>JBAHVR010000118.1:0-37500 GCA_036898135.1 Oncomelania hupensis
TTGCGACACACTGTTTTCTTTCAAATGTAAAATATGTAGGCATCTGCAAAATTAATTATAAAAGTGATGTATAATAATATATATGACAACACAGTCATTCGTGTAATTATTAACCTATTTATTTATTCACTTTATTATTATTATTATTATTATTATTATTATTATTATTATTATTATTATTATTATTATTATTATTATTATTATTATTATTATTATTTATTTGCTGTGGAACTTGACTTGTCTTATTATTATTATTATTATTATTATTATTATTATTATTATTATTATTATTATTATTATTATTATTATTATAAGGGTGAAGGATATGGGGAAAAGGGTAGTTGCCTAAAATTGTTTTAAAATAATGATGAAGATGTTAGTGTGATTGTGTGTGCATGTGTGTTTGTGAGTGATGTGATTTCCAAGTTAAAGTTAAAGGTTAATTATTATTATGTTAATTTCTTAAGGGACAGATTGGAAGATTAGACTGTATCATTAGTCTAAAATCTTTATCCCTAATAAAAAAGTTTCAAAGTTTCTCTCTCTCTCTCTCTCTCTCTCTCTCTCTGTCTGTCTCGCGCTCTGTATACATTTTTTTAATTACATATGTGCACGAACGCAAGCGTGAACACCTTCCAGTCCGCTCCCTCACTCTTGATGTACGGAGTTCCACAGGGCTGTGTTCTTGGTCCTGCGTTGTTCACTATATGCACACAACCTCTATCGCTCATGAACTATTAATGTAATAAAATAAAGAAATAAATAACAAGAAGGTTATTATACAAGGCGCGTCTTCCTAAAATACAAACAGTTCAAAACGCATATCACAGGCAGACACAGAAAGAAGGCAGAGGCTACATATACACACACACACGCAAAGATGAGGATGGCCTGACTGGATGAGCTGAGCATCGCATCAACGACTTCAGAAGAAATAAAAGAATAAAAGGTGGAAAGAGATTGACAAGATATTGAACGACGAAGCATCACTCTTCTAATATCGCCAGGAACAACCTACCCACGCCAAAAATAAAATAAAATACAGTTCGAAAACGTAATAAAATGGGTCTTCCGACACATTGTCTTGTCTTTACTTTGTTTTAGTTTTTTGTTTTCTTTTCTTTTTTCTCCTTTCGTGGATTAAGGTGACAGAAACGTGGAAGTGTTATGTCATTGAGCATCGTTAGTGGCACTTGTTTCATTTTTCTTCTTTGTTTAATTTGCTTTCATTTTTGTGGTTCCTTTCTTTTTGCTTCTTTTCTTTTTCTTTTCTTTAGGTCTATCGTTATTTTTTTTTTCTCTTTTGCTTTCTTTCTTTCATTCTAATCTGTATTTTTTTCTTCTCAAACCTTCTCTTTCTTTCCTTTTTTTCTCCTTTGTTCATTCATTTTCTTTTTCTTATCTTTCTTTCTAGGTTTATTTCTTTTCTTTTGCGGGTTTTCTCTCGTTCTGTTCTGTATTTCTTTCTCTTTCTTCTCTGCCTTTCTTTCTTTAACTCCGTATTTCTAATACATGGTACACATTTTTATATCCCTATCTCTTTGTCTCTCTCTGTCTCTCTCTGTCTCTCTCTCTCTCTCTCTCTCTCTCTCTCTCTCTCTCTCTCTCTCTCTCTCTCTCTCTCTCTCTCTGTCGACGCCTCTGCTTCTCCCCCGCGCTCCCTCTCTCTCTCTCTCTCTCGCCTTTCGTATCTCCTTTTGTTTCCCTACCCCTCTCTCTCCATGCCCACTCCCACCCTCTCTCTTGCCTCCCCTCTTCCCCTCCTTCCCCAACGTATTATTTATCTTTTGTTACAGCTTCATTCTTTGTCTCCATACTCATCCTTCCCTCCTTATTTGTTTTTTCTTGTACATCGAACTTGTTACCTTAGTTAACTCTTTAACATTTAATCTTTAAAAACGTTTTTTGTCGCATAATATATTTGGCGTCCTCTTGCCTAACAATACTTCGCGCGGAATTGACGTAGAAAAATTAAGAGAAAAACATCAATTTAAGTTTTGTCCAAACGTTTAATTAGAACAAGAAATTATAAAGCAGTGAAGGGAAAGGAAATGGGCCTCGTCCTCATAAAGCTAGCCCCGAGAAAAAGATTCTATAAAGCCACTCTCTTCAAAGAGCAAAAGGTTAAGAAATTTAAATACAAAAGCGCAATACAAGTTTTGTATAAAATTTTAATTAGAGCATGGAAGGAGAGGAGTTGGGAGTCACCCTCACAAAGGAGGCACTGAGAAAAGAATTCTATAACGCCACTATCTTCAAAAAGCAAAAGGTTACAAGGGATGGTTTGGGGTCTTTACGATTACCTCTTTAGAACTTTTAAAGAGTTTTTAGATTAACAAAGCGTGCCAAGAAAGATCTATTGAAAACAAGAGCCAGGTAAGCGATAAATATTATACTGCTAATAAATAAAAGGAAAGAAGATCATAGGTTTTACTTTAGTAATTTCCCGCACGTCATATCGAAAGTATATTTCTAATACAACGCACTGAGTCTGCAATAGTATATAGTTGGTATCGCTGTATGTATATAAGATACCAAACATTGTCACCATCTGTACTATTTGTTTGTTTCTTTAATTGAATGTCTTTCAGCTAAGTGATTTTAGTCTTAGTAGGTATGGTGAGTAGTGGAAGACTATTATGTCATTGGTGCAGTGCGATAATAGAGGAGGTGGTAAGGGAGCGTGAAAGGGGAATTAAACAAATTGAACAAAATTAAACAATTAATTAAAATGTTAAACTATGCTAACTTATACAAATGATGTCCGATAAGGCTAACAAAGTCATATTTGTAGAGGACTTTCAGTGATGTTGCTAGAAATTTTTGAGCATGGGCCATTTGGCCGATTCTGTCACAAACCTTTCAGGGCCGGACCTGCCCTATAGGCCCAAGGGCCCGGGCCCCTACCCTTTTTTTCACAAAAAAAAGAAAAAAAAGGAAAAAAAAGAAAGAAAAAAAAGTGGGGAAAACTATTTTGTTCCCCAAAGACCTATAAGTCATATTTTTGTTATGACTTTAATCCTAACACACACACACTTTTTTAAAGGTAATTTCTCCCCAAAATCAGTGGCAAACTATAGCACCAAAATTTTGCAATTTGCATGCTCAGATTGCACCATTTTTTCTCCCTTTTCAAAAAATTGTCCGGGTAGCATGCCCCCGGACCCCCCTAGCAAACTACGCGCTTCGCGCCGTCGGCTCGGCGCTTCGCGCCTTCACTACTACCCTAAAATATATTTGGGTTCTACCCCTAAAAAACTTAGGTCCGGCCCTGCCTTTAAGACATTTTGAAAATCTTTCGGCCATCATTTTGACTTCTTTGTAACACCAAACGAGAGGCCGCTGATAAGTTTCGGTTTCTTTTTCGGCGGCATTTCCAAAACGAAAAGTTTTATTCTCGGAAGCACACCGTTTGCAACAAGGGACGTTACTCTAACTCTCTCTGCTGATGCATGTGTCGTCTTCTTGGCGCTTCCAATACTTGATGTTCGACAATAACTCATAACACCTTTATTTATCGGATAGGAAATTAATATGGCCAGAAGCAATAACAACGAAACAGACATGAGACAAGCAAACAAAAAACGGACAAAGGGAGGCCGATTGAGGCGTAAAACCTTAGGACAGCGGGCCGATCAGAACATGACTCTTTCCGACATTTTGGAATTTTATTGGTGAATGGCCGATTTGCCGACGAAAACAACATCACTGGACTTTAATTATATTACATATGTAATATTAAATGTTCTGACTCTGTTTTAATATAGAAACTGTAAAAACAAGACTGTAAAATTAAAGATTTTGCAACTGTTATCCAATAATAGATTTTTTTCTCCTGAATATTCTGAATATTCACAACATTATTATCATATTGAATAGTTCCAGGAATACAACACAAATTGTTTTCTCTGGATTTTAAAAAAACCTTTTCACTTTAACATTTGCTCAACAGGTACTGAAGACGCCCGCTTGCTGCAGGACGCACTAATGTGTCACGCCATGGACGACTGAATTAATCTGCCATAAAGCTATGGTCCAACCCAGATCACACAATTATATTCAGGCATGTAGGGATATGGGATCAATTTTAAATGATCATTCATTGAATATAACAAGAGTTTTTTTGCTACCACATTAGGACAAAGATCAACCAGGCTTTCAATATAAGGAGCTTTGAGATCAGTTTTATTAGAGGAATCTTGCTATATTATTACTTGATGATGATGCTAATGATGATGATGATGATGCATGATGATGATGATGATGATGATGATCATCATCATCATCATCATCATCATCATCATCATCATCGCCATTCTTCTTCTTCGTGTTATTATTATTATTATTATTATTATTATTATTATTATTATTATTATTATTATTATTATTATTATTATTATTATTATTATTATTATTATTATTGTGCAATTAAGCGGAGTTTAATTATCCAATCTTTACTGTACCTTATTACTTGCGTGAGAAAGAGTAATGAAAATGTCTTCAATCTTCCTTCTTCTTCGTCTCAATCAATGTTAAATTGCCAATCGCTATTCTTCACTCTAGCTTGACATAGATTCCCATACTTCGCTGAGGCGCCATTTTAATTGATGAAGAAGACTGTACAGACTGGTGCCGCCGCCGTCGAAATTTGATGACGTTTTGCGCGATTCTTGCGATCAAGGTCTATACCAGAGCCATTAATGCTCCGATGTAAAGTATATTAATATTGGTATTTTAAGAAGAAGAAAAAAGTAATATCGTAAAAATGAGTTAAGATTTAAAACGAGTAAAAGTTTTCCTCTCAAGTTTGTTTTTCTGATGAAATTGGAAAGTGGAATAGAGGGGCCAAGTGCACGAACTTGCAGAAGTTGTCCCACCTGTTTTTATATCTTTATATCTCTTTCACGAACATGCCCCTCCCGCCCTTTCCCTGCTCCATCCCCTAATGCGCCCCCCCCCATTCCCTTATCTCCAACCTTACATCCATTTACCATCTCTGTCTCTGTCTCTCACCCCTTGGGGTCATGAGCAATCTTGCCACTGTAGATTGTTCTAACCTATAAAGGGAACAGTGAAAGCCCCAGTTGAAAACCTGTCTTGCCTTTGTAGGCATGACAGATTCACTGCGGCAACAGTACCCCCGTTGGAGTGCCGGGGGTTTCAGTATAAATAGTATCCCCACTTTATGGAAATTTAGTGCTTTAAATTCCCACTGTTGCTATCTTCCTCATATACTCTTTCCCATTCCTGCTCTGTCCTATCACTCTGCTATACTATCTTCTTCTTCGCTAGATCAATGACCTACCTTTTTTTCTTGAAAACTCTTCCTGGACAAGACTCCTTGTTTGTGTATGGGGTCTGTTGGATCAGCTTGGGAGTGTTGGACGCTTTCTGCTGGGTGGTCACTAGGGCTTCCTGTGATGTTAGTATTTAGCAATATAGGCATTTTATATGTATATGTTTCGTTGATGATTTGTAATGATGGTTGTATTCTTTTTTTTTTTTGTAACCGGGGGTTCGCGTAGTTGAGGTAAACCCTCAGCCGTCCCCCGCGTGGGATGTCTTTATTGTAAAGTGACTGGCCGGTTCGAGGACGTTCAATTTTCCCACTAAGGTTGCGGATCGGGGGTTGTCCGGTCCTGATTTGGCTCGGAGGAGTCCGCTGGACCTAAAGCAACAATAAATCAATCAATCAATCAGTCTCTGTCTCTCTCAAAATCACACACCTGCATATCATAATTATTTTTTTTATAATAAGCCAGTTGATGGGCACAGACTTTATAATTATAAACTATCCCTCTCTCGCATTGATTTTATACAAAAAATAGTCTATTATTTAATGGAGCTGCTGTATGGAACTCTCTCCTTCTGGAGTGTAAACATTGCGGCACAATATTTTTTTTCAAATATAAAATATGTAGGCATCTAGGCATCTGCGAAATTAATTATTAAAGTTATGTGTTTTGAGATGATAACATAGTCTTTTATTTATTTATGTATTTATTATTATTATTATTATTATTATTATTATTATTATTATTATTATTATTATTATTATTATTATTATTATTATTATTATTATTATTACTATTATAAGGGTGACGAATGGGGATGTCTAAAATTGTTTTAAAATAATGACGAAGATGATGATGTTGTGTGCGTGCGCACGTGTGTGATTTATATGATTTCCAAGTTGCTGTTAAAGGTTGTTTTTTATGCTAATTTCTTAAGGGACAGATTGGGAGATTAGACTTTATAATTACTGTAAAATCAGTATCCCTGATTAAAAAGTAGTTTCAAGCCTCTCTCTCTCTCTCTCTCTCTCTCTCTCTCTCTCTCTCTCTCTCTCTCTCTCTCTCTCTCTCTCTCTCTCTCTCTCTCTCTCTCTCTCTCTCTCTCTCTCTCTCTCTCTCTCTCTCTCTCTCTCTCTCTCTCTCTCATATGCATATTCTCCTCCCTCACACTCTTCCTCACCCAAAATCTCCCCCCCCTCCTCTCTTTGAACTCTAGCTTTTTCCCATCCCCACTTCGCACATCTGTAAACTCTCTATACTCTCTTCAATAACGGTACTGGACGCAGTCAATACAAAATTTCATAAATAAAAATTAGATGTTCTTTCCGTCTTCCAATAGCTATCTCCCTGCCTTTACACCACCTGTTTGAGTGATGGATGTGTATTTGTTGTGTGTGAGGGTGGATGAGACAGGTGAGCGTGTATGTTGGTACAGATCGCCGCGCTTTGAGCCTGATTGATTTGGGGAAAGGCGCGTTATATAGCATCCATTATTATTATTATTATATTATTATTATTATTATTATTATTATTATTATTATTATTATTATTATTATTATTATTATTATTATTATTATTATTATTATTTTAATTATTATTATTGTTATTATTATTATTATTATTATTATTATTATTATTATTATTATTATTATTATTATTATTATTATTATTATATCAATCCCCTTCACCCCCACCAGGAGTAGGAAAGTGTATATGCATCGTCTGCACTCCGACCCCTTTTTTTCCACCCTACCTCTAACTCATTTCTTATTCCCTAGCCACACATCTCAAACAACTTTTTTGTTAAACTACACATAAGTCCAACCATCCCCCCCTCTCCACCCTCCCCTCTTCCTTTCTCTCTCCGTCTCCTTTACCTTTCTGCCCATCCTCTTTTTTAAGTTGACCACACACACACACACACATTCAGAGAGAGAGAGAGAGAGAGAGAGAGAGAGAGAGAGAGAGCGAGAGAGAGAGATGTCGTAGTTATTAATATAATAATATTGATATTGATTCCGTTTCGTAGTGGCACTAAAACATAAGGTCTTTTTAATTTCCGATCTGAAAAAAAAAACCCACACCGCCGGCGTCCAAAAGTATTGACCGCCATCTTTGTTGTTCCTTCCTTTCTCGCCTCGGGAATTCGTGTTAACGGATGACACGCTCTTTGTATGGAGCGTGTCTATGTCCCCCTTCCCCTCCTCCACTCCCCTTCTTCCAGGTGTATATTCCCCCAGGTCTATGTTCTTTAGCATTTTGGTCGTGACTGCAGAACCTGGGAAAATAATGAATAGCCCCCTTGGTAAAGGTAAAAAGGTAAAGGTGGTCCCATAGCCTTGTGGCGGTAGGGGAGCGTAATGTTGGAGATCACACTTATCTTGGGCCAGCGTAATGAGGGTGATGCCCATCTCTCTCCCTCGCTGCTTTACCTTCCCCACCCTTAAGAGAGTAGGTACTCAGTCACTAGTTGAGTCAACTGGGGGCGTTGTTATTTGTCGCTTCACGTTTTGCGGTCACCCATCCAAGAGCTAACCGACCGCACTGGACGATGCTTAACTTGCGACACAGTAGCGAGTGAGCCCCCTTCGGATGAGAGTATAAACCGAGGTCTAGTCTGTGTCGCATACATTCCATCATAACGGACTTTAAAGATCCTGACGCTCATGTCCTAGACGGGTGAGTGCCGATGACAAGAAAACACCCAGCATGCACCTAGGTCCTTCTCCCCCATCCCTGGCTGCCCAGGATTGTGCTCAGATGTCCGTGCGTCAAAACCATGCGCCCAAAGGCTGCGGGTGGGCGTCTCGGGCGGCTTGAGTTAGATCCTGTATCGGCCAGCGCCTTGAGCAGCTCTTGAGCTGGTAAAGCGCTATATAAGAACGATTAAATAAATAAATAAATAAATAGATATTCAATGTTTATAGTGTCCAGCGGACTGCTACAGACCCCTTGACCACACGCCTTATGTTTAAGGTCGCATTCTTTTAACAGTAACACTACTACCCGCCCCACCCCGCTCCCAGATTCACTTTTCACCACACCATTCTCATAAACATAATTTATTGGATTTGTGAATAAATTATTCAGTTTAGGTTAATGTATAAGGTACATGTAAATTGCAAATCTTAGATGTGCCTTTTTTTCTCTCGGGAAAATTCTATCGTCCTGCGTTGTGCGAATTCAGAGTCCTTCATGTCCTTCACTGAATCTGCTTTCTTACCACTAAAGTGAGACAATGGGGTTTTGCCAATGTTTTAATAACACGTTTGGGGGGTGATTTTAATTCTTTATATTTTTTAAGAATATGTCTTTTGTTTATCTAGCCTTTTCTGAGGAAAAGGAGTAGAATTTTACATTAAATAAATTAATGTATTTTATTTATTTATGCATTCTGTCTTTCTTTATTTATTACAGTTTTTATGTATTTATGTTATAATATTGTTTTGGATTGTTGACGTACGTTTCTGAGAAAATTTACAAATTATATTCTTAAAATCTGTTTCATAGATGACACGATCGTAGTAATTTTTTAGCTGTTTCGTAGTATATTTTGTAGATGTTTCGTAGTAATTGTGTAGCTGTTTCTTGGGAATGCTTACTTGGAAAACGTTACCATTATTCCAAAGAAAAAAAAGGAATTATTGGAAGTTGGTTATTATTTAACACCTTTCATTTATTTTATCTCCTTGGAAAATCTTTTATTTGACACGCTCGTTGCTCTGGAATAGTGATTCTTCGCTACTGAATCCCTACTATGTAGCCAAGTTCAGTTCTTGCGAGTTCAAGAATGTTTTGGATTCTTTCAGAATATTTGTATTTGGGCTGTTAGAGATAATGTTGAGAATAGTCCTTTTGGGCCGGAACGGTTTAATTTGTCACATGGTATAATATTAATAATTTGAAAAAGAAGAAGAAGAAGGAGGAGGAGGAGGAGGAGGAGAAGAAGAAGAAGAAGAAGAAGAAGAAGAAGAAGAAGAAGAAGAAGAAGAAGAAGAAGAAGAAGAAGAAGAAGAAGGAAGAGGATATATATATAAGGCACATTTTCCAGGAAAAGATGTATTTCGAGAAGAAAAAGAAGAAGAAGAAGAAGAAGAAGAAGAAGAAGAAGAAGAAGAAGAAGAAGAAGAAGAAGAAGAAGAAGAAGAAGAAGAAGAAGAAGAAGAAGAAGGAGGAGGAGGAGGAGGAGGAGGAGGAGGAGAAGAAGAAGAAGAAGAAGAAGAAGAAGAAGAAGAAGAAGAAGAGGATATCTATAAGGCACATTTTCCTGGAAAAGATGTATTTCGAGAAGAAGAAGAAGAAGAAGAAGAAGAAGGAGAAGAAGGAGAAGAAGAAGAAGAAGAAGAAGAAGAAGAAGAAGAAGAAGATATCTATAAGTGTTACACTCTGTTTGATGTTGGTGTTTTCTATCAGTATCTGATTCAGCCCCGATGCTTGAATTCCTGATAGTTGTGTAACTCAGATTCGTTTATTCACACAGCCCGTCCAAACAGCATACAAGTCACAAAGTCGACGTATGAAGTTTTCCACTTTTATTCAGCATACATCAACAACTGCATACAATTCTCAACTCAACTCAACAACTTTCACAGCAACTCTCCAAATCACTATCAATAACTTTACTCTCTCCCAACAGCAATTCGGCACACGATTAAATAACCTCTCTCTTTTCCGGAAAGATTTCGAATACCGTAGAAATGACGTACTGCTACCAATCGAACTAAAGATCGTCATCACTGACTTACGTCATTACACATTTCTTCTCCTTCCGGATCGTTCCTTCAAATTTCTACAATTATCCCGAATCTTCGATCGATAGTAAACAAGCCGATCCAGAAGACTCTACAACAATATCGACCAACGAAAACCATCAACGTTATACAAAGCCTTTCCTAACAACAATGCAAACTCAAATCAAAGGTAAATAAACTCTATTATTGAATACTTTGCAAAACGAAACGATTAGATCTATCGTACACGTTTCAGCCATACTATCATTCGCGTTTCAACGTAACATAACCCCCCACTCAAGAAGAAATTTACCAAATTTCTTTCAACAACGTTGAAACGTAATGCACATTATACTGTCAATGTTCTCAGTTTATATACACAGAGTCCATGTTTTTCATCCGCAAGTCTTTCTGGATACTGTCAATGTTCACAGATCATTTACCCAGTCAACGTTTTTCATTTTCAAGTCTGTCATTACCAATATCCTTAGTTCGTCCACACAGTGAATGTTCTTTCGTTCGCAAGGAATCGACGCCCTCGTCAGTTGCGGTCGTCATCGGCCCAGGGTCAAAGACGATGATCACGTGGGCTTCCCTGGAATCAGTGCGTCCTCCATTGTCTCCTTCTTCCATCGGATGTCCGACGCAGTCGACGTTGTCAGCTCCCAGAATGCATTCGCTGGGTCTCACGGTCGGGTTGGCTTCTGCGGGACGGTGGAACTGCTCCCTCAAGGTCTGCAGATGCTCCTTCCAGGTCTGGGTGTGGACTTCATGTTCGACCAAAGTCGTAGAGCCTGGGACATCATTGAAGCTCTGGGGAAACTCGCCCATAAGGTCCTTGAGCTCAATCTTTTGACCTTCCGTCAAGCCTGGTCCTAGCTTAACATCATTGATGCCTTCTTTGCTGTGGAAGTCTCCCAGTTCCAACAGTTCTTCGCTGTCAAAGCTGTTGTCGGTCACAGCTGCTGTGGCTGCGTGCACAGTCTCTGATGGCCTTTCCACGTACAGCTTAAGGAGGTTGGCGTGGTATATCTTGGAATGCTGGCCGACCTTCACCCTGTAGTCGTTGATTCCCACCACGGTCTCCACTTCGTACGGGCCTTTCCATTGCATCAGCAACTTATTATGATCGGTAGGTAGCAGCACCAGCACTTTGTTGCCAGGTTTAAACTTCCTGTTCACAGCCCTACGATCGTAGTAGTGCTTTCCACAGTCTTGGGACTTCTCCAGGTTTTCTCTGGCTATCTCGAGAGTCTGCTCCAGCTTCTCCCGTAGCTCAAACACGTACTGGTAGCTGTTCTTCACCTCTGGGGTGTCTACTTCTTTCGTCCACAGTTCTTTTAGGATGTGCATCGGCCCTCGGATGGTTCTTCCGTACAGCAGCTCAAACGGAGAAAAGCCGGTGGACTCCTGCGGTACTTCTCTGTAGGCGAAAAGTAAGGCGTTGATGTAGCGATGCCATTGTCTGGGCTGCTCGCTGCACAGTTTCTTCAGGGTGGACTTCAGCGTAGCATTGAACTTTTCGACAAGCCCGTTGCACATTGGATGGTAGGGTGTCGTAGTCAAATGCCGGATGCTCAGCAGTCTGTTGACCTTCTTCATGCAGTCAGAGACGAACTGCGTCCCGAGGTCTGTCAGAATTTCTTCGGGCACTCCAAGTCTACTGAACATGTCCACCAGTGCCTCTGCTACAGTTTCAGTGTCAATCTTCTTCAGTGGCACTGCTTCTGGGTACCGAGTCGCATAGTCCACTAAAGTCAGTACCCACCGATGACCTTTTTCACTCGGAGGTCTTATTTCGCCGATTAAGTCTAAGGCCACCCTCTTGAAAGGTCGGTCGATCAAAGGCATTCTCTGCATTGGCACTTTAGGGACCCTTCCTCGAGTTATGGTCTTCTGGCAAATGTCACACGATCGGCAGAAACGGCTGACGTCCGCATGAAGTCCTGGCCAGTAGAATACAGCCTGGATTCTATCCGACGTCTTCTTGATACCCAGGTGACCTCCCATGATTGAGTCATGCGCTACTTCCATCACCTGGCGCCTTAGGAATAACGGTACCAAGACTTGACGTAGTGGTTTCCCCCCGTTGACCCTCGGGTGCTGGAAGATTCGGTACAGGATCTTGGCCTTCACCTCAAAATAGATCGTACCACTGCCTTTGGTCACGTGGTCTTGGCGGTTCCTGTACTTGTTTAAAGTGCTATCAGCTTCCTGGAGCTGGATCAGCTTATCTCTGTCCACGATGGCAGCTTTGGAGTTGTCGGCGACCTTCAGTGGCGTAGACATCTTGTCTCTCTTGGCCTGGGCCCTGGTAGTAACAGCACCGACGATCTCTGGTCGGCAGGGCTGAGCCGGAGTAACCACATTGTCCCGTAGCAGCTCAGTAAGGTCTCCATCGGGAAACGGCAATGGATCCTCCTCCACAACTTCGACGCGTTGGGTTGAGGCAGGACTCCACTCTGGATCGGGGTCGTCGGGTCGTCTCGCGCCGTCGATGTTCCCGATCATCAAATCATACAGCGGCTTCTTCAGGCAAACCGCTTCGACTTCGCCTATGTAGAAAGGGGTGTTGACATGAATCTTCGCAACTGGCGCTCTCACACATTTGCTGTCGGCCATAAGTGTCCATTTTGAATCGCCAGTGAACTGTTCCTTAGCGATTAGGTCTTCTCTGACGATGACCCCACTGCAGCCAGAGTCTCTTAAAACAGTCACTTCATGATTTCCGACGCGTCCCTTTGAAACAGGCATGTTTTGGACGGTCACAGCTGCGCTGGCGACGACGGGGATGGATTTTCCGTTGGCAAGGAGAAGTTGGCCATCGGTCATGCACTCTTGCACGTCGGCAGGAGTAGCTGTGCGCTTGGTCTCGCTCGGAAGAATGACGCTCCCGCCGCACACCTGATGGTCAGATCTACTGGTTTGCCGTTGATTGGAGAAACGTCTCTGTCGGTTGCCCACCGCTGCATTGTCCGGACTGCTCCGCTGTACGCTATTTCTGCTTTGAGGGCAGCTGGCAGCTCTGTGGTCTGTAGCGTTGCAGATAAAACAGCCTCTTGAGTGCCCTTCCCTGGGAGGAGGCGTGGAGTCTGTCTGTCTCTGGCTCGTCTGGCTTCCCTGGATCTGGTTCATATGGTTTCCAGTCTTCTGAAAATGTTTCGTCGCGCTGGGTGGCCCCAGGGTTTTCCCATGAGCGATGAGATATCTTTCAGCAGCCTCAGTCACATCTTTAAGCGTCTGCAGCTTTTGTTCTTCTAAGTGGGTCGCTAGGTCCTTGTGACAGGCATTGAGAAATTGTTCTTTCACGATCAGGTCATGGAGACTGTCGTAAGACTTCGTTTCGCCTGATAACTCCACCCACTTGTGTAGATATGACGACAGGCGCTCCACAAACTGCTTTGGCGTCTCGTCTGACTTAGGCCGGCATTCACGGAAGCGTTTACGGTAGCCCTTCTCTGTAAAGTTGTAGCACTGCAACAGGGCCTCTTTCAAGACGTCGTAGTTTTTGGCGTCATCGTTCGACAGTCTGGTGTAAACTTCGAGAGCTTGCCCCGTCAGAAGTGCACTCAGTCGAATTGCCCAGTCTTGAGGTTGCCAGTTGGAGCTTTCGGCGAACCTTTCGAATCTCGCCAGATAACTGTCAATCTGGTCCTTCCCGTCGACGAAAGCTGGCAATTTTGGAGCCGTGTTGTCACTGATAACTTGTGGCGCATGCTGTTGTTGCTGGATGCGCGCCAACTCTAGTTGGAATTGCCGATCAGCTTCTCTTTCCTCACGCCTGCGCTCATCTTCTCTTTCTTGCCGCTGCTGTTCAATTTCCAGACGCTTCAGTTCAAATTCTCTTTCTTCACGGCGACGCTGCTCTTCTACTTCTAGACGCTTCTGTTCTAATTCTATTTCTCTTTCTTCACGCCATATTCTCTCTTGAGACTTGACGTACTCCGTCAGCTGTTTTCCTTTTAGATTTAGTTCAACTCCTTTCTGCCAGAAATCAGCCATCTTAATGCTTTTCTGGAAAGTTCTTTTCCGGAAAGTTCTTTTCTGGAAAGCTCTTTTCTGGAAAGTTCTTTTCTGGAAAGTTCTTTTCTAGAAAGTTCTTTTCTAGAAAGTTCTTGACTGTGCTGCACTCTTCTAGACTGTTCTAGAACAGCACGCTTTCTGCAGTAGCGCTGATGCTTGCCACTAGTCGCTTTCGCTGACGCAGGTCCCGCTGTCCTCGTCGTATGCGACGCTGCACCACGCTGGTGTTGATGTACACGCTCCTGTGCTGAAGTAGACGCGACGTCCGCTCGACGCTCGCTGTAACACTGGCGATGTAGCTCCGAGACTGTCCCTCGACGTAGTCTTACGGCAGCTACGTAGTCCCGATCTGTTGTTCGCTCACGAAGCAACTCTTCAGCGACTACACGCCCTTGCAGTCAACCCGAACCTATCGGTGATGTAGTCCCAGTATGTTGGCCCCTCTCGACGCAACTCGTTGGCGGCTACCCTCGATGACTGCCTCTCGTAACGTTGACTCGCTTGTTGTAGCAGTTGAACCCTTGGCTATGGCGTGAATCGCGGCTTGACCCCCAAAATGTTACACTCTGTTTGATGTTGGTGTTTTCTATCAGTATCTGATTCAGCCCCGATGCTTGAATTCCTGATAGTTGTGTAACTCAGATTCGTTTATTCACACAGCCCGTCCAAACAGCATACAAGTCACAAAGTCGACGTATGAAGTTTTCCACTTTTATTCAGCATACATCAACAACTGCATACAATTCTCAACTCAACTCAACAACTTTCACAGCAACTCTCCAAATCACTATCAATAACTTTACTCTCTCCCAACAGCAATTCGGCACACGATTAAATAACCTCTCTCTTTTCCGGAAAGATTTCGAATACCGTAGAAATGACGTACTGCTACCAATCGAACTAAAGATCGTCATCACTGACTTACGTCATTACACATTTCTTCTCCTTCCGGATCGTTCCTTCAAATTTCTACAATTATCCCGAATCTTCGATCGATAGTAAACAAGCCGATCCAGAAGACTCTACAACAATATCGACCAACGAAAACCATCAACGTTATACAAAGCCTTTCCTAACAACAATGCAAACTCAAATCAAAGGTAAATAAACTCTATTATTGAATACTTTGCAAAACGAAACGATTAGATCTATCGTACACGTTTCAGCCATACTATCATTCGCGTTTCAACGTAACAATAAGGCACATTTTCCTGGAAAAGATGTATTTCGTGGTGCACAGACTCCTTGGAACTGAATATAGTCTAGATCTAGATTAGGTGCGAAATGTTATTAAATATTTTTGTCTTTCAATAACATAATTTTGTTTTGAGAATAATGTCACTATTGTATCATTATATTTAATTGAATTCAGTATAATTAATAATATCTTGTTAAATCTACTACCTTTTCATACAGAGGGCAGCATATTGAAAAAAAATGTTCATGTAATAAGTCAAAGAGGTTGTGCTTTCAATATTCTCCTGTACGACAGAAAAGTTACGGGAAATTCTTTTATTAATATTACTGTTCTAAATATTAATTAATAATTTAACTCCACGAAAGATGTCTATGACTGATCCCAAATAATAATTTCATTTGAAAGAGCAATATATTCCCTGATGAATAGAAATTAATTTGATATTACCGTTTTGATTTAATCGTTTACCTCTGTTTCAATAGCTTGGAATTGGAATGAGACGGCGCCATGAGACCTGCCAACCATGATGTAACTATGGACGGAATCGTTGACCAACATTCAAGTTATGAAAGGTCTGGGTGACATTTCAATGGCCTATGTTACAACAGTGTGTAGTTAAGGCACAGGAGATGTAGACATTGGGCGCTACGCTCTTACATTTGAAAATAGGGTATCCAATAAAGAGAAACAAATTAATGAATCCGTCTAACGTAACAGAAATCTAGATACATGTTGGGTTGTGTACATAACTATGTACAGCTTATAGACAAACTAAAGGAATAAAGAAATGATCTGACTATATTTTCTGGTTCTGTGCGCAAACTGCTAATGCAATATTTATTAAAAGTATGAGTAGAATACAGTTCAGTTCAATAGATTATTTAAAGTCTTTTCACAGAATGGGAATTCACACACATACACACACACACACACACACACACACACACACACACACACACACACACACACTTAAAAGAATTACAACATTTGCTTACATTTGTTCCATTGATGACGTATGCAATAGTTGATAAAAATGCAATTTCCCAAGTAAAAATATAATGAATCCCTCTCATTGTAAGAGAAAGGTAATTTGTTTCTGTAAGTCCCTGGAAACCTTATTTCTAAGAGAAAGGAAGAGTAGTGTGCAAAAATTCCGATTTGAATTTCAAAGAAAGCGTTGCATTCGTATAGCAGCGCCACCTGGGACGAGAAAAAGCGGGATAACTCTTACATTATCTCAATGAAGGCAAATCCCTGCTCTCTCTCCCATCCCCTTCCTCCATCAAATATGCTTTGGTCGTTGATTACCTCCCTGTTGATCATTACTGAGTGCTTGAACATTGTTGCAAGGTATAACTGAAATACAACGACGTCCACTATCGGCTGACGTCAAAGATAAAAAGACACAAATAAACTTCGCCATTTTCACGCCAGTCATCGAAAAAAGACTTCAACAAGATCCCTTTCCTGTTTTGTTTTGTTTTTCTTCTATTGTTTCCTTACATGTGGACCGATCGGTCGAAGATCACGGAGACCGAACTTTACCGTGACAGAGAAGCAACTACGGAAGTAAAATGCTGGAGCATCAGCTGAGCGTTCAAGGATCGGAACTTTGGGAGAAAGCGGGAGAGAGAGGGAGGTGCAGTAAACTTAATTGTATACCCGACGGCAAAACAATTAAAGCAGGAAATGTAAGCGATAACTTCACGGCCTGCAGTACCGAACAAATAACATCACCATGATGATGCACAAGAAACCGAATCCTATTCCTTGGGATAGTGTCATTATGTAGTCAACCCGATGACCTGCTCACAGTGGTGAAGAAACGGAAACTCCGATGGTATGGCCACGTCACCAGATCATCAGGCATTGCAAAGACTATTCTGCAAGGCACAGTGCAAGGAGATAGAAGAAGAGGGAGACCGAAAAAGAGGTGGGAGGACAACATTCGAGAATGGACTGGTTTGACACAGAGCGAAGCCATCAGGGCTGCTGAGGACAGAGAAAGATGGAGTATGCTGGTTAAACGATCATCTGTGGTGCCCCTACGACCTCCGGGTTACGGGACAGGATAGGATAGGATTCCTTGGGATGAGAGCACTCTACTCTGTGTATTTTTCTTATTAATATTTTGACTCATTGTTAATTTGGTGTGTTTTTTCAAATTAGGATTCCTGTAGTTTATTTATCCATAAAGTATTTATTATTATTATTGAATGCCAAACGCTTTATGTTTTATTCCATAGCTTCGTAAGTGAAACGTGGCTTGTTCAGAAACCAAGTTGCTGATCTTATATATGTACGTCTATGGAACCAACCATCGGGGAGACCAAGCATTGTTTTCCTTAACGAGACCTTTTTGGTCGATCATTCCCTGTCTCAAACACGCTGCAATTATTAACCTATTCTTTTCAACAGCCATGAATGTTTTATGTGCTGTAGCAAACACATTTTAAAGATCTGAAACAATTTTTATTGACTGGCTAAAGAATCAAGAGAAGATAGTGCATACACACACACAACACAACATAACACACACACACACACACTCACACACACACACACACACACAAGAAATATATTTACCTTTTTAAAGGCTGGTTAAACAAGCTGAGTGTAATGATGATTTGGACGAAATAAGACATTTATTTGCAATACATCGTTAAATGGAAATGCGTGGAAAAATATATGCATTTTCACAAACGACTGTTCGAAGACATGAATGGAAAACGATTATAAACAATATTATTGATAAATATATAAAATTACGTTTACCACGTTGCTGGACAATGAAACACCATCTTACGCCTTGCATCTTAAAAAAGTAGACCTGTTCTATGAAATTGAATGCAACAACGATTCAAAAGCAATAACGATATTGTTTAAAAGTGTGAAGAAACGTACTGGTACCTCAGTAGCAGACAGAACATGATACAAATATAAAGAGCAGATTAAATATATTTATTTTCCCCAGGCTGTCCTAAGACACTGAATGGAAATTGAATTTTAAGAACGGAAGATAGTATTGACAATGTCCAGTGAAGATGATACCAAAAAGAACACAAATATAATATTATTTATTTATTCAAGACTGTGAAAAAACAACAACTAAGGTGTCATATTAAAATGAAGAAATAACATGTTTTTGACATCTTCTTCCGATATGCCCACAATCAATTTTGATTATTATGGCACTTTTTACCAAGGTGCATGCTGGGTGTGTTCTTGTTACCGGCACTCACCCGTCTAGGACATGAGCGTCAGGATCTTTAAAGTCCGTTATGATGGAATGTATGCGACACAGACTAGACCTCGGTTTATACTCTCATCCGAAGGAGTAGGAAAACAGGAGTGAAGTGTCTTTCCCAGGGACACAACACAATGGCCCGGCCAGGGCTCGAACCCGGGACCTTCAGATCCACAAGCCGAAGCACTACCATTAGACCACAGTGCCACATCGACGAGCTATGAGTTAAATAAGTTGTTATTTAAGGTCTCACCACATCAAATAAAACATGACAGCAGATTGTTAGGAATTCTAAATATTAACAATAGGAAACGTGTCTTTAAAAGTATTAAACTTAAGAATACACGGTATATTAATAACAAAGAAAATATTTAGGAAGCGCTTTATGACCAGACAGGTTCTCATGTGGAACCCCCAAGGCAAGCGGAAAAGAGGCCGTCCAAGAACACCTGGAGGCGCGACCTCGAGGCTGATACCATCAAGATGGGCCTCACTGGACCCAAATGGAGAGAATGGCCCAGGACACGGGACTCTGGAGATCTGTAGTTGACGGCCCATATCTTGACAAGGGTCAAATAGCATAACTAACTAACTGTATGAAGAAAGTCAACGGAATACGAATTAAAAGAGAAAATGCATTGTAAACCAATGCGCACACTGAAGGCAAAAATATTCACGAACACGAAAGACTGCAAAATTACGGACACGTTACGTATAGATCTTACAAATAGATCTTATTACCAAGTTTAAGAAAGAAAAATGGTGCACGAAAATAATTTAAAATATCCTTTTAACGTATCAACGACTGACCAAACAAAAGAGATGTAAAACCACTTATATGGACAAGATATTGACAAACAATGAAGAAAAGATTACAGAGTAAAAGCAAAGAAAATTAATTATTTACGTAGATTATTCAACTAAACTGAATAGGGACCGAGAGAAAACGAAACAAAATACGTTACTGAAAAAATTCAAGAACGTTAAGTGCACTAAAAGAGGGGAGGCAATATGTATTCATGAGAAAGACCGTTCAATGAAATCCAATAGAACACAATTTCAAAAAACGTCGAACCAAAACATGTTCTTGTGTAATGAATTGATGAAAGGATTGGATGATCTCGAAGAAGCTTTTGACGATCGAATTTATCCAAGGGCTCATAACCCGTCAATCGTTTACGAAATATCAATTTGTAATTGTTGAGTATTTTTCATTTAGCAAAGAAATTTACCTAAATATTCATCAATAGTTCTAACCATATTTTGTGAACTCTCAAGGTTTAAAGGTTAATTATTTTGTGCCAGGGAAGCAGAGTGCAACCATTCTTCTTTATTGAAGAAAGGTAGTACAGTGCGAAAACTTATCATGAATTCAAAAGGCCGGAGGATGGAAGTGAGGGAGTGTTTCAAATTTAATTAACCTTTGCGAATCGGTTCATATGAAGTTCTTCATTTTCTCCTTTTTCATCTTGTAGGTGTTTGTGCTGATGACTCCCCGTGGGGGTGCCGGGGGTTTCAGTATAAATAGTATCCCCATTTTCTGGAAATGTAGTGCTTTAAATTCTTACTATCGCTGTCTTTCTTCTTTGTTCTTTCTCATTTCTACTCTGTTCTGTCAATCTACTATACTATCTTTTTCTTCGCTGGACCAGTCACCTACCTTTTTTCTTAAAAACTCTTCCGGGACAAAACTCCTCATTTGTGTGTGAGGTCTGTTGGATCAGCTTGGGAATATTGGACGCTATGTGCCAAAATGGTCACTGGGGCTTCCTATGATGTTATTGTTTGGCAATGTAGGCATTTTTTATGTATGTGTTTTGTTGATATTTTATAACGATGTTTCTTTTCTATTTTGTTTTTGTAAACGGGGGTTCGATAAATTAGAGTATAGCCTCAGCGTTCCCTGCGTGGGATGTCTTTATTGTAAAGTGACAGGCTGGTGGAGTGCCTTCAGTGTTACCACTAGGGTTGTTTCGGTAGATCTTTTATGCGGATCAGGGGCGAGTCCTCTTTCAGCGAAGTTGTGGTCTTGATTTTGTGGTCCTGATTCGGCTTTTTGCAGTCCGCTGGACAGTGTAAGCAATGAATAACTAACTTGTGTTGATGAAATGAGAAATGAAGCAGCCAGAGAGGGCACAAATACCCTTTTTTAAAGCACAATCGAGGGTCTTTCGGAAAGGAGAAAATCCAATCCTTTTTTCAATTTCGACCCTAATGGGATGTAAACAGGAGCCAAGAGACGTAACTTCAGCTGTCGACCAAGGGCGCGGGATACTCCTGCCAGTTCGACCCTGATGTATATTTAGTGATCAGGTATCCTGTCAGTTCGACCTGCGCATCAGCTGAGTCAACCATTGCGAAACCCCCGTTGGGGTGCCGGGGGTTTCAGTATAAATAGTATCCCCACTTTCTGGAAATTTAGTGCTTTAAATTCCCACTGTCGCTGTCTTTCTCATTTGCTCTTTCTCATTCCTGCTCTTTTCTATCAATCTGCTATACTATCGTCTTCTTTGCTAGACCAGTCTCCTACCTTTTTTCTTGAAAACTCTTCCGGAACAAGACTCCTTGTTTGTGTATGGGGTCTGTTGGATCAGCTTGGGAATATTGGACGCTTTCTGCCAGGTGGTCACTAGGGCTTCCTATGATGTTATTATTTAGCAATGTAGGCATTTTATATGTATGTGTTTTGTTGATAATTTATAATGATGTTTGTATTCTATTTTGTTTTTGTAAACAGGGGTTCGATAAGTTGGGGTGAAGCCTCAGCCGTCCCCTGCGTGGGATGTCTTTATTGTAAAGTGACTGGCTGGTGGAGGGCATTCAATTTTCCCACTAGGGTTGTTTCGGCAGATCTTTTATGCGGATTGGGGGTTGTACGGTCCTGATTTGGCTCGGTAGAGTCCGCTGGACCTAAAGCAACAATTATGTAATGTAATGTATCCATTGCGAAATCCCGTTTTCTCAGCTCCTTGTCAAACGAATATCCTGTGCCACACTCTGCTCCATCCCGCAATTTTCTTCAAATATTTGGCAAGTTTCTAGTTTGCAAGGATGCCGCCTTTGTTGACGATAAGGTCAAAGCCCATGTCGTTATTCAATGGTTCAAATTCCATTTTGGGTCCCCAGTGAATCGTTGCTGCAGTGCTTTTAAGAATGTAGTCAATAGTTAATGTCCACAACAAAACCCTACCTCTGCTGAATGCACTGCTATGACGGGATTTTTCCGTAAACTATTGGCCATCGGAGAGATGGGTGCGAGGGGCCTCTTTTCTCTCAGGACAGCTTTGTGAGTGCGGCATTCATCTCCTCTCCTTCGCTACCTTGCCCTTTTGTTTAAAAAACATTAATGAGAAAAAAAATCTCTAGAGAAATGGGAAATTTGGTACCCCTTTACATCTAGCTGCGAATTGTGTTGATTGTTGTGCCATGTGTTGTTTCTTCTTCAATTGTTCAGCACGTTTGACAGTCTAGGAGCGACATCACATTTCCTATTCCTTCTTCTTTTCTCTTTCTTCTTATTTACCATCATCATCATCATCATCATCATCATCATCATCATCATCATCATCATCATCATCATCATCATCATCATCATCATCATCATCGTCGTCGTCGTCGTCGTCTTGTTCCTATTATTATTATTATTATTATTATTATTATTATTATTATTATTATTATTATTATTATTATTATTATTACTATTGTTGTTGTTGTTGTTGTTGTTTTGTTATTATTATTATTATTATTATTATTATTATTATTATTATTATTATTATTATTATTATTATTATTATTATTATTATCTCATTGATTGCCTCAGTCATCACAGTAAACAGAATATGTCTTAGACTTTCGAAGATTTCGCGTTCAAGACTTAAAATTATACTGAAAAATCTTGAATGGACCAGCTTCAGCAAGGGCGGAATACGGAGTTGGGTGACAGTAGCAGGGATGGGTGGATGGCGGGTGGGTGGAGAGCAAAGAAGGGGCTGGAGAGTCTCCAATCTGGGATTTGAACCCTTTACGTTTGATAACCCAGAATCAGAACAACCTTCCATTCCCATTTAGTTCAGAGGAAGATAATGTGTTGGGAGTTGCGCAGGATAGAAGATGCTACGTTGCTGAGTCAGTGAATTGAACTGTCGGGCCGATGTGGCAAGAGAAAGGAGACGTTTCTCGAAGTATAATTAATATTATAATTAATATTAGTCTTAATCAAAACTTTTGATCTGAGTTTGCTGATAAAAGCAGTCTTTGATTTTAAAATAGACATTTGTCCAGTCCCGTGAGACATCGCCTAGGAGGGAAAGCGAGTGCAAGTTTTTATCCTACAAATTTAGCGAAGATTTTTTTTAAAGAACATTTTAAATAGATCTTTATTGTACCATTTACATGTGTTATTTTCTTTGTTTTTGTTGATCGGAAATCCCCATGTACACATGGCAATTTATTGGGACAATCGATATATATTGAATCTCGAACTCATCGAGCATTCATGATGCAATTCTGCAATGACTTCAATATTTTGTTTTCCGATTCAATCAGCCCTTGGCCTTGGAATCAACCCCATACCTGTCAAGGGTTTTTGGGGTTGTGGTGTAGCAATTTATCAGAAAAACCATAGCAAATGGAGGTTTGGTGTAGCACTAATGTGAATCACGCGATTCGCAACAAAACTGGAAACTTCTGCATCCAATATAAACACACACATCCAATGTGTTTACAAAGTTATTGTAAAATCTTGTTAATGCACAACACTTTAGCTATTACCATTATCATTATCATTATAAACATTTTCAAATTTCATGTACGTTTTTCAAAATAAAAGTGAAAATGCCACCCAAAAAAAAAAATGAGGAAAGAAATCGGTAGGAAAATCTCCTATTTTGTCTCAAGACCAGGTTCAGCATCACATCATTTACATGGCTTCCATGTAGATCTAAACTTTCCTAGCACTGGTAAGGAAAACATTTTTTAATGCATCAGTAGACTCAATAAAGTTTAGTAATAGCATATGAGTAACTCATATATGCTATTACTAAACTTTATTGAGTCTACTTTCTTTGGACTTCTCCACTAGGCCTTCAAAATCCTTATCGGTTTCCCATTCAGGCAGGTGCCTTCCTGGTCGTTTGAGTATTTTAGGTGGAGGCTTTGCCATTTTCTTTGTTCAACTCCGTCTGTCTCTCCCTCACAAAGACTGATCGTGGACTGAAGTTCTGAACGAACACGTGTTGCGGAAGTGCGGTGCTTTTACTAAGTGTCTTTAAACCGGACTCGACCGGAACAGACTACTTTCGCGCGAAAACCCCCTTGGTTAAAAAATATTATCGTCACTTTTGAAAAATTGCGTAGCAGCTTTGTGATACGCCGTAGCAATGGGAAAATGTTTAAAATGCGTAGCGCTACGCAAAAATCCGTAGCACTTGACAGGTATGCAACCCTTATATCCAACTTAGCAGCAGCAAGCCCGACTCAACTACTATGTATTAGAAAGATGTGATGTATTTCTATGACTAATTTATATAACGTGATTTTGGCATTGATTGCGTTTTCGAAATTCAGTTAAAACTTAGACTTAAGAAACTGATTGTTGTAAAAAGCCTGACGCTGTATTCATCTTTAAAAAAAATCTTAATTAGTCTGTTGCCGTGCAAACTTTGTCCGCGATTAAAATCTCAAGGGATAACGTAGTAATTCTCTTCCGAAGTATTGAATGGAATTCAATCTTCCATTGTATTTCCTGAACAAAGCCATGCATCTGAAAGTCACGTTAATATGGTTCTCTGCAAGCTAAAACGAACTTTGCAATGGCCAGTGCTGGACTTGAAAAAAAGTATAATACTACTAGGACACCAAAGAATAAGCGCTAAAGCCAGGTCATCAGGTCTTGCAAAGACCATCCTGCAAGGCACAGTGCAAGGAGGTAGAAGAAGATGGAGACCGAAAAAGAGGTGGGAGGACAACATTCCAGAATGGGCTGGTTTGACACTGACCGAAACCATCAGGTTTGCTAAAGACGGAGAAAGATGGAGTACGCTGGTTAAACGATCATCTGTGGTGCCCCTACGACCTCCGAGTTACGGAAATAGAATAGGATAGGATAGCATTCAACCGCCTAGGACATGAGCTTCAGGATCTTTAAAATTCGTACGGTCGAATGCATGGATCAACAGCTAGACTAGACCTTGGTTGATAGTATATACATACGTACACACACACGCAAACACACACACACCCACACACACAGATAGATAGATAGATAGATAGATAGATAGATAGATAGATAGATAGATAGATAGATAGATAGATAGATAGATAGATAAGATAGATAAGATAGATAGATAGATAGATAGATAGATAGATAGATAGATAGATAGATAGATAGATAGATAGATAGATAGATAGATAGATAGATAGATAGATAGATAGATAGATAGATAGATAGATAGATAGATAGATAGATAGATAGATAGACTCTCGTCCCGAATGAGGATAAGATAAAATTCTACGCTATCATAAATCAATGGTGTAGTAATTTGTGTTGATGTTCAGCGCTATTGGGCGTGACTGTCATAACGACGATATTGCATGATCGGTTGGATGAAAGCGAGCATCGAGTCTGATATGATCACTTCAGTATAAAACTATGGACCATTTTTTGATCTAAAGCGTAACATTATACTTAATTGTGTCATAGAAGTCGGCTTTTTGTAATAAGTTTTTTTTTTTTTTGGGGGGGGGGGTTTAAAAAAAATCGGTCAGCACATTGAGCATTTCTTGATCTGGAAAAGCGCTCTATACCAACGATTAAATCAATAAATAAATAAAACCGCCCTTTAGACGAAGTGCCTCCCATCTTTATTGGGTAATAAAGAATTCTTGATTTGACTTGACTTGATCCCCTCCCTTAGCACCCAAAACCCTGCTCCACCCCAAACATGTCACCACAGTGGCATGTTAAAGTACCAGATCGGTGTGTCAAGGTATATGTACTAGGATCAAACGCGTATGTATATATAATATGGTCTAGGTCCATCTGGGCCAACTTAGTAGTGCATGAGGCCATGCTCAATAAGTTGGCGACTTTGGATAGATTTTGCTTCTTTCAGTCTGAGTTTATGCTAATGTTATGTGACATTTTATGTTTCATTTTTAGGGTAAAGTTATGTTACATATTTTGGTAAATGTTTAAGTTAATGTTATGTTACATGTTTATGTTTATGTTATGTTAAAACGTATGTCCCTTCATTGTTAATTGCATGTATGTTGGTTTCTTTGTTGTTTTGATTTTCACAAGAAAAGTTGATCACTTCAAACACTGGATCATCGCTTTTTGACAAGAAATCTTCGGTTACTACCAAAACTAGTTTTCATAACTTTAGTTTACTTGTCACTCGTTTAAAGATCATGCAGTGCAGTTAACTTTTCACTGTTCTATGAAAGTATTTATTTATTTATTTATTTATTTAGTTTAACGTCTGTTCACATCTGTCATATTTGACAATATGAACGTATGAGTGTACAAGTAGCTATTTTAGTTTATGGCTATTTAAACTACAATTTAAGAGAGAAAAACAACAAACTCCGATGTTATGAGAACAAAACACAAACAACAAGAAAACGCAAACAAATCATTTTTAATTTATTAAACTTTGTCTAGAAAAACCATAGACTGGTGCCAGTTGGACGAGAACGTGTGAACATTTGTCGTGGTGAACTTCCATGTGAAAATATTGTGGTTGCGACGATATTTGATAGTGAGCGTTACTTCATGCCACAGTGTACAGTGAAAACCGGACCGCCCTTTTTACCGTCCTCTGTCCGGAGGCGTCAGCATGAATGTGTAAGTCAACAGCAACTGTCTGTCTGCTACCTGACCCACGTTCTGCTACTGTTGCTTTATGACAGCTAACGTCAGAAAGGTAGGTTCCAGGGGCGCATCACGTTTTTGTCGGATAGCTCAGTCGTCAGATGGCACGACTTGTGTACGTGCGTCTCGGGCGACGTGGATTCGAATCTTGACTTCAGCAAACTATTTTGTGATTGCTGGATAGTAGTGGCCAGCGCTTTGAGAAGCTCTCTGAGCTTGTAAGTGCGCTATATAAGAGTAATCTCTTTCTTTTTTCTTGTGTCTCTACTCGCATTCTTGCGAGCCTAAATCTGCAATGCAGAGTCAACAGCAACTGTCTGTGCCTCCTGCCGCGCCCTCACTCAGACATCTTTGTTGGGTTTTTTTCTGACAAAAAATCAAACGGTAGAAAGAGATAAAAGAGAAGTTGCAATTTGATTTTGCTTGCATTCTTGCAAGCCTAACTCTTTGATAAAGCCCAGCGTGTGTGTAGATGTGATTTGTTTTCATTTTTTCAACCAAGACTAATGTGCATACAACTGGGTAGCAGACTAAGAAATATTCAAGGAATCAACTGGAAGAAACCCCAAAGAATTTCACAGATGGCAATTGAAATCATTTTATCAGATGGGTCATTTTGACAATCAATCTCTTGTCCCACATAAAGTTAACCTAGGGCTTATTAAACCCTATATAATCTACACACATAAGTCACAGAACTAAAACTGATTAAAACTGTTCATGATGTGAGCTTATTTGACTGAAACCTCTCAATGTGAAATACACACACACACACACACACACAAACAGAGAGAGAGAGAGAGAGAGAGAGAGAGAGAGAGAGAGAGAGAGAGAGAGAGAGAGAGAGAGAAATCGATAAAAGTCATGGAACTTATATTGATGCCAAGAAAACCACCTGAACGGAATGAAACATTATAGCGATACGAACCATTTTGACAGGAAACCTCGTCGTGATGCGAGCCATTTTGACTGAAACCTCATAGTGAGGCGAGTCCTTTTTTGAGTGAAGCCTTGGCACTCCTAAGAGATTTAGTATTGTTGCAGACGTCCGAGACGAGACTGACAAATATCGCGAGAAAGCCCGATGGCGCACAAAGAACAACAATCCGCAAATAAAGATGGCGCGAGTATTTTTGGTACCGCAAAATGTTTTACTTTTGACCTTTATAGGGAGACAGTGCCGCGCGATGTTATAATAAGTCATGACAGGTAGGTATTGAGGTTAACGCTCTGTCGCCCTTGTTGAGGAGAGGAGTTAGTGTCATTCCTTTTCACAGGGCCATCTTTCTGAGTGTGGGGTCTCTCTCAACGTCCTAGGTGTTTAGTTTGTACGCCAATACAATACAATTGCGATGTCCGATATGAATATACACATAGATTTTCCATTATATAATAGAATGTATCCTTAGTACAGAGGCAAGGTGCACAAAGTTAATAATAGGTAGGGATTTAATTGTATCAAGAAAGAAAAAAGAGATTTCTCTTATATAGCGCACTTACAAGCTCAGAGAGCTCCTCAGGGCGCTGGCCCGTAATATCCAGCAATCACAAAATAGTTTGCTGAAGTCAGGATTCGAACCCACGTCGCCCAAGACGCACTCACACAAGTCGTGCGCTCTGACCACTGAGCTATCCCTGCCGCTTAGCCTATATTGAGTAGAGAGGGTAAATGTTACATTAGGGGGCCTCTCTTTTTATGGGGACAGCTTTTTTTAAAAATAAAGACTCCACCCACCACTCCCGGCACCCCTGCCCCAAACCATCGCGCGCTGTCTTTCCCTTCCCCACCCCATTCTCTCTCTGTCTCTCTCTCTGGGGGGTGAGGAGGGGGGACAGTAAGGCCTGTCTTCCGTTCAGACGTGTATGTGCTCAGCTCCCGACGTTATCATCAAAATAACATTTTTTTTTAACATTGTATGTTCTGAAAATTGGCAGAGTAAGAGTCAAAGACATCATGCCTGCAGAGACATTGTCATTTCGAGAGGAAGGCATGGGGTGACGTTTTTATTAGATGCCTTCGAGTTATTTCTGCTTCTGTTAGCTGATGATATTGTTTTAGTATCAGAGACTGTCATAGGTTTACAAACGCAGCTGAATAGTTTGCAAAGATCCGCAGCACAGTTATCCTTAACAGTTAAATTAGACAAGAGCAATATTGTAGTATTTAGAATGGGTGGGTACTTGGGAGTGAGAGAAAGATGGATGTTTGATGGAAATGTGATGCCTGTTGTCAATGCATTTCACAACTAGATTGAGTTTTGTAACAGCCTGTAGAGAATTTTCTAGCAAAGCAAAAAAGGCCCTATTGTGTATTATGCAAGGTCTGCGTGCCTTTAACAACAACTCGTTGGATGTTTTCTTAAAGTTATTTTATTCGAAAGTCCAGTCAATATTGCAGTATGGCTCAGAGATATGGGGATTAGATAATGCTGCACAACATTGTGAGAATGTGCATTTATATGCTCTAAAAAAGATTTTGGGTGTGAGTCTGCGTACTCCAAATGAGTTTGCTTATAATGTATTAAGTCGATACCCCATTACTATAAACTTTGCTGTCCGTTGTTTTCGTTATTGGCTTAAAATACGTCATATGACTAATGATAGACTGCCCCAAAAAGCTTATCTGATGCTGTATGACCTTGGTGCTCGAGGAAAAACGACATGGGCTACGAAGGTAAAGTTATGTTTATTTAGACATGGTTTTGGTTACGCGTGGGTGGAGCAAGGTGTGGGTAATGAGAATGAATTTTTGCGAATATTTAAGCAAAGAATTATTGACTGTAGGTGGCAAAACTGGAGCGAGCCTGTGAACGCAGTGAACGATTTGACATGTATAGAACGTTTTGTAATAAACTAAATTGTCTTCCTAAATATTTATATATCAATATTGAAAGGCACTTGAAATATGTATTAACTAAATTTCCTTTTGGTGTATCAGATTTAGCCACTCATCATTACAGATACAGACATCACGAAGATAGCGATTTAATGTGCCGGTTATGTAATTCTGCAGTTGAAAATGGAATACACGTTTTACTATACTGTCCATTTTATGATAATTTAAGGAAGAAGTTCATTGCACAGAAATATTATAGAAACCCAAATGCATTCACCTTCTCTTTGTTGATGTCATCCACGAATTCAGAAATTGTAAAAAAAAGTTTGCATTTTTCTCTACCAAACATTTAAAGCTAGGGAGATTGCTCTGTCTTGAGCACTAGTAAATTGTTATTTTGTATCACGCATACATTAATGTATTTCATTTTGTTGGACCGAAAATTGTATTTTGTAAATAATTTTGATCTCTCCACCCTTTCGTGAAGGGGCTTTGGCCTTAACCGAATAAAACAATTTCAATTTCTATTTCTCTCTCTCTGTCTCTGTCTCTCTCTGTCTCTCTCTATCTCTCTCTATCTCTGTTTCTGTCTGTCTCTCTCTCTGTCTCTCCATGTGTCTCTATCTCTCTTTCTCTCTCTCTCTCTCTCTCTCTCGGTATTTCTCCGTCTCAAAAGAATAGATTGTAACCTTAATTCTTTCTCCGAAATAAAGAAAAAGTTGTAAAAGTTCCGATCTCTCTCTCTCTCTCTCTCTCTCTCTCTCTCTCTCTCTCTCTCTCTCTTTCTCTCTCTCTCTCTCTCTCTCTCTCTCTCTCTTTCTCTCTCTCTCTCTCTTTCTCTCTCTTTCTCTCTCTCTCTCTCTCTCTCTCTTTCTCTCTCTCTCTCTCTCTCTCTCTCTCTCTCTTTCTCTCTCTCTCTCTTTCTCTCTCTCTCTCTCTCTCTCTCTCTCTCTCTCTCTCTCTTTCTCTCTCTCTCTCTCTCTCTCGCTCGCTCGTTCGCTCGCTTTCTCTCTTTCGTAGGAACTAAAAAGTGCACGGGGAGCTGAAAGAAAAGAGTAGACATTTGGTGGCAAAACTGCACAGACGGAGGAGGGTCATTTTCACATAAATCACGTCCCAAACGAATCACGTGACATAAAGGAAACCGCCCAATGACAGGCATGTACATCAATTTCTTTTCAATATTCCAGTACGCCGCCAAAAACTTCTCCAAACAAAAGCTCGTTAAAAGTAAATATGTTATAAAGAGACGTGTGCTTTGTTCTGTGTGCGTGCGTTTATGTGTATGTATGTGTGTGTGTTTGTGTGTGCACGCGCGCGCGTCTGTGTAATACTATGTAAATGTACACATGTGAACAAATCTTAAAATAATGTAGATAATCGGTCAAGGACAGATAGCTGTTTTTAAAGTTTGTTGGACCGAACACAGCCGAATTCGCACAAAAGGCAAGATGTGTTCGGTCGTGTAGAAGAAAAAAAAACACCACTTTGTTAAAATCGCCATTAATAATCCTTTTCCCTGTCCATGTCCTAGCCGAACTTATATATTTCTTCTTCCTTTGGGCCACAGCACATGTACATATCAAATCTGTTTCTCCCAATCCGTCTTATCATTTTAGATTTTAAAAAAAGACCTTAACCAACCAACTAATCAACAAGACAACCATTTGTCCCTAGTCGTCATGACATCTGCTTTCGAACTACGCACTTTTGAACTACGCTGTTGGAACTACGCACTTTGGAACTACGCTGTTGGAACTACGCACTTTGGAACTACGCGCTGTTGGAACTACGCTGTTGGAGCTATGCACTTTGGAACTGCGCTCTTGGAACTACGCACTTTGGAACTTCGGAACTTCCAAAGTTCCCCGAGTTCAGTTAGATCACAGCAACTATTTGAAAGTATGGGGCTTCGCTAGAACACTTTGTCTTGGCGCCCGGGCAAGGCCGCGTGAGGTTGCCCATATTTGGGATTCGCTACTACGATTTCCTGGAAAGTGTAGCATCAGGACTGCCAATTATGGGGTTGGGCTCTTTTGGATGTCTTGTGGACAACATTTCTATTTTTAAAAAAATATTTGATTCCCCTTTTATTACCAAAAAAAGTCAGTTTATATTGGAGTAAAGGTATAGTCTACGTCACGTGAAGAGGCTTGTGTGTCATAAACATTTAAATTGGCCTAAATTAATTTTGGGTCCATGGATTAATTTTTCGGTCATTTCAATTGGCCTGGGATAATTATTCGGCCATTTGAATTGTACTGTTTTAATGTTTTGGCCATTTCAATGGGCCTGGATGAAATTTTCCTCCGTTTGGATTGGCATGTGTTACCTCTTCGGTTACGGATTACATTTTCGGCCATTTGAGTTGCCCTGGACAAAGGTTTCGGCTCGCGAATATTACGCGGCAGGCTTGATTTAAGGTCTGATCAGATCAGAAAGAGAGAGAGAGAGAGAGAGAGAGAGAGAGAGAGAGAGAGAGAGAGAGAGAGAGGGAGGGAGGACAGCTTCTTTGATCCCTGTAATCAAAATGGTTATGGATATGCATACTTGAGTGATTTTAAAAAGAGTTGTGTGTGTAAGTATGTGTGTGCGTGCGTTGGTGCGCGTGCGTTGTGCCCGCGCGCGCCTATGTGTGTATCGGAGTAGGTCCTGTTCATAAATCAGTATGCTGTCTAGTTGAGTACCTCGTTCATTACAATATTTATGGTTAAAATGATTATTTCTCTTCTAACTACTGTTTACTACTAAAATGTGGCAATATTCATAACGATGATGATGATTTATATATTGCCATATCCAATGTCAGTATTCAAGACGCCTATTTCAGAATACAGAGTATATACACAGAAAAACAGTCGTATGCACACTGTCCAATTTTGCTTGATTAGGTTAACGAGGTTCTGCTTAACTGACCGTGAAAGAGCCGAGCTAATATCTGTGTTGTTTGGCCAGACCTTTTAATTAACCATTAATTTGGTTCGCTTGCAATGGTTTTATTGAAATTAGTCCCGACTGACGGACCTTTTGGTTTTCTCTGAAGATGCTACCTCCACAGAAACGTTTCTTTCATTAACGATTACAACATTGAATCAGTTTTTTGCTGTACATATACGGCCAGGAGAAATTTCTCTTGATCTACGAAACGAACAATTTGGCAAAGTGACGGTTTGCCGTAACCCCTTGGGGTCATGAGCAATCTTGTCATTGTAGATTGTTCTAACCTATAAAGGGAACAGTGAAAGCCCCAGTTGAAAACCTGTCTTGCCTTTGTAGGCATGACTAATTCACTGCGGCAACAGTTCCCCCCGTTGGAGTGCCGGGGGTTTCAGTATAAATAGTATCCCCACTTTCTGGAAATTTAGTGCTTTAAATTCCCACTGTCGCTGTCTTCATCATTGCTCTTTCCCATTCCTGCTCTGTCCTATCACTCTGCTATACTATCTTCTTCTTCGCTAGATCAATGACCTGCCTTTTTTCTTGAAAACTCTTCCTGGACAAGACTCCTTGTTTGTGTATGAGGTCTGTTGGATTAGCTTGGGAGTGTTGGACGCTTTCTGCCGGGTGGTCACTAGGGCTTCCTATGATTGTATTATTTCGCACTATAGGCATTTTATATGTATGTGTTTTTTTGATGATTTATAATGATGGTTGTATTCTATTTTGTTTTTGTAACCGGGGTGTTCGCGTAGTTGAGGTCAACCCTCAGCCGTCCCCCGCGTGGGATGTCTTTATTGTAAAGTGACTGGCCGGTGGAGGGCATTCAATTTTCCCACTAGGGTTGTTTCGGCAGATCTTTTATGCGGATCGGGGGTTGTCCGGTCCTGATTTGGCTCGGAAGAGTCCGCTGGACCTAAAGCAACAATAAATCAATCAATCAATCAATCAAGTTTGCCGTAACGTTCTTGGTCGTATAGGAGAAAGGCGTTAAGAATCTTCCTTTTTTTCTGGGCCGGTTTCTTGATGACAGTATTTGACAAACTATTTTGCGGTGCAGTAAATACTGCAAGGTCCTTTAAAGATTCAGTTTCGCAGTTTTTAACAATGAAAATTTCAAAATGGCGTTTAAACCCCAAAAAATAAAAAATACCAAATGCACCGAAAACACATCAACAACCAACCAACATACTACTACTACTACTACTACTACTACTACTACTACTACTACTACTACTACTACTACTACTACTACTACTACTCACCCGATGCTCATCTAATCAGACTCCTTCAAGGAGTCTGACAGAGCCTAGGCCAGGAGAGTTTTAACCAGTCGTGGCAGCAACTGGCACACTCTGCTAGATACCTTAAAGGAGTAGTAGTAGTAGTAGTAGCTACTTCCTACACGCTTCAAGCGCTATAGTAACGGAAAAAGCGCAATTTCACTGTAAATATATACAGAATGTTGCTCTACAATATTCCGCTCTTTCCGTCTCAAAAACCCAATTGCCTTGTTGGATTCTTAAATTGCATGAAACCAAGTGAGGACACTATACGGCGTCAACAAACGGTTCAAAAATATTCTCAAACGGTTCGTAAAAGACAGTTGACCTAGAAACTAATACAGCTTGACCTAATTCGTCCCCTAGAGGAGACGAAACTTACATTTTTCTATTTTCATGAGTTGACTGCAGTGAAATTGCGCTTTTCTCGTGACTATAGAGCTTCAAGCGTATACAAAGCAGTGCTCACTACTACTATGTAAAGAACGGGATTTTTCCGGGTTTTTTATAATTCGATTATTGTACGGTGTTTTTGATTGGCTATGATTCGGGAGCCAATGATATGAAGGTTTGAATTAATCAAAGTTTGAATTAGAGGAAAAATTGTTCACTCACTCAAAAAATTCTGTGTCAGGCTGGTGTGCCCGTGGAGCAGTATTTGTATGTAGGCCAGGAAATAACAAAAAGTTAAAAGAAGGAAAAAAAACGTAAATTGTGGAATAACTAAAAGATGAAGAAGGCACTGTGAACTTGTCAAGGTGTACAGGTTCGGTGGAACTTTCTGTCTGGAAGTGGAAGCTGTATTTTTGTGCTGTAGAAATTACAGGTATCTATGTTTCCATGATTGTCGGATTCTGAGAAGTATATTTTGAAATTGCATTTGTTGTATTGGAAGGTGGTGAGCTGTTGTCCACTAGGACGGAATATAATTTTTCATTGATGTAATAATATTATTAATTACATGGGGCGATAGTTGTAGAGTAGTAGATAATGAAATATGAATGAAAGGCGTGAGCATGTTTACTTGTAGTAATTTTCATTCATGAAGTGATTACCTGGGTATGAATAGTAGTGGTAGAGGAAGGAAAGTGATGATCGCATACGAAACGGAAGTAAACAGTGATGGAACAAAGGGAGGTGACCAAGGGTGAAAACTAAAGAAGAATAAATTATCCGAGTCAGAGAATTGACGTTTGAATATGTATGTCGTATAGCGGCCTACTTGGAGGCCTACTTGGAGGCGAGAGACCTACTCAGGAGCAGCTGTGGTTCCGTGCTGTCCAGGTGGGGACAGGAGAGAGATTGGAGGCAACGAGTGAGAGACATCGGAGAGGGTCCAGCTTTACGCCCTTCGCTTGACCATAGACTACGTTGTCTACTTCGGGTGGACTGGAGTTAACGAACGCTCCTCCGCCCGTCGACGTGCATTCTCGTATTGAATCGTCTCTGGCGTCTAGTGCCAGTTTGTGTGAGAACGGCTAAAACAGGTACAGTGTTTTCGTTCTATTTGTGTTGGCCAAGACAAGCAATTGCCTGACGTCGTTTATCCTAGCTCGGTCGTTCAGTGGTGGTTCTTTGTTTGTATATGAAGTTTAAAGGAATTACGTTTATCTGTATGAAAGAATTTGTGTGAAAGATTGATGAGAATTATTGTTGATTATTTATATAACTTTTGAGAACGTGGAACGGATATCTGGTGTTGGTGTTTGTTTGTGTTGAGAAGAGTCCGTACGTTTGTGGGTGTGGTAGTTAACAGAGAGAACGTGCACGCACACATAATTCTTTAGGAGTCATATATATATATTGCACCTACACTAAATATCCATCCGCTACATACTACTACTACTACTACTACTACTACTACTACTACTACTACTACTACTACTACTACTACTACTACTACTACTTTAAGGTATCTAGCAGAGTGTGCCAGTTGCTGCCATGACTGGTTAAACCTCTCCTGGCCTAGGCTCTGTCAGACTCCTTGAAGGAGTCTGAATAGATGTGTATCGGTTGCACTACTACTACTACTACTACTACTACTACTACTACTACTACTACTACTACTACTACTACTACTACTACTACTACAAAATATACCACAAGATATTCATCGTCCCATGTATTATTGTTCGTTTTCTAACACGTTTTTCTCGTTTTTCTCACAATTTTAATAATAATAATAATAATAATAATAATAATAATAATAATAATAATAATAATATTAATAATATTAATAATAATAATGGATGCTATATACGCGCCTTTCCCCAAATCTCCAATCAGTCTCAAAGCGCGGCGATCTGTACCAACATACATGCTCCCTTGTTTCATCAACTCACACACACACACACACACACACACACACACAACAAATACACATCTATCACTCAAACAGGTGGTGTAAAGGCAGGGAGATCGCTATTGGAAGACGAACAGAAAATCGATTTTTTTTTTTTGGGGGGGGGGGGGGGGGGAATTTTTAAATTGACTGCGTCCAGTACCATTATTGAAGAGAGGGAGGAAACCGAAGTGCCCGGAGAAAACCCTCGGTGACCTCAATAGTCTCGTACCTAAGTCACATACGTTCGCCCCTTGCGGGAATCGAACCCGCGACCTTCGGCATAGGAAACCGGCGACTAATCCACTGCGCCACGAGGTCACCCTAAATACAAATGATGACAATTTGTCACAACTTGTATTATATGGACAGTTTTGCAGTATTTGATAAGCATTGTTTTTGCAGTATTTGATAAATATTGTTTTCGCAGTATTTGATAAACTTTGTTTTTGCAGTATGTGATAAACATTGTTTCTGTAGTATTTGATAAACATTGTTTTTGCAGTATGTGATAAACATTGTTTCTGTAGTATTTGATAAACATTGTTTCTGTAGTATTTGATAAACATTGTTTTTGCAGTATATGATAAACATTGTTTTTGCAGTATGTGATAAACATTGGTTTTGCAGTATTTAATAAACATTGTTTTTGCAGTATGTGATAAACATTGGTTTTGCAGTATGTGATAAACATTGGTTTTGCAGTATTTAATAAACATTGTTTTTGCAGTATGTGATAAACATTGTTTTTGCAGTATATGATAAACATTGGTTTTGCAATATTTGCGGACAAATTAAAAAGAAACAATTATCCGCAGTGCTTTGGGTGCGGGGGAAGGTGGGGGTGAAGGAGGGAATTTTCTATAGAATTTCCGGGCCAATTTTGCCCCAGCAGTGGAGGGCCATTTGTTCACAGTCCTGAGCACGTGCGGCAGTGCTACTACTTTCGTCCTTCCTGGCGAAGTAGTAATGACTGATTGATTGATTTGGAGACCTGGCAGACGTTACTTCATACAACCCTCCTGCTTCATGGCGAAGTACTAATGACTGATTGATTGATTTGGAGACCTGGCAGACGTTACTTCATACAACTCTCGTGCTATCATCGCGTGCTCTGTACCATTGCTCTTATTCTCTCTAGTACTGTCTCTCTGTCTGTTGGGTTGCCTTTCTCTGTCTCTCGATGTCCGTCTTATTTTTATCTGTCCGTCTGTCTGTCTGGGTCTGTCTCTGTCTCTCTCCCTCTTTGCCTCTCTCACCTTCCCCTCGACACCACCACTCGTTCTCACTCTGTCTGTCTGTCTCTCTTTTCTTGTTTTCTTCCTAACTCTTCTTTGTCTCTTTGTTTATCTGCATCCCGTACTCTCTCGCTGATCTCCCCTCTCTCACTTCTCTACCCACACGTCACCATCTCTCTCTCTCTCTCTCTCTCTCTCTCTCTCTCTCTCTCTCTCTCTCTCTCTCTCTCTCTCTCTCTTATTCCATTCCCGTTTTCTCACCCCACCCCCGCTCGCTCTCTCTCACTCCCTCTCTTTCAATTTCATTTACTCGTCCAGCCATTGACAAAATCAGCATTTAAGTTCTTTATAATGATTTTGAAAAATAAGTTGAACCACCGCTTTAGAACCTTGAACTTGAACTTTGTCCTTTTGTTTTTGAACACATAATAAAACATTACACATATAAGCAAAAGGATATATGCCCAGGGGAGGAGGGGGGGGTAAGAAGGGGATGGGCG
>JBAHVR010000118.1:40000-47500 GCA_036898135.1 Oncomelania hupensis
TCTGCGTCACAGATCGTTTGGTCAAAAAATATGATTAGACCCCAAATTAACCTCTTTCAGATGTACGGTTTTGATATAAGTCGATATATGCATTTAATTGTTTCTATAATTAGCATCAACGTTGATTGTGAAAATAGACTTTTTAGTACCATAGAGCTGCACACAGGAAAACCAACCTTTGAGATAATTAGTGCTAGCATCGTCATTGGCGTGTTAACCCAAATGAAACACCTTTTTTTGGTAATGTTAGCTTAGCTTAGTTTAGTGCATGGGAGTGCAGTTGTAGTGCATGAGAGTGTTTTAAGTACAAGGGAGTGCTCTATCCGGTACGGAGAAAAAAAATCTAGTCACGTTTCGGGAAAATTTTGAAGAAAGTTTGACCTATTTCGTCCCCTATAGGAGACGAACTAGGTCAACTTTTTAGACGGAAAGAGCCAATTTTGCATTAGATTCTTAAATTTTTAGAAGAAATTTGCGTTCTTTCCGTCAAAACACCACTTTCCCATTCCTACAATCTAAAATAAACCCAGTTTTGGTGTTCTGCACACTTGTGTGTGTGTGTGTGTGTGTGTGTGTGTGTGTGTGTGTGTGTGTATGTGTTTTACCCCTCGTTATAATGCTGTTGCTAAATTCGTAGGTCTGTTTGTCTTTTGGTCGCAGTTACATTGTTTGTATGGTCTGGTTGTTGTTGCTGGTTTTGATGTTTTGTTGTTGTTGTTGTTGCAATATCCTTTGTCTTTGTTTGTGTTTTGTGTTGCTGGTTTTATCCCTCTCCCTCTCTCCCTCTTTCTCTCTCACCTTTATTTTCGGAACAGCCTTTGGACTGAGTGTCGTAATAACCCAATCCAATCGAGCTTCTTGACGATTTGATTGATTTTTGATTTGATTTTTTTAACACTTTATTGTCCCTTTTTATCGGAAAATTCTGGGTCGCCTCCCTTGGAGAAGGTATAGTCGCAGCCTGTGGCGCGCCCAAACCCAACCTACCTAATATTAGTTGTGTTTTTGAAATGTTGCTTGGGAAGCAAACCGTGGTACCCGGAGAAAACCCCCGAGACGTTGCCCGAGTCGAAAGTAAATAATATTCGGAATAACATAACGCCCAGAGGCTGGATCGATCCCACACCTGTCAGGCGCCAATGTTTTCTGGCCTGAGGACCAGGCAGGTTAGTCCCGCCTTAGACCATTCAGCCACAACGCTCGCTTATTATTATTGTGAAGGCATAATCTCTTTTAGTATAATCTCTTTTGATATAACTGTTGGTCAGTACACTGTTTTCTCTTTCCCTTATGTAATAGCGGTGTCTTCAGATCGCCGCGCTTTGAGTTTGATTGAACTAAAAGCGCTTGCAGCTAACATGTCGGTGTTGAAATCTGCAGTCCTAATGCTTCCGTGTGGCTGTGATATACTTTATGAAATGTGTGTACGTGCCTCGCGGAGAACTGTATTCGGTTTGCACTGTATGCGGTCACTTGACAATAAAGAATCTGAAACTGAATTAACAGCTGCAGTAGTAAAATGTGACCATTTAATTTACATCAAAGAGCTTATTACGGAAAGAGGGGGAACTTCCATTATGTCCTATACAAAATTGCGAGACGCTCTCACGGATTATTTCCCTTTGCTCGGGCTGGCTATATTTCGTCATCTGCTATATGAATGATCTGTGCGTGGTAACTTATTGAGCCTATGCCATTGCAAAAAAACATTTTTATGGCAACGTTTGCAAAAACCAAACTTTTAACCATCATTATTATTAACATTCCGCTACTGTTGTCTTGTTTTTTTTAATGTTTATTTATTGACATTTATTAGGTGCTTTTATGCTGCTTATGTGTCATAGGTTCGTTTTCTGCCCTGGAATTTATTATTTTTTAATCAACGACAGATATTTTAAAATTAAAATATGCATGACAGACTGTTTGATTTATCCGAAACTGTGTAAATCCGTAATCGTGAGAGAGAGAGAGAGAGAGAGAGAGAGAGAGAGAGAGAGAGAGAGAGGGGGGGGGGGGTTGGGGGAAGAGAGAGCTCTGTCATTCAATCAATTAATCACAATAAAGCACAATAACAAAATGTTTCACTAATAGTGTGAATTTAATTTATATCAGGTGTCCCCCTACTCCCCAACCCTCTCACCTCCCACATCACTGGCTTAATAACAGTCACTTCATGGAAAATAATTAATTAATCAGACAGAACAATCAGAACCTAGACTACAACATTCCACGCAATATAGATCTAATGCGCAGAAATTCACAGATCAGAACAAGGACTGAGTTTCTACATTACAGGTTTTTTCCCGTTTACACTCAAACGAAAAGGGATTACAACAGATCAAGGACCATTTTTGTGCCTAGGTAAGGGGTTGTCTTGCACAGTATTTGATCACGAGGAGAAAACAGACTTAGTCTAATTTAACTTGTTAACATAAGCAGTTTGACGAAGCCAAACTGCCAATCTGACATCTACTTTTGAAATATAAGCACAAATATAGTCAAACAACCTAGCAATAACGTAAACAGTGAGCGACCTGTTGAACGTAAACTGTCAGCAAGCAAACTGTTTTGGATTTAGCACATAGGTATAACATGAATCATTCAAGCCGCTTTCCGATTATTTTAACACTAACAACACTGCAGCGGTCTTAGTTTAGGCCTACATAAACACAAAAAAATGAAGTTTTTCAATTGCAATTTACCTTTCTTTGTCTCTTGGAAATTTGAAAAAGGACTTGCCAACACAACTTTTCTGGTTTCTGGCATTATGGCAATTGATGGCTGTGCAAAAGTCACCACCTTGTTTCACTTGGTCGCCTTTTGACTTTCTGCCACGAGCCATTTTCAGCATGTCGACAAGGGAGCATAACTCATACCTTTCGTCTCGCGGTTCTGTTCCAAGTTCCCCCTCTTTCTATCATTAAGCTCTTTGTTTACATTCATTACTAACCCATATATAACTGCGTAGACCATTTATTGTTAATCCAGACCTAGCATCTCAGTTCCACACCCAGAAAACCACCACCAACACAGACCGTAAGAGGTCGTCCATGCGAAAAATTACCACGACGACGTAGCGTTGTTACGCTAATTACCTCATTTCCGCCAGACCAGAAGACTAAAGAGAACGCACTCATTGCCAGCCGACGCCTAAATCTGTTCTATGGGAGGAAACCTCGTCCACTTCTGTGCTGTTGCTGTATTAAAAGTGACTTCCCTTTAAGGTAGTAAGTATGGGCTGGTTTTGGCTAACGCACTCTTCGTTGTATACACTGCGTAGATTATGCGGATTAGTTAGTGTTTTTCCGGTTTGTTCGGGTAAGACAATTACCCGTATGTAAGTTTAGCTCGAGTTTTCTTGTGACTTGCTACACTTCAAGGAGGGTTGCTAATCGCTCCAGTGCTCGGAAGAAGAGTCCGCTGGACCTAAAAGCAACAACCATGTAATGTAATGTAATCGCTCTAGCCTGAAGGTAATATGTGGTCATGAATGATCCGTGATCATTATAGTTATTGAATGGATCGTTCTTACATAGCGCGCTTCTCCAGATCAAGGGCTGCTCAAGGCGCTGACCAATGCAGGATCTCATTCGCTCCGCCCGAGGCGCCCACTTGCAGCCTTTGGGCGCATCGTCTGACACCCAAACAACTGGGCACAAGCCTGGGCGGGAAAAGGGAGCTAGGGCTTGCTGGGTGTGATCCAAGGTTTACGCTAGGGCTTGCTGGGTGTGATCCAAGGTTTACGCTAGGGCTTGCTGGGTGTGATCCAAGGTTTACGCTATGGCTTGCTGGGTGTGATCCAAGGTTTACGCTAGGGCTTGCTGGGTGTGATCCAAGGTTTACCCTAGGGCTTACTGGGTGTGATCCAAGGTTTACGCTAGGCCTTGCTGGGTGTGATCCAAGGTTTACCCTAGGGCTTGCTGGGTGTGATCCAAGGTTTACGCTAGGACTTGCTGGGTGTGATCCAAGGTTTACGCTCGCTTTAAGGTTAAGACTTCCTTTGAGGTGATTGGAGTGCGAGACTGGAGTGCGTGTGTGTGTGTGTGTGTGTGGGTGTGCGCAGACATAAGCCTTGAAATGGGTGACTGACCTTGCTTTTTATGCGGAGAATGGGTGTGTGTATTAGCCACCCACTTTTTTCCAGCCACCCACTTTTTTCTAAGTGCGCGGAAGTGCTCTTTTAGTGCATGGGAGTGCAGTTGTAGAGCATGAGAGTGTTTTAAGTACAAGGGAGTGCTCTATCCGGGCCGGGCCGGAGAAAATCCAGTCACTTTTCGGGAAAATTTTTGAAGAAAGTTCGAGTCAACTTTTTAGACGGACAACAGAGCCAATTTTGCATTGGAATCTTACATTTTTAGAAGAAAATTGCGTTCTTTCCGTAAAAACAACCACTTTCCGATTCCGACATTCTTAATAAAACCCAGTTCTGATGTTCTACATACTTGTGTGTGTGTGTGTGTGTGTGTGTGTGTGTGTGTGTGTATGTGTGTTACGATTGAGACGTGCACGATAGCTCCGATCGTTTTATTTTGCAAAGCATGCAAAGATAGCGTGTATTTACCTTTGATTTGATTTTGCGCTGTTGATAGAAGAAGCTTTGTATAATGTTGATAATTTTCGTCGATCGATATTGTTAAGAATTTTCTGGAAGTACTTGTTTATTATCGATTGAAGATTCCAGATGCGTCTCGTGATAGATAAGCAATTCTTCTAACTTTAAGAATGTTCTATGACGTAAGACAGTGCGTAGTTCCGGTGACGAGTTTTATTTTGATGGGTGTTTTTTTGCGTCATGCTGGAATGTTCGAATGTTTCCACGATTGCAAAGAGGCTATAATGCACTGGTTGCTTGTAAAAGTTATTTAAAATGATCATTGTAGTGATTTTCGCAAAGCGACCTTGTACGCAGTTGTTGATGTTGGCTGAATAAAGTTGGATAACTTTATACGACGACTCCTGCCTTGTTGCTGAGTGAACAGGCTGCGTGGATAAACGAATTCGAGTTACACATATCAAGATTCATGCATCAGGGCTGAATCGACTATTGATAAATTACGTGTAACAGGGGTGGGGAGTGGGTGGGTGAGGGGTGGGCGTGTGTGTGTGTGTATTTTGTTTTCCGTTTTATTTAAATAAATGTAATAAAGTAGAAATGAATCTTTACATTGCTCGTTCATTATTTATTATAGCTGTGATCTTGGATCTCATATTCCATCAGTTTAATAAACAGTAATGCTCTTTTGCCTTGAATTCAGATTTCCTCTTATGGGGCTTGTGTGTGTATGTGTGTGCGTGTGTGTGCGTGTGTGTGTGTTTGTGTGGATGTGGATGTGTTTGGGTGTGTGTGTGTATGTTTTGGTGTGTGTATGTAGGTGTGTAAGTTTGTGTGTATGTGTTTGTGTGAGAGAGATAGAGAGTCTTGGCGCGCGCGTGTTTGTGTATACGTGAATGCGTGCGTGCGTGCGTGCAAAAGAGGGGTGTGTAGTGGCGTGAGTATTTGCGTGTGTGTGAGAGAGAGAGAAAGCGTGCGTATTTCTGCGTACGTTTGTGTGCCTCTGTGTGTGTGTGTGTGTGTGTGGGGGGGTGTGTGTGTGTGTGTGTGTGTGTGTGTGCGTGCGGGCACACTTACACAGTGTTATCTGGACAAATCAGTGAACATCTACATAACTTGTATTGACATGCCTACTTATTTTGACGTCAGAACAATGATCCGTTAGGGCTTGGTTAAGGTTAGGGTTAGGGTTAGGGTTCGAACACTGCAAAGTACTTAAAAATGGGGACGAAAAATGACCCATTGTCAGCACAACGTATGTGGCGTTTCGGAAAAGCCATGATAATATTGTGTACCCTCGGCTGTGTGTGCGTGTGTGTGTGTGCGTGAGTGTGTGTGCGTTCGTATGTGTGTGTGCGGGCGTGGGTGCCTGGGTGCGTGCGTGTGTGTGTGGTTATGGGTGTGTGAGCGCGCGCGCGCAAGTATATGTGAGCGTACGATTTGCAATAATAAAGCTGAATCCCTCTGTGTGTTTTCTTTGTATTTCTTCACTAATTCATTACTTGTCGACATGCGGCTTCACGTCCTCCGACCGACAAAGGCCTAGTTTTGAGGAACTCAGCAATGCATCAGAAGCAACTTTAATTAATTTTGAATCCCCTGATACTTTCCAATCATATTATTCCACATTAACTTCACCGGCACCTGTCAATAAGTGCGTGAGAGAGAGAGAGAGAGAGAGAGAGAGAGAGAGAGAGAGAGAGAGAGAGAGAGAGAGAGAGAGAGAGAGAGAGAGAGAGAGAGAGAGAGAGAGAGAGAGAGAGAGAGAGACGTTTGACGTTTGGACTTCGTCCGTGTATTAAGCAAAAACAACATCACATAACAAACACAATTCTTCGGGCCTCCAGCCCCTAGAATGTACATATGGTAGTCACGTGGTTAATATAGTATACATATTGCATTATAAATCGACGGCATATGTTAAACATTCATTAGCTTGCAGTAGCTAGCTGTTCATAAAATTCTGATCTTAATTTTAGTGCATGGAAAATATAAAGGCTTATCCTCCATAAATAGAATTTTGATCCATTCTGCAACGCATGTACATACGAACGAAGTGGGAAAGTTATATATTTATCTCGAAGATTATTAAATAAAGAACACTCTAATAGAAAATGATTTTCATTCTCAACAGCATTGCAAAATGCACATAATACATTGTCACCTACGTCACCAATAGTTAACCTAAATAATGAAGCTTTCAAAGGCAGAACGCCCAGTCGAAGTTTAATCAAACAATCTCTAAAACACTTAATGTGCATAAAATCAAGGTAGGCTTCTGCCTGGAAAACGTCTTTAAATATTCTATAATGCTGATAATTACCTCTCCTCAATACTGAACTGTCCCATTCTTGTATATAGTTATTCTTCATTCTTTGTTTAAATAGACTAACAAAGGTGTTTTCGCACCCCACACTCTGTTGTACCCACGCATACCCCAATCCCATGGAAAATAAATTGTTTTTTTACTTTTGTTGCCCAGCAAGGTTTGTCTCTGTTATCTAAGTTAATTAGCATCTGGTAAGCTTGTCTGGGCAGTCTGTCTGGATTTAATTTGAGAAGCTTTAGCCAATAACGTATGCAACGTACTGCGCTGTTTACATACAAAGGGTAGCATCCAGTCTCACCGTAAATAAATTTGTTGGGTGAGAGAGAGAGAGAGAGAGAGAGAGACAGAGAGAGAGAGACAGAGAGACAGAGAAACAGAGAGACAGAGAGGGTGAGGTAATGGGAGTGGGGGGGGGGGTGAAGGAGAATAAATAATTAAATAAATAAACCTTCATAAGTAGATTTGACAGGGGAACACGCGACTTCCAATAATGTGTGTGACCAAACTGCTCTATAGATGATTACCCAAAAAGGAGGTGAGAGACAGACAGACAGAGAGAGAAAGAGCCAGACAGACAAACAGACACAGACAGAGAACGCAATCAAAGCGTTTTGCGTGA
>JBAHVR010000118.1:52500-125000 GCA_036898135.1 Oncomelania hupensis
ATTGTATCTGACAATGGGTTCCGACAGGACGTCCTCTCCAGGATCGCACAAACAACTGCTGCCCTGACAAGGTAGAAGATCATCTGGAAAGACAGGCCCATCAGTCTACATTCCAAGTAAGGCTCCTGCGCTCCCTTGTCATCTCCATCTTCCTACACGCTTGCGAAACATGGACACCCACAGCAGATCTACATTGGACAAGAGCGCCAGGATCTTTAAAGTCAGGGCAATGTAATGCGTGCGTGCACAGACTAGACCTCGGTTTATACTCTCACCCAAGGGTATTTATACAATGATTTTAGACATTCACTAAAACTGATATACATAAATACGCGCACTATTATTATTTTTATTTTTTTATGTTTCTTAAATCTGTATTTTAAGATAATGCTGGTTACCTTTTGCTATTACTGCTTCATTGTACAATATATTAGTAATAATAATTTTATATCGAGTAATGGTTCCTACACCTTAAATTACTGTTATCTATGGCAGAGGAATTTACACATCAGCGCGAAACACAGTAACAAGACTTAGTGACGAGACCACGCGTCGTTTAAAGATATACGACGTTTTTTGTCCACTTTTCTAAGCTGATTAAAGCACGTGTTAATATACTTGGCAAAAGTTGGATATATTTTAAGTGCTGACATGCATTTTTGTGTGCAAATGAGAAAGAAGACTAAAAAAGAAACTCCGACGGTTCCCAAAACAAATTAACCTAAGACTACTAGATTCAGATTTTTTTCAATCACTTTTTTTGCGTGGATAGATGGGTGGTACACCCAACTGGGCGAAAGCCGGAAAGAGGAGGTTGAAAGCTGAGGCACAGAAGAATGGCAGTGTAGGATCATGGTGACCAGAGTAGGATCATGGTGACTAGTGTAGGATTATGGTGACCAGTGTAGGATTATGGTGACCAGTGTAGGATTATGGTGAACAGTGTAGGATCATGGTGACGAGTGTAGGATTATGGTGACCAGTGTAGGATTATGGTGACCAGTGTAGGATCATGGTGACCAGTGTAGGATTATGGTGACCAGTGCAGGATCATGGTGACCAGAGTAGGATCATGGTGACCAGAGTAGGATCATGGTGACCAGTGTAGGATTATGGTGACCAGTGTAGGATAATGGTGCCCAGTGTAGAATCATGATGACCAGTGTAGGATTTTGGTGACCAGTGTAGTATCATGGTGACTAGTGTAGGATTATGGTGACCAGTGTAGGATCATGGTGACCAGTGTAGGATCACGGTGACCAGTGTAGTATCATGATGACCAGTGTAGGATCACGGTGACCAGTGTAGTATCATGGTGACCAGTTTGGGGGGGGGGGGGGGGGGGGGGGGGGGGGGGTAGGATCATGGTGACCAGTGTAGGATCATGGTGACCAGTGTAGTATCATGATGACCAGTGTAGGATCATGGTGACCAGTGTATGATCATGGTGAAAAGTGTAGGATCGTGGTGACCAGTGTAGTATCATGGTGACCAGTGTAGTATCATGGTGACCAGTGTATGATCATGGTGACCAGTGTAGGATCATGGTGACCAGTGTAGGATCATGGTGACCAGTGTAGGATCATGGTGACCAGTGTAGGATCATGGTGACCAGTGTAGGATCATGGTGACCAGTGTAGGATCATGGTGACCAGTGTAGGATCTTGGTGACCAGAGTAGGATCATGGTGACCAGTGTAGGATCATGGTGACCAGTGTAGGATTATGGTGACCAGTGTAGGATCTTGGCGACCAGTGTAGTATCATGGTGACCAGTGTAGGATCATGGTGACCAGTGTAGTATCATGGTGACCAGTGTAGGATCATGGTGACCAGTGTAGGATCTAGGAGACCAGTGTAGGATCATGGTGACCAGTGTAGGATCATGGTGACCAGTGTAGGATCATGGCGACCAGTGTAGGATCATGGTGACCAGTGTAGGATCATGGTGACTGTGTGGGCTTTTAAACAGTGCGAGTTGCGTACTTTCTGACGCTTTTTAGATATTTAGAACGAAAGTATTTTATTTCCCTCCCTCCCCATCACTTTCTCACTCACTACCTCCAAAATCGCCTACCCCTTTCTTTCTTTCTGAATCTATCGTTGAAATTTAGGAAGTCGTTTTTTTTCTCTTTCTCCGTCTCTCTTCCCCTCATCGCTCCATCTCTCTCTCTCTCTCTCTCTCTCTCTCTCTCTCTCTCTCTCTCTCTCTCTCTCTCTCTCTCTCTCTCTCTCTCTCTCTCTCTCTCTCTCTCTCTCTCTCTCTCTCTCTCTCTCTCTTCCTGTCTGCCTCCCTTTCCCTCTGTCTGTCTGTCTCTCCCCCCCCCCCCTGATCCTAGTAAGAGTGTTAGCTACAAGTTCAAACAGCGAATTCCGCTTTAAGGGCGAGTACTCTGATGAAGTGTCTTTTGATTGGATAACCACACACAGCGGATGTCGCCTGCCTCGCTTTCAAAGACACTTTCTTCTATGGCAACGTTCCCTACTTTCGAATGGTGCTATAAATAATAGAGAAGTATAGATAGCATTTCGTTGGAGTTCCGCTCCGTTAACCTTTCGTCGCATGAAGGATGCGCGCGTAGCCGATCAAACTCGACCATTTTCGTATAACTTTAGCAGCATACATGTAGAAAGACGGGTCAGCGAACTTCGCGTCGCTGAAATAAGGGACGCAATCCCTTACTGATTAGAGTAACTTTCGTGTGGTGAAAAAAGAAAAATCGTGTTTCCAAGGGACAGTACTCGTATGTACTCTGACAAACAGGATACTACAGCAAGGCCAACAATACTGAACCTATCATATCCTATCCCGTAACTCGGAGGTCGTTGGGGCACTACAGATAATCGTTTAACCAGCGTACGCCATCTTTTTTCTGTCCTCAGCAACTCTGATGGCTACGCTCAGTGTCAAGCCAGTCCATTCTCGAATGTTGTCCTCGCACCTCTTTTTCAGTCTCCCTCTTCTTCTACCTTCTTGCACTGTGCCTTGCAGGATGGTGTTTGCAAGGCCTGATGATCTGGTGACGTGGCCATACCATCGGAGTTTCCGTTTCTTCACCACTGTGAGCAGGTCATCGTGTTGTCCAATGGCTTGTGTGATGGTCTGTCGGACTTCGTAATTGATGATGTGTTGGGTATAGGAAATGCCCAGAAGTCTTCTGTAGCACCTCATCTCCATGCTTTGTATTCTTCGTTGTAGATCTGCTGTGCGGGTCCATTTTTCGCAAGCGTATAGTTAGTTATTCATTGCTTACAGGGTCCAGCGGACTGCAAAGATCCTAAACAGGACAACAAAATCAAGACCACAACTTCGATGAAAGAGGACTCATCCCTGATCCGCATAAAAGATCTTCCCGAAACAACCCTAGTGGTAACACTGAAGGCACTCCACCAGCCGGTCACTTTACAATAAGACATCCCACGCAGAGGACTCTGAGTATATACTCTAATTTATCAAACCCCCGTTTACAAAAACAAAATAAAATACAAACATCATGATAAAATATCAACAAAAACACATACATATAAATTGCCTACATTGCCAAATAATAGCATCATAGGAAGCCCCAGTGACCATTTGGCAGAAAGCGTCCAATAGTCCCAAGCTGATCGAACAAACCTCACACACAAATGAGGAGTTTTTTCCCGGAAGAGTTTTCAAGAAAAATGTTAGGAGACTGGTCTAGCCAAGTAGAAGATAGTATAGTAGATTAATAGAACAGAGTAGGAATGAGAAAGAACAAAGGAGAAAGACAGTGGGAATTTAAAGCACAACATTTCCAGAAAGTAGGGACACTATTTATACTGAATTTCCCGGCACCCCCACGGGAGGTTCGCAAGCGTATAGGAAGATGGAGATGACAAGAAAGCGCAGCAGTCGTACCTTGAAATGTAGATTGATGGTCCTGTCTTTTTAAATGGGCTTCAACATTGCCAGGGCAGCAGTTGTTTGTGCAGTCCTGGAGAGGACTTCCTGTCGGAACCCATTGTCTGATACAATGGTTCATAAATATTTGAACTGTGCGCCTTGTTGATGGATTGGCTTTGGACTTTGATGCCATTGGTGTTGTTGGGCATCATTTTGGTCTTCTCTGCACTTATTTCCATTCCATAGACTCTGGAGGTGGTGTCAAGCCTCTGTACCAGCTGTTCAAGTTCTTGTTCCTCTCCAGCCAATCCATCAATGTCATCCGCAAAACAAAGGTAGCTCTACTCCCTATGCTGACTGTGCCTCCGTGATCTGCAAGGGCATCTGACATGATGCGCTCTAGGAAGATGTTGAAGAGTGTGGGAGAAAGTAGGCATCCTTGACGCACACCGATTGTTGTTCTGAACCCGTCTCCGATGGCGGTTTTATGGAGGACTGCACTGGTAGCCTTGTCATACAGGCTTTTGATGACTTCAATAATTTTAGGGCTGATGTTGTACACTCTCATGGTTGCCAACAGAGCTGCATGCCAGACTCGGGCAATCGCCTTCTTGAAGTCTACGAACATGATATAGTCATGATATATAGATGTAGGTGCTGTATGTGTTTCTCGCAGATTATTCTGAGGTTGAAAATCTGTTCAGTGGTACTTCGCCAGGCCATGAATCCTGCCATGAATCCTGCTTGCTCTTCAGGTATGATTTGTTCAGCTTGGGGTTTCAACCTCTTGAGTATTATTTTCAGGAGAACCTTGCTGGGATGGCTGATGAGGCTGATGGTGCGGTAATTTTCACACTACTGAAGGTTACCTTTTTGGGGAAGAGTGATGACAAGCGACTGGGTCCATGGTGTAGGCCACTCCCCACTCTGCCAGATCTTGTTACAGATAATGGTGAGGGCGTCAATAATCGCTTTTCCTCCTGCTTGAAGCATTTCCGCGGGTATGTTGATAATACTCATTTACTCATTAATAAAAGCAACCATAAGTTACATGTAAAAACAACTTAGACGTAAATGTTATGTCACCTTGAGGCAAACAAGCCGGAATAAAATACCTATGGATGGGGTCCCTCTTGTCGCCATTTTGGATCTCTCAAGTCCAAGGCTTTCGTCACATGCATCTCCCAACAACTGCCTACAATCTAATAACAACATTTTGAATGGTTCTAAGGCGCGCGAATCAATAGTCCGAATATTAATCTCAGTATTTCATAGAACAAGATGCTGTTAATTGACCAAGGTAACATCAAAAGATATTATTATTTAATATATTGTATTAATATTTTTGTTTGTTTGTTTGTTTATTTTGCATGTGTAATGTATTGCATATGTTGTTGTTCCCTTGCATGCCTTTGTGAGTACGGTTGGTGTGAATGCTTGCATACCTTGTTTTATTGTTTATGTTTGTTCTAAAGATATATATTCCTATGTTAAGAGCGGTGAGCCCAGCCCTGAGCTGGGGTATCGCGCTATATAAGCCTACTTTATTATTATTATTATTATTATTATTATTATTATTATTATTATTATTATTATTATTATTATTATTATTATTATTTTTATTATTATTATTATTATTATTATTATTATTATTATTATTATTATTATTATTATTATTATTATTATTATTATTATTATTATTATTATTATTATTATTATTATTATTATTATTATTATTATTATTATTATTATTATTATTATTATTATTAAAACATAATGACGAAATGGTGTTCGTGTAGCCTTGGACTTCACGAAAGTGGCTTCGCTTCTTGGAACGAAAGTCGTATCGCGTAAAGGAGGAAGTCACATGACCATAACAAATGTGTGACGTAGTACAAAAGCGATTTCGTTGCAGCAGATATGCATCTCAAATACTACTGTACATCGTCTTTTCTTCAAATCATCATCATCATCATCATCATCATCATCATCATCATCATCATCATCATCATCATCATCATCATCATCATCATCATCATCATCATCATCATCATCATCATCATCATCGTCATCATCATCATCATCATCATCATCATCATCATGTAAAAAAAATAAATATCGAAATACATTTTGAAAATAGTAATGTTTTTATTTTATTTTTAATTTTACACATGACAAAGAAAGACAGAAGATGGAGACAGACAGACAGACAGACAGACAAAGAGAGACAGACTGACAGCGACAAGGAGAGAGAGAGAGAGAGAGAGAGAGAGAGAGAGAGAGAGAGAGAGAGAGAGAGAGAGAGAGAGAGAGAGAGAGAGAGAGAGAGGGGGGGGCCAAAAGGACCGACACAGACCGATCGCCAGAGACAAAGAGAAAGAGAGAGAAAGAGACCGAGATAGACACACACAGAGACAGACGAATAAACAGACAGACAGACAGGGACAAATAAAAAACTGGGCGACGTGACCACCAGCATTGCGTCAACAAGTGTTGTGAGTGCTTTTCAAGACTAAAGCCCGTTTGTTTACAAGGGGGTATGTCAATATACTGTCTGGAGTACCCTCACGTCTTTCATGGTTAAAACGGTCGTCCATTTAAAATAGAATCCCCTTAACATGACCCAGCACACTTCATCTCCTGTCTTTATTTTTCATTAATATCACACGGACTGGAAGGTAAAAACGAGCACGAGAAGAACAAGATGGCAGGCCATTCAAACATATTTGCAGACACTCCCGCACATAACTGGGGAGAAAAGAAAAAAAAAGTATTGTCAAAAGTGTTCATTTTGGGGACGGCGTTGTGACTCCGTTAATTACCCTAACGAAGTACATGGGCCACTCTCTGAACTGCAAGCAAGCTCAGCGTTTAAATACAAGGCATAACGGGAGTACTCGTAGAAAAAAAGGTGAAGGATAATGACCTTTGAACTTTAAGAAAGTCCACGTCTGAATGATCTAACATACCTAGCAGTAGTTAAAGTGTCCATAAAGTAAAACGTGAGGAACTTAGGTTCATTTATTCTTGAAATGAGGTCAAAAGTATGTTTTGAACACGCACACAAAAGTCAAAATTGGGAGCGACGGGCTGAGCAAATGACCGACAACCGGACTAGCACTGAAGGATGACCCTAGGTTTGAAGTGCCTTTAGTCCAAAACGTTACACCGTAACAGCCGATTTTGAGCTATTGAGCAAGACGTGTTTAGCCACAAAATAACTGCAGTGACCTTGTCCTTTGCGGGGGGAGCAAGTTTGAGGGCGCCAGAGGCAGGTCACTTAACCTAGGTAATGCTGCTATGAAGTGTGGTCAAAATCCGTTCAGTAGTTCTTAAAATAAGGCTTCCAACGGACCGACAGACCGACCGACATTTTTGCTCGTTCTGACTCCCGACTATTTCAAAGTATTTTCAGATAAGTCTGGACGTACAAAAGAAGGGAAAGACGAGGAGAAGGAAGGAGTGGGGAGGGGAGGGAGGGTAGTGGAAGAGGGGGAGGAATTAGAGGAGATGGAAAGAGGAGAAGATGAAAAAAAAATGCCGAGGAAGATGAAGAAGATAACGATAAGGAGAGCAAAGAGGTACCGGTGGAAGGGGCAAGGAAGAAGAAGAGAATTGATGATGATGATGATGATGATGATGATGATGATGATGATGATGATGATGATGATGACCACGATGATGATGACGACGACGATGATGACGATGATGATGATGATGACGACGATGATGATGATGATGATGATGATGATGGTGATGATGATGATGATGGTGCATGCTTTTATGTATTCACCACAACTATTAAATTCCAAGATGATTCTGATGATGATGATTATGATGGTGGTGGTGGTGGTGGTGATGATGATAATGATGCTGATGATGCTGATGATGCTAATGATGCTAATGCTGCTGCTAATGAAGAATGAAGAATTAGAAGAAGAAAAAGAACAACAACAACAACATCAACAACAATAACAACAACAATAAGAATAATGCTTCTATGAATTCATCACACAACCATTACATTCCATGATTGTGATGATGATGGTGATGATGATGATGATCATGATGATGATGATGATCATGACGATGGCGCTAAACAGTGACCATTTCCTTGATTTTATCTATTTCTTAGTGCTCTGTGGAGTGACTCCGACACGCGGCAAATCACGTGACGTTGAGCATCGTCAAATCCACCCTCAATCTTAATCCGTTTTTACAGGTCACGGAAAGGCAACTTCGATTCCAGCTTGGCAAGTCCAACAAACGGGGTTTATGTATAATTTTGTGGCCTTGGAAAACGTGCACGACGGCAAATGTAGGCTTACTTACAAAAACAAAGGAGTAACTGTACACGGTGTGATCTTTGACCCTATTTCTGGGTGAGCCAGGTGGCTTGAAGTGTGCGTCTTTAGTGCCTGGGGAACAGTAGGGTTTATTTTACCAACCTAAAACGAAAAAGCCTTGCAAGCCTTTTTTTTTTTTTAACGAGTTCTATGTCTTACCGGCTTTGGAATCTGCTATTTTTAGCTCCAGAATGTTGCAGGCTAGCCCACGACTGTTGCTATTACAACAACTACGGAATTCATTTATTTTAAACACTCACACACACACATATATATATATATATTATATATATATATATATCTATATATATATATATATATATTATATATATATATATATATTATATATATATATATATATATAGAAATAATAATAAGAAATAGATATATATATATATATATATTATTATATTATATTAATCTATATATCTATATATATCTATCTATCTATCTATATATATATATATATATATATATATATATATATATATATATATATATATATATATATATATATATATATATATATATATTATTGAGGATTTTCATAGCGCACTTATCTCGCCGTACTTGACCGGACTCTAGACGCTGGTTGATACAGGATCTAACTCAAACCGCCCGAGACGCCTATCCGCAGCCGCTGGGCGCATGGTCTGACGCCCGGACAACTGAGCACTATCCAGGCCCACCAGGGATGGGGAAGAAGGACCAAGTGCATGCTAGGTGTGTTCTTGTCACCGGCACTCACCCGTCTTAGACATGAGCGTCAGGATCTTTAAAGTCCGTTACCATGGAATGTATGCGACACACAGACTAGACCTCGGTTTATACTCTCATCCGAAGGAGTAAGAAACGAGAGTAAAGTGTCTTTCCCAGGGACACAACACAATGGCCCGGACAGGGCTCGAACCCGGGACCTTCAGATCTGCAAGCCAAAGCACTACCATTAGACATCCGTGCCTCTATATTTTTATATATAAAGAGTTATTATTTGATTTGTTTGTAAACTTATTGTTATCAGTGGGGCAACACTCACTGTGCATATTAAACGAATCTGTAGAGGGGGCGTGATAAGATTGGGTCCTTTTAATTTAAGTACTGTTTATTTTTCCTGACACAGCACATTTTCCCAGCCCAGAAAGTTGTTGAAGACGTGACTGAGTTCTGGCTGGTGGGTAAGCAAAATAGAATGGAAGATTCGCTTCGCGAATGAGTCAAATTTCCAACGGGAGATAATCCTGTCGACGTTTGAACATTTTGTTTTTAGCGAGCGCCACAGGAAGGGGCCACAATGTCGAAGGGACATCACTGATAATGAACGACCTTTGAACGGGAGATAACCCTGTCACAGTCGGACACTGATGTCACCAGCGCCACCGTGTGGATAACTGTAGCCAAGCTGACCATTAAACAAGTACGGTAACTCCGTGTCTTGTATCCTAGCGCGGGAAGTCGGGATTGAAACCCAAACCACCCAAGTGCACAAACATAACATGTAGTTCAGACTCTGTTAATCGCATGGACAACTGAGCATATCACCTGCGCTTTGAATTGCTGTTACCTGTGCCGACAACGTGCAGCCAAGGCGACACAGGTGGGTGGGATGGGACTTGTATGACACAACGGAGAGGCTGCAAATACATTTGCGTTTCATTCCTCATCCATTCTATTTAAATTCGGGCTGGCTTCTCAACGAAAGCCGATGCCACAGAGCAGACGTGCTACCCAGGACATGAGCGTCAGAATCTTTTAAGTCCGTCCGTTGGAATGCATCCGTACACAGTTTAAACCTCAGGTTGTACTGAGGAAGTAGGTGTCCTGATAAGCCAATACCTAAGTTAATTATTTCGTCCCCCTCGAGTGAAAAACTGATGGAACCTAGAACCGATCCTTGAGGGACACCTTTCAGTTCAACCAGGCGTTGTTATAATCAAAAGGTTTCAAAAGGCTCTGGAAAGGCTTGAAGCCGTTACACGCAGGCTATGACCAGGTGGAACAGTTTTAGACAATTCTGCCCCCCTTTTCAGTTCAATTGTGAGCCCGTAGAGGCAAACAGTTAAAATAGGACTTTCCGTTTTCATTGAGTCGGTAGCATGCTAAAAATACCAACAAAATACTAGTTCTGACATTCATACACACACACATACATACACACACACCCGCTCACACCCGCACACACACACACACACACACACACACACACACACACACATGCCTACCTACCCAACGTTGTGTGGTAGGCACATTTTTAGCATCGTTGTGGGGGGTACATACACTGCATAGCATATTTCACGTAATATTAGGTTATGCTGACTTTGGGCAGTTTTAACATAAGTGCCGAGCAGTGACGAATGTTTTTCATCAAGAATGAGGCCAAACCGGTTACTTTGAAAATGGGAGCCTTGTGCTTATGTTGTGAGGTATAACCATGAATATTCATGAGGTAAACAGGAACTACCTCACAAGTACATTACAGTGTTTCCAATTATGAAAATTATCTGTTGCAATACTCATTATGTAAGATGGTTTTTTGGGTAATTAAATTATATATAAATGATAAATAAGCATAGCAGCATTATATAGTGTATGTACATGTAATTTGAAAATAAACACCGAGCAGATGTGACTTTTAAACCGTTTAATTTTTCTACCTATCTGAACATATCATAGCATCATTCTTCCCTCACAGATTGATATGATTAATTATTATTAGTCTCTTCTAACACAATGTTCTGTGAGGATTGTTATTGCTGTTGGTTAGTTATTTTGCGTCAATGTTTTACTTTTGTTCATAATGTTGCATAGCGGTTGTTTCATATTATCAAATTGTTGTTAATGTGCTTTAGTTGAATCTATTACATTGGAACCTCCAATATGTGATCTTGCAAAATGCACTCCAAATGTGATCTTATAATAGAAGGGTATGATAACTTAAACAGAGAGACAAAGCACACATACCACTTGTTCAGATCAAAAGTAAATTATTTCAAGAGAGAATTTTATATTAAAGGGATTACATTACAACGGAAACAGAGAGGCAAGGCACACATGCCACTCATTCAAAAGCAAACTATTTCAAACTTTTATTAACGAATTGTAAACGAATCTGTAGTATCTTTTTTCCTTTGTTTATTTTGTTGTTTTTGTTTGTTTGTTCAATTTAGCCTATACTCTATAAACCAGTCGGAAAGGATCGCTCCATTACAAAGGTGTAATTCATCTTATAAGTAAACTTATCAGTCATAAATACAGGTCACACAACAGGCGAGGTATACTGGAGAGACAGACATTGGAGGTTTTACAGTATGTAAATTGTTTGTGGGAATACAGGATACAGTGGAAGTAAAATTCTGAAAGTAAAAGGTTGTGATTTACTTTAATATGTTTGTCGTGCTTGAATGACAACATATGTTGATTCACCACCACCATTACATTACAAACAACAAACAAGCACAAGTATTCAGTGCCCGAGTCAGCATGTTAGTGTCTGCGCTGTCATACAATTTATCTGGTTTGTGTTATTTTGTTTCTGTATAAACACATCATCAAACAATTGACATACATTTCCTCTTTTATTCAGATGAAACAAAATTAACAGGCGATCTAAATTTACAGGTCAAGTACTGTAACTTTGAACAACGAATAAATGCTAGCAGCAACAAGAACAATATGGAAATAATTTCAAATGTTTTTTTTCAAGATACAGTTATATATTTGCAAATCTTTAAACTACATTTGTGTTCACACATGAAAACAAGAGCAAAAAAGTTTACTATTAATTGTCATATTTGACTAACATTGTTGACACTGTGACCTTAACTGTAAGTCATTCAATCACTGATACATTTCGACCTCTCGTAGCTCTAAATCCAACCTACCAGGTATAAAACAGACAGACATTACATTACATGACATGATTATTGCTTTAGGTCCAGCGGACTCTTCCGAGCCAAATCAGGACAACAAACCCTGATCCGCATAAAAGATCTGCTGAAACAACCCTAGTGGTAAAACTGAAGGCACTCCACCAGCCAGTCACTTTATAATAAAGACATCCCACGCAGGGGACGTTGAGGCTATACACTAATTTATCGAACCCCCATTTATAAAAACAAAATAGAATACAATCATTACAAAATATCAACAAAACATATATTTATAAAATGCCTACATTGATAAATAATAACATCATATCAAGCCCTAGTGACCAACTGGCAGAAAGCGTCTAATATTCCCAAGCTGATCCAACAGACCTCACACACAAATAAGGAGTCTTGTCCCGGAAGAGTTTTCAAGAAAAAAGGTAGGTGACTGGTCTAGCGAAGAAGAAGATAGTATAGCAGATTGATAGAACAGAGCAGGAATGAGAAAGAACAAATGAGAAAGACAGCGACAGTGAGAAAATTTAAAGCACTAAATTTCCAGAAAGTGGGGATACTATTTATACTGAAACTCCCGGCACCCCAACGGGAGTGACAGACGAACGGACAAGCATTTGTTTGGATTTCATTTTTGGACTGACTATTTCAGACTATATCGCGCAAATTTGCACAAATCGAGACACTTGAGTTTTGGGTTCATAGACTCACATTGTTTATACATGTGAGTCAAAAATAGGTTTCGTGTAATTAGCCAGGTTACAGTACAAAGACATAGGTTCAGCGTAATCAACTAGGTTACAGTATTTGCACAGAGGGGATGCACCACAGACGCTTGTATCTGGACACACAAAAGACACGTCACAGGCATAGGCATTCGCAAGTCAAGGTACAAGCGCCTGTGGGATGGACAGACCGATATTTCTTTGGATATCATTATTATTATTAGACTATTTAAGATTTATTTCGCACAGATTTGCAGAAATCTAACTAGAAGGACAAACCAAATATGACTCACATGTTCCTTTAAGAACTCACAATATCTAACATGAAAATGAGTGCCCAGAAAAACAAAATGATACGTGGCATTAAAATTCAAAGTAATACCGACTTTGATCTTTCTATCATGACTTTGAGATGGTAAAGGTAAAAAGCTAAAGGTAGTCCCATAGCCTTGTGGCCGTAGGGGAGCGTGATGTTGGAGATCACACTTATCTTGGGCCAGCGTAATGAGGGTGATGCCCATCTCTCTCCCTCGCTGCTTTACCTTCCCCACCCTTAAGAGAGTAGGTACTCAGTCACAGTTGAGTCAACTGGGGGCGTTGTTATTTGTCGCTTCACGTTTTGCGGTCACCCATCCAAGTGCTAACCGCACTGGAGGGTGCTTAACTTGCGACACAGTAGCGAGTGCTCCAACCACTGCGCTATCCGACACCCCGACTTTGAGATGACCGGCTCCAAATCAAATAAACTACAGCAAAAGTTGTATTATGCCCAAAACAACGGTGACCTTGGGATGACCTTGACCTTCATGTGACTTCATGCATGTCTGATCAAATAACCCAATATTGTTGCATACTATGGGTTAAATAAATAGCCATTCCACTGTATAATGACCTAATTTTGTATGTTTTTGCGAGGCCTAAAATTACCTTGACCTTCAAGATCAAAGCAAAAAGGGAACATGTATACCAGATTAATCTATCATCTCTAAATTTAACAAGTCTGGACTTTATATCTCTCATAGTCCATGGTCGTTGATATCTATTATGCATCAAAGAATCATAAGTTCAATACTAATAACCTAGAAAAAAAAGAGTAAACTGTGTGAACAATTGTCATTAAAAAAACAACAACTAATAATTGTTGACCCTGTGACCTTGATCTTGAGGTGAAGTCATTAATTCACTGATCCTTTATAAGGTCTCATAAGTATACACCATTTTAACAAGTTTAGTTGTGATAGTTGAAATAGGTTCTTAGATATTAATCCACTTGCAAGTTTTGCACAGATGGCGGACAGACAGACGGACCGACGCACACACAGACGGACCGATGGACACAATTTTTATTAACATGTCATAGTTGGACTAATTTAGGACACATTTCGCACAGATTTTCAAAAATATAGACTTTCTTCTTTTTGGATGGGGTGGGGTGTGGGGGGTAGTGGGCAGGGGTGGCGGTGGGTGAGTGAATACATAGACTCACATTGCTATGAATGTGAGTCAAAACATAAGTTGTTTGGGCAAGTACAGTAACATCAACATACATTTCAATGCATTTGAGTCAAAAACAATTTATTAAATAATTTCACTAAGAAATCTATAACACTGCTACCAGCATATTTAAAAAATTCGCCAATAAGCCCGTCTGGTCCAGGAGATTTACCACGCTTTAACTTCCAAATAGCTTGTAAAACTTCATCTCTTGTAATTAGTCTGTCTAAAACTTCATAGTTTTGAACAAAGTCTGGGTCCCCACCTAAATGTTCATCATCCGTATCTAAAACAGCATTGAAATGTTCATACCATGCATCGATAGTAATGCCATTTTTTGGCTGAGTTCGTCTGCCAAACAACCTACTAATTTCTTGCCAAAACACCTGCTGGTTGCCTATCGATGAAATCAATTTATTGAACTGAGTATCATGAAACAACTTCTTTTTTCTACATATGAAATTCTTATATTCCCTACGTGCTCTACAGTAGCTTTGTCTCTTTTCACAAGTAGGATGTTTTCTAAATTGTCTAAGTAATTTTCGTACATTTCTCCTTTCATCCGAACACTCCCTATCAAACCATGCACAATTGCTCATCTCGCCAACAATAAGTCTCCTCTTCATACACTCAGCTTTCTGCTTGACAAAATTATTACACACTCCAATCGCTTCATTTATATTAAGATCAAGCAAGTTCAAGGCTCTTTGAAAAACACTTTGCTTCATGAGAGAGAGAGAGATTGATTGATTGACTGATTGTTGCTTTAGGTCCAGCGGACTCTTCCGAGCCGAATCAGGACCGGACAACCCCCGATCCGCATAAAAGATCTGCTGAAACAACCCTAGTGGGAAAACTGTATGCCCTCCACCGGCCAGTCACTTTACAATAAAAACATCCCACGCAGGGGACGGTGAGGCTTTACCCCAACTAATCAAACCCCCGGTTACAAAAACAAAATAGAATACAAACATCATTATAAATTATCAACAAAACACATACATATATTGCTAAATAATAACATCATAGGAAGCCCTAGTGACCACCCGGCAGAAAGCGTCCAATACTCCCAAGCTGATCCAACAGACCCCATACACAAACAAGGAGTCTTGTCCAGGAAGAGTTTTCAAGAAAAAAAGGTAGGTCATTGATCAAGCGAAGAAGAAGATAGTATAGCAGAGTGATAGGACAGAGCAGGAATGGGAAAGAGCAAAATGAGGAAGACAGCGACAGTGGGAATTTAAAGCACTAAATTTCAGAAAGTGGGGATACTATTTATACTGAAACCCCCGGCACTCCAACGGGGGTACTGTTGCCGCAGTGAATCGTCATGCCTATAAAGGAAAGACAGGTTTTCAACTGGGGCTTTCATTTTCCATAGGTTAGAACAAAATCTACAGTGGCAAGATGCATCATGACAACTAATAATAATAATACATATATAATAATAATAATACAAAGCCAACAGACCTGGTCAAGAAAACGCTTCCTATTGATTCTGGGAAATAATTAACGTTTCAAAATCTCACATAAAATTCTGAAAGACCTGAATTGAATAATAGATAATTGCAGTTGCTTACTGAATTAAAACAAAAATTATTCTACCCTATCTATCTCCTATCGATCTATCCTGATCAAAATTAACATTTCATAAAAATTAAAGCAAAGAAAAGAGAACAGAGACTTCGATTTCTCGTGAATGTCCAATAGACATGGTTGCTAGGAACACCAGTAATCTTAATGTGTAGGCAGCAAAAAGGAAGAGAAAAAACACAAATAACCCCATCTTCATGACAACGGAAACAACCGGAACACACAGGTAATAAAGCAAAGCAGAAACTGTGATAGAAACAGTGCTATAGTCGCTTAGAGAAAGATAGGTCGTGGATCAAAAACCTACAGTTTTAAGTCTTTTGATGTCGGTAAGTGCTTCAGCTTTCAACTAAACCCCAATTATACACTGCATTATCATATGTTACAGTGGACCAGTTATGTCATTTAAACTACAGATCTCAAAACAAGGTAGTGTCTAAAAGTCTGAGTTTTCATCCCAAAACACGTTACATATTAAAATGCTTAAAATCTGTTAACTCAAGAACATAAGGAAGTTTATTGACATATGGCAAGGCTATTTACTTGTTGTCACAAAACACAAATTTTAGCGAGTCTATACATCAGGAAGGAGAAGACAGTTGATTGTTTGTTTTTAGCATTCTAGTCATATAAGATCACAACAAATACAGATATAGGATTAGTGGAACACATTAAATAAAGGTGACCAGTTATTTGTTCGTAATTACTTTTGAAATTCCACAATTTGGTTCGCGTTCAGGGAGTGAAGACATTTGTATCGCAGGTATAGCAATCGCCTCACTGGCTAATGGACCAACTTTCGTGACCTTCAAATTCTTAAAGTGGGACAGCTCGATGCAACATGACAAGGTCGCTGTTTGGAAGGTCTTCTCGATGTAGGTTGCTTAATGCTCGTGAGAAAAAAGTATGTGACCAACTGCAATTTATGATGGCATTTATACTTGCTAGACGATTTGGAAAAAAAATGTGGACGCACACAAACAAAACTTTTCTGCATCAGTTTTCGTATTTGGGGTAAGTACGAAGTTGTATGCCACACTAGTGAGCTTAATCCGGAGGAACATTGCTAGGAGCATACTACAAAGAAAATGATCTTACAGGTAATACAGGGTCTAGCGACTACCAAGGCGGAACCGAGATCAGTGTACCACAGAAAACCAAAATCTGTTAAACCGTCAAAACATTACACCATTAGAACTAAGAAGGGTAAAGAGTCCCCATGATTCTCCCATGTTTTCGATATTTTAACTTGCAATATTTAACATAATATGTGCAGCAACAGAAAAGAAAAAGAAAATGAGGACACATTAAACGCAATACAAATACCGACTTTGATCTTTCGGATAGCTTTGTCTTGACACTTGAGATGACCTTAACCTCCTGTTCCAAATACACTCATGTACGATTAAATATAAACTATAGCAAAAGTTGTATTATGCCAGGTAACGCAAGGTGGCTCCGTGGTTTATAGACAGTAGTACTCGAATTGTTAAAGACAAAAGACAGCACTAGTTCCTGTGCAAGCCCGTGATTCTTAAAGTCTTAATCAACGGCAGCAGATAAAAATAATTAATAATAATAATATTAATAATTTTTAATATAATAAATATATAATTTCAATCTATAAATACTTAGTCTTATTAATATAATGGACTGTATCGAATGATAGACATAACAGCCTGGTACAGCCCGTGATTCAAAGTGCCGTTAACGGCCAGGAGTAAAATAATAATTAATAATAATAATAATAATAATAATAATATAACTAATAATGTCATATAAAATCATCATCTTACATCATCATCATCTAACTCATCATAATAATGAATAATTCATAATATCAAAAACATAATCATAATAATAATAATCCTAAAAATAAATACATAATAGTTTTATAATTACAAATAGAAATTATTATTATAGAAGGACAAAAAACCCATATATGACGCACATGCTCCTTATGGAACTTGCAATATTTAACATTAAAAATGAATGCCCAGAGAAAAAAAACTAAATGTAACGGTGGCATTACATTAAAACGCAAAGTCATACCAACTTTGATTTTCTATGCTCTTGATCTTGAGATGACCTTGACCTCCAGCTCTAAATACACTCATGTAAGAAATAACATTACAGCAAAAGATGCATTATGCCAAAAAAGCGCGTGACCTGGAGGACAAGACTTGACTTTCAATGGCATTGACTATAATGTGGCTTCTGATGCTCATTATATTATCAATTAACCCAGAGAGTTTCCTACCCCAAAATGAATTTTCAGAACAGCACAGTGAAAAATAGGAACTATCCTATCCTATCCTATCCCTATCCTTTATCCCGTAATTCTAGGGACACTCAGCCCTCTATCATTTGTGTCTCACCGACGCCATTCACATTGGCATTCCCAAATACTATCCTATCTATCCCGTAACTCAAAGGTCAAGGGACCACACATATGCCCACGTACCCTACGTTGTGAGGTAAGCACATTTTTTAGCATCGTTGTGGTGTTACATGCAAAAATCCGTGTGTGTGTGTGTGTGTGTAGGTGGTCGCACTCCAACGGTTTTGTGTGAGGTGGTTGAGATAAATGTATAGGGCGATTATACTTGGTAGCTCGCACGTGGTTTTCTAAGGTGGGCACTGTGAGGTCATGGGAAAATGTACCTCATAAAATTTGGTACCTCACAACCCCGTCAGAAAGGTTCTTACACACAACCTCATAACCTACGGTTCGTCAACGCAGATGGACCTACGGTGACGTAAACGCAAATGATGATCGTTTAACCAGCGTACTCATCTTTCCCTATCATCGGCAACCCTGATGGTTTCGCTCAGTGTCAAACAGTCCATTCTTGAATGTTGTCCTCCCACCCTCTTTTTTTTTTCGGTCTCCCTCTTCTCTGCTGCCTCCTTTGCACTGTGCCTTGCCAGGATGGTATTTGCAAGAACCTGATGATCTGGCGACGTGGCCATACATCGGAGTTTCCGTTTTTTCACCACTTTGAGCAGGTCATCGTGTTGTCCAATGGCTTGTGTGATGGTCTGTCGGGACTCGTCGTTGGTGATTTGCTGGGTATAGGAAATGCCAGAAGTCTTCTGTAGCACCTCATCTCCATGCGTTGTATTCTTCATTGTAGATCTGCTGTTATGGTCCATGTTCGCAAGCAATATAGGAAGATGGAGATGACAAGGGGAGCGCAGCAGTCTTACCTTGGAATGTAGGCTGATGGTCCTGTCTTTCCAAATTGGCTTTAACCTCGCCAGGGCAGCAGTTGTTTGTGCGATCCTGGAGAGGACTTCCTGTCGGGACCCATTGTCTAATACAATGGCTCCTAAATATTTGAAGCTATGCACAGTGTTGAGGGATTGGCCTTGGACTTTGATGTCCGTGTTGATGCCATTGGTGTTGTTGGTCATCACTTTGGTCCTCTCTGCACTTATTTCCATTCCACAGGAACATTGCACAGTTTCCAGGAACAATTATCATCGCACAAAGAGCATAATGCAACAAGGTCAAAACTACTTTTATACTCATCGTAACGGCATACCACACAACAGCAGCTACTAGTATAACACTTACACACTTTTGCTATAAAAATAATTGATCTAGATTAAACATTTAGGCGTTCATATACCACGCCCTCAAATTTGTTCACAATGACAGTGTTGAATTTATGGTCCTGAACAGTGAATCAATAGTAGTATTTAATTTGTGCAGCCAAATCATGAATGTTCTTTGACTTAAACTCCTGAAGGGACTTGTATTTGTAGTATGCACTCTTCCGTTGTTTGTAGTCTGTCTGGCTGTATTTTCTTTCTAGTATTTTTCCTGACCTTGATTTGTTCACCAGCAGTGCTTCAGGTGTGCCTCCGTCTTCATGTTGATCCTCCAAAGTAGTAATGCTACTTGTACTAGTTGTAGAATGTCCCAGCAAAGCCATCTGTTCGGTCAGTCTTTCCAGGTCCTGAAGAAAGAAAAGCACAAACTCCCTATAATTATAAGGACAATATAATTATTTGAGGTTTGAAGAAACATATCAAAAGTCTACGTCATTAATTCCGATTTAGGTGTGTTTGTAGGAAAGATGGGGGGACGAGGAGAGAGAGAGAGAGAAAGAGAGAGGGGGGGGGAAGGAAGGGATAGTAGCTGTGTGTAAAATATCCTGTATTTATTTCGTTAGGTACAAACATTAATATATGAAAGGGCAAAGCCAATAATTCACATGCCCCTTAGTGAACTTATTCACAATATCCTACATGAAAGTGAGTACCTAGTATGGATTTAGTTTGTGAAAAAAGAAAAGAAAATAAGAAACAAACCGGCTGTATTAAACCATTTCTTATGCCTACCAAAAATGCAGAGTTTGAAACAAGGCTACTATTCATGAAGTCATTGTGAGAATAACAGGTTAATTCACCGCATGCCCGCCTACTCAACAGCGTGAGGTGGTCATTGTTATACAATCATTGCGAGCTACACAATACTTCATAACAAATTTGACGTAATAGTAGGCTATGCTGGCTGTGCAATTTTAACATAATTACTGAGCAGTGATGAATGTTTTTTCATCAAGAGAAAGGCCAAAACTGTTACTTTGAAAATGAATGCCCTTTGGAAATGTTTGCCATGAGCTACCCTGGAGAGGTATGTGTGTGCGTGTGTGTTTGTACTTTTGAATATGTCAGCAGTATTGTGAGGTGATTGAAATAAATACATAGAAGACATAGTGGTGAACTCCGCCAGTGGTTTGTGAGGTCTTCATTGCAATGTCATAGGAAAATGTACCTCATAAAACTGTCCACCTCTCAATCCCGTTAGAGATACCAACCTCATATATGTACATCAACGCAGCTGATTTTGAAGTGTCTGTAATACTTTGCTCTTCACTTGATCAAGCAATCATATCAAACTACATATCGGTTGGTTAGGAAGAAAAAAAGATATTGCAAAATAAAAACATCAATATTGCATGCAACGGACCAACCCACAGACTGATATTAAATGTATGCTCTTTAAAAATGTATGCCCTGTGCTACCCTTGCGTGGTATGTGTGTGCATATAGTAAGTATGCCAGCGGTATTGTGAGGTAATATAAATACATGCATACATGCATAGGACACTAGAGAATTTGGCAAGGGGGGGTTTGAGATAGGTGCTGTGAGGTCATATGAAAATGTACCCCACAAAACCGAGTCTTCCACACAACCTCATAGTGCTATGTACATAAGTCTTAGAGTTGGGCCGGTGGTTTACTGTACGTCCACTTCACATACACACTCCATCGACACAGTGCAAAACATGGAAGCTGATGGACAAGCATGCATTGGATTTGGATAAAAAATCTAGTATTTGTAATTAATCAATTGTTATGTTTTATTGTATTAAGATTACTTGAAATCTAAATGATTAATTTGTAATAATAATTATTATTAAATTTATTTAAAATTATTGTATACACGTTATGTCTTAGTTCAATACATTTATAAAATAACATGCAGTGACCAAGAATTGCTGAAAATTAACAAGCATACTCTTTGCTACGTACTATATAAATGTAATAAGCGTATTTTCATAAAATGGCGTATGCCTGTAATTATTAACCCCGCCTGTATACATAGGTTTCACTCTGTCTCTCTGTCTGTCTGTGTGTGTGTGTGCCCAGCAATATCTCTGGTAATTACAATCCCGCTGAATTCAAACTTAGCATACAGGTTTCCTTCAATGACTGGTCGATGCACAATTAAAAAAAAATAACATTCTTAACTTTTTCTGAAGGGTCACAGCCTCAATGCAGAGCTAAATCAATAATATAAAAAAAATCTTTGCTGATTATTGCTCGATGGAGCTAATTCTTCAAGTCCCAGGAATGTGTGCAATAAAAAACTGGGTGGATGGCGATGTATGGAAAGTGATGGTTTTTTTGGTGTGGAGTGTGAGTGTATAATGGTCACGTTAGTGTCCTGCACCTGTTAATAATTAACATCTTTAACATAACTTAGGTACACTTTTAATAACAAAGGTCTAGAAATATGTGTAAGTAATGGTGAAAGAGTGTGTATAACATTCTAGCGCGTATGTTGGTATAGATCGCAGCACGAGCTCTACCAGGCTGAATAAAAACGCTATATATGTCAAATTAGATTATATTACTTCATTATCTTTTGATCCCCATAACTTCTCGCTCTATTCACGTCATTTTAAAGTCATCTTAAAATGAACATGAAAGCAAATGGCGAGGGTTGCGGTCGAGTGGTAAAACGCGAGACTAACTTTCCTTGTCCATAGGCTAGAATCCAATGGTTACTGACGGGTGTGGGATCGATCCAGCATGGCGTTATGTTTTTTCGAATATTATTTTCTTTCGACTCGGGCAACGGCTCGGGGGTTTTCTCCGGGTATTTCGGTTTGCTCACCCAGCAAAATAAAAATAAAAAACACAACTAATATTAGGTAGGTTGAGTTTGGGTGCGCCACAGGTTACAACGACACCTTCCCCAGGGGAGACGGCCCAGAATTTCCCGATAAAAAGGGACAATAAAATGTGAAAAAATGCTCACGTCAGAAATGAAAATGACAATCCCGCAAAGGGGGAAAGGGGAAACTAGCTGACAATGTGACACTAGTCAATGATGATTCTCCTAATTAATTTGATATTCTGCAGACTGCTTGACTAAAATTATTCCAACCTATTTGGAAGATCTACAACGAAGAATACAAAGCATGGAGATGAGGTGCTACAGAAGACTTCAGGCCATTTCCTATACTCAGCACATCACCAACAACAGACCCACAGACCATCACACTTCCATTGGACAACATGATGACATGCTCACAGTGGTGAAGAAATGGAAACTCCGATGGTATGGCCACGTCACCAGAGCATCAGGCCTCGCAAAAACTATCCTACAAGGCACGGTGCAAGAAGGCAGAAGAAGAGGGAGACAGAAAAAGAGGTGGGAGGACAACATTCGAGATTGGACTGGTTTGACACTGAACGAAGCCATGAGGGTTGCTGAAAACAGAGAAAGATGGAGTACGCTGGTTAAACGATCATCTGTGCTGCCCCAACGACCTTTGAGTTGCGGGATAGGATAGGGTAGGGACAGTATTAAAAAATAACTGTGTAACTCTTATACATTTTCTGAAAAATTAGTACATTTTCTAAACAAATAAAAGGACATTTTAAAAATATTTTTACTAGTATTTTTTAATTTTTATGTTTTATGTTTTAATTTTGTTAGTTATTTTTTAGTTACTTAAATATTAATCTACTTACCTGATTTATTGTTTGCAGGACACTTGGCTAATGCAGCCATTAGCTGCCCTCTTCCATATGACAGTAGAGAAACCTTTTTTCAAATCCATTGGTGCAACTGGAAAATATAGAGAAAAAACATGTGTGATAGTAGTTTATAATTAGAACCTCAGCTTCATAAATTAATTTAATGCATCCAATTGAGAGTAACAGCAGAAGACTGTGCTACCCTAAGCAGAACATGTTTAAAGCTGCAAGGCGTCCAGTGCGGTAGCAATGGCGTTCGCATGTGTAAAATAATGTTTGCTTTCAGTTATGTTCTTGTGAATGGCATAATTAGGTGTTACAAACAAGCGTCTTTCTCGCTGTTCCTTTTGACTATTTTAGCCTCTACTAGCGAGGCACCTCCACTTATCAACCAGGCTGGGTCGATGGCTGTGGCGTGCGAATACGATTCCAGGTCTCGTGGTCGGCGGTGGCAGTACAGAAGTTGAAACCGCGGCAGTCGTCGTCTCAGCTTGCGCAGAAGCGCTTTCTGCTCCGTCGGAGGACTTGTCCACAGTTCTTGCCATTCTCTGAAATCGAGACGATCGGGAGCCCAAAGATGATGCAGCTCTGCTTCTTGCAGAAGTTAATTCCAGGAGACGTTCAGACGCGCGGACACTGCGGCGTGCCGATAGGAGGAGGATGCACCGTCCCGTGGGTGGCACGCCAGAAGTTGAAGCCACCGCAGCTGTCCGCGAGAGATTCCGACACGACTCTCCACTTCACACTACAACTTTCATCTTCTCTATTGTTGGGCTCCTCTGGCCGGGCGGCGGTTGCTCTGCGTGGAAGGGCCCTCCTCGTTCCGTCTCCGTCTGCCCGGCCTCTGGCTGCCCATTACCTTTTTTTTAATTATTGGGCGACGTGGAGTTCCCTGTGGAGAGTGGCGACCTCCGGACAACAGGTGTTTTCACCGCCAGCGGCATTCTGCGTTTTGCCTACCCTCCTTCACGTGGCCTCTACTTGGTCATCTTCTTGCGGCTCCATCGGCCCATTCTTCAACGGCCTCTTCGGCACCTTTCGTCCGGCCTTTCCGTGGCGTCCTGTTTGGCACCCTTACAGTCATTTTCGCAGCTGCTTCGTGCGCTCCACACCCATGCATTCGCACTTCACTTTCCGTCCTGATTCATCGTGCCTTCATCATCTGAATGTCGCAGCTAGCTTTTGAAGTCACCATCCTACCGCAACACGTCTTCTTACATCATACTGCCTTCACTCATCCAGTCCCCTATACGCTCCGTTTCCGGGAACGGTAATCTACTTAACGCAACGCACCTCCACTCACTGCCACAACGACCCGACAGCAGGCGCAACATCATGCCAGTCTCTCACATGCCTCACAAACTGTTGGTGTTGGTTGTTGAATATACTATGCAGCAAATACATTATTTTGAGTGTCTACCTATTGTAGGCCTGTCAATATTGGTTTGTAATTACATACCCCAGGTATGCTACTACAATTGATAAAGTCAGAAATACAGTGATAATAATGATGGTGGTAATGCTCTAAAAAATAATACAAGACATGCTTACAAAAATATGCATAACACAGTAGCAGGGCTTCTGAAAGACTTTTTTTTTCAACTAGCCCGCCGGGCTAGTTACTTAGAAAAGTTACTAGCCCGCAAGAATTTTGACTAGCCCTGCTGAAATGGCAAAGCATCAAATAAGCTGTAAAATGGAGTGCTAGGGATGTGCTTGCTTGGAAGCATAAATTAAAAAAACAAAAATCATACATTTGCAATCTATTACTATCTAAACACAATCATTTCCGTGTAAACAGCTGTCAAAATCGCCTGCTCAACTAATTTTGGAATAGAAGCGTAACATGTGAAGAGAGAGGGAGAGAGAGAGAGAGTTTATGACTTAATGGCAAATCCAAGGAAAATCAGTGAATGGACGAGCATGTTTTGCTAAAGCATGGGCATTTCTGAACAGAATTATCAGCTTGTCCATTTGTGCCTTGTCCAACGATGTCAGGCACTTTCCTGCCTCTGTATCTTCAACTTTCTTTTTGCTGTTAGCATCGCATGGTACACTCCACTTGTGTCCTTCTGAACTTTCATGGGACTTGATGCTCTCAAGTTTAAAATTGGTCGATCCTTCTACAAATAGTTTTTTTTTTCCTTCTTTCGGTTTCTGGTACTGTCTACACGGCGTACAAAACATTTTGGAGCCATCGTAGTGGAGCCACGTTCGCTTTTTGCCTTCGTGATCAAAGTACCATTCATCTTTAAATTCGCGCTTTCTTTCATTTTTATCATAGCATCTATCCTTTTTGATTTTTTTCTGATGCGATTGTTTTGCTTTTTTAGCCGGTGTATCAGATTCGGCAGAAGTTGAACCAATTCTTTTTACAAATCGATCCATACTACCATAGCTAAACCGAAAGCGCTAACAAACTAAGCTGAGCGATCATGTAAAGCCTTCTCTGATTGGTTCATATCAATCAATATTACGCGCTACGAGCCAATCATACAGAGTATTTTTTGGCTTGCAAGTAATTCAGGAAATGAGGCACAGTAAGGGATATTTTTCTCCTCTCTTACCGATGCGCTTATTATCGAATGATATGAAATGAATCATCACCCATACGGTCCCTCTTCAGTGATCGTTCTTGGCGAAACGCACACGTGTAGAGCTGCGCAGTTTAAACGGTTCGTAATCAAGCCGATGTTTTTATTTTCATCGGGGATTGACAAACTGAAGAGAGAAAATCAACTAGCCCGCCGGGCTAGTAGACTTTGAACTTAAACTAGCCCGTGGTAATTTTAACTAGCCATTGGCGAGCGGGCTAGTGCATTTCAGAAGCCCTGCAGTAGCATGCTTATCTCATTGACTCCAATCAATGTATACATCCAATGAATAACACACGGGTAAAACTCACAACACTTGTGACGATCTTCTAATGTATACGTGATTGCTTTGCCTCTGAATGTTCTAAAACTTTGTTTGATTAAAAGAAATGTTCAACAGATTTATATTTAAGTCTTCAAACTTTGTGGCTTCAATATTTGGTCCCAAATATACTCAGACCACTCAGCATTAGAACCTACCACGTCAATCAAAAAATCGATCAACATTTGACAATTAAAGTCGGTAGATAAGAGCACCACACTCATAAATATCACTCTTATTATCAACATTTAAGTCCTGAAGTCCTGAGCATGATATATCACTAATTCGTCTAATAAATCTGTAAAACCATCAACACTATCACTGTCAAAGTCCGTCAAAACGATCGCGAAAATGTGCGACAAATATCCATTCATAAATCGAAAGAAATAGATCTAGAACGCTGATGCAAATCAAACATGTTCAGATGACACCTTACCTCTTTCTAACTCCAAAGTGACAGAAACCGACTGCAGATTCATCATACATTGTAGGCTGTAGACTCACGACTGTAGATTTGCCATAGCTGCCATCTAGTATAGATGCATGCAGAGCATTTCTGAAAGAAAAATAATAGAAATGTGTGCTATAACACAGCAAAATCTGTGGAAAGCAAAAGTATTTTTTTCTTCTTCATTCTTGCTCTTTCAAAACTGTTTGCTGACTGCCTGTAAACTTCATGTAGTACCTTGTAAACTGAAAGAATGAAGTAAAAAAAAAAAAAGAAAAACAACAACAGAAATAAATATATTTATTACTAAAGATATGTAAGGGTGAATCAAAGGTGCATGATGCTCGCCAATGGCGAAATAGGTCACATTTGGTGATTCCGTGTTGTGTTGTGTGGTGGCTTTGTGTACCTTACAGGATACAAAGGTATCATGAAAATGTCCATGGTAAGAAATTACTCAATCTAGATCTACATATATCTACAAATGAATCAACCAACTGATTATGGCTGCTCAACCCAAGAAGAAGAAGCAAATTACATTTTCAACACATACCTGAAGTATGGGTTCCGGCAATGAAAAATCTTGAAAAGACGCTCGGTTGCGCATGCGCATCGCCTGATAATTTCAGAGCCAATCAAAAAAGCGGCAATTTTAGAGAGAGAGGCAGGGTCAAAACTGAAAAGTACACACAGGCTCCCAGCAAAAATCCGTGTGTGTGTGTGTAGGTGGTCGCTCTCCAACGGTTTTGTGAGGTGGTTGAGATAAATGTATAGGCGATATACTTGGTAGCTCAGCATGCGGTTTCTGAGGTCAGCACTGTGAGGTCACGGGAAAATGTACCTCATAAAATTTTGTACCTCAGAAGCCCGTCAGAAAGTCTTACACACAACCTCATAACCTACGGTACGTAGACGCACACACACACACACACAAAGGGGTGAAAGACGACTGGTTTTAGATACATGGCTATATTATTTTAGTCTCTCTTGAGGTATTCTCAAAGTAATACCAAAGAGCTTTAATACTTCACAACAATTGAAAGAATTTAGGCGGAAACCCCGACGCTGAAATGTCTTTAATTCTGTTGTACTTTAATAATTTGCAACAGACAGAACAAAATGCATGGCGAGGCCACATTATTATTTTAGAAAAAAAATTTATTAGCAACGTTTTAGTCCTTTATCCACATAAATGTTAACAAAATCCATGAACGCGGACAGACAGTGCAACATTTCATTCCTGGGGTTTGTGTCTCAGTGGACCACGTGTCATAGGTTGTCTGCATGTCTGGGGAAGAGAACGGGTAAACTGTTTACAAGTGTGTACAAGAAAGAGGGTAAAGTGGAACAGGCAAACAAGAAAACAATATATAAAGGTATCCGATGAGCCAGACAACAAGCAATAACGGACAGAAATGTGGAAAGGAAACAAATCATTCAAAAGACAATAACTATAGGTAATGTACAGATAATAATGGTATTTGATGCAGTCTGTCTATAATTCCAAAACAAAATTCGAGTTCCTTTCTGTCTTCTTTAATGGAGACTTGACTTCACACCACATGTTTGAGTGATGAATGTGTGTTTGTTGTGTGTGTAGGAGTGTCTGTAACATGAGAACGTGTATGTTGGTTACAGATTGCCGCGCTTTGAGTCTGATTTAGGCGCGTATTGCATCCAGTATTATTATTACAGTTAGAAATTCAAACTACAACGGACAAATATTAATAAAAAGAGAGGCACGCACACACACACACAAACACCCACACACACACACTCACTCCACCACCATCACTACCACCAATCACCACTTCCACCACCCCCACCAAAACAGCTCCTTCCTCCACACAAACACACACACACACATACACACACATTTTTGTAGAAACGACGTTGTGATGACTGTCGTGAAACTCTACATACCTTATTTTGACACACTTACCATCATTTTGACATTATTTTGACATTTTGCCATTTTTTGAAGCTATCCCTAACACAAACCCAAACCCTAACTCTTAACGTAACCCTAAGCCTAACACAGCCCTAACCCTAACGGAACACTATTTTGACGTCAAAATAACTGGGCCGTCAAAAGAAAGTACGTAGAGTTTCAAGTGTATGTCAGAGTAACGTCGTTTCTACCTGCACACACACACACTCACATGAACACGATAAAACATAAAGAAAATTCAAAGAAAGAAACACACGAAATACAGACAGCACAAATGGCAACATTTGTACGGGACAAAAAAAAACACAAATAAAACTAAAGACAGAAAGAAAATTCAGACAAATACAACAGAATTACAAACCTGACAAATCTAGAAAAAAGAGAAAAACAATGAGAAAGACAATATTACAAAAAGAACTGAGACAGTGGGGCAAGGAGGGAGTTTCAGTAGATTGCAATATCAATCATAATCCAGACAATACAAAAGAACTACACAGCTGAAAAAAATCTAGAGCACGAGAAAGACAATAATAGGAAAAGAAACGAGATGGTTGGGCGGAGAGGGAGTTTCAGTAGATTACCATATCAATCACGTTGAAACGTAACTCCTGATGGATGAGGAGTCCCCAGAGGTATCGCAAATGGTCCTCAGAACTCGTTACCTATCCTAGTCGGAGGATTACCCCCCCCCCCCCTTTTTTTTACTCGTAAGTATTAGTATTGGTTATTTTCTCTTGTTTTCTTTATACGTGTTGTTCCCCTTTTAACCTGTATTGAGTCATGCTGTAGCCTTGAATCTTGTATCTACTCTCTAAAATACTAACAAGTCCAAAACGTAATCGGACAATAACCGGTGTTGTTGTTGTGTGTTTTCTTTAGTCGACCAGTAGGTGCATTCGTATGGTCTTTAACATTTTAACAACGCTATGTACAGAGAACTAGTTGTATAGTTATATAGATATATAGATATAAACTACAACATAGACCAGGAATACTTAGACCGCGCAGTGACGCCTTTGGTGTGATGACGCGTCACGAGTTATGCGACTTGATTGTAACATGTGTGAAAATGGCTGCGTCACAGAGCGAAGATCTGATGGAGAGGGGGAAAATAAATCGCAGGAAGAGTTACGGTGACCACTGTGCAGCTTTGAACTGCACAAACGCAAGATTAAAGGCAGCATGCAAGGGGAAGAGTTTTTTTGGTTTCCCAAAGGAAGAAGAACGGTAAGTTCTTGAAGAAATTGTAGATCTATTCTGACAGACAAGAATCGTGAAAAAAAAAATGATATTAAAGAATTATGATGACCAAAACCGGTCAATGAATGGTTGTCAATGATACAAGACGGATTGGAACTAAGGTGATGTTTCGTGTAAGAAACGGTTTGGATTAGCCCTTAAAAAAAAAAAAAAAAAAAAAAAAGATTGTAAGACAGTATGAGAAAAGTAAAATTTCAGCGGCTTGTTATTTGCTGTCCACCAAACTGTGTCTGTAATTCCTCAACTTCGTATCCTGTTATAATTAAATTAGGTTGTGGCAGAATATTCTAATATAAAACACAGATGCCAACCCTTTATTTTGTCACAGGACTCACTGAATGTATTGTCAATATGAATGAAATATATAGGGTTGATTGCAGGATGGTTTCATTTGTGATCACAAAAGTTGCCTTGTTCACCTTTTTTTAAATACGAGAGAGAGAGAAAGAGAGAGAGAGAGAGAGAGAGAGAGAGAGAGAGAGAGAGAGAGAGAGAGGAGAGAGAGAGAGAGAGAGTATAATAATTACGTACCCTAATTATTATGTTGAAATCAATCGAAGCATATTTTTGTAAATAAATGAATTTCCGTGTGCACAACTAGATTTACGTTTCGAATTAGTCAATATCTTTATTTATATTTCGATCTCCATCTCTTTCTATATCACACACACACACACACACACACACACACACACACACACACACACACACACACACACACACACAAATTATAAACACTAACACTGCCAATCAATCCGTATGCTGTATAATCCCATACGGAACAAAAAATAAATTACGCATGTATGACACATATTCTAGACTAGTGTGTGTTTTTTTAAAAATAGTATTATTATTATTTTTATTTTAACTCAATTTATCTTATACATACTGTTTATTTCAAGCAACAAAACAATGCAAAAGCCACCTATATCACGGGTTACAGTTTAGGAAGCGCTCATAACACCCTTACGGTCAAGAGGCAGCAAGTCATGAAAAAATAAACAGATGTGAATAAAAAAAAATTTCTCAAATTTGAAAAGCCTTATTTCAAACATTTTCAACAGCAAAAGGTGAAAATCGCGGTCTAAAACATTTTTTTTAAATATAAATAAAAAACCCCATATATAGACAAGAGACTAAGAACCGAAAGCAAGCCCATGTGAGGTTGAAGGGACGTAACTCCTCCACCGTACATCACTTCTCATAGAGGCGATATCGCGAAGTGATCTCTCTCTCTTCCTTTCTCTCTGACTACAATAATAAGAACAGAAGAAGAAGAATTTCTCAGAATAAAGTGTAATTCGCCGAAAACAACCTAAACGCACACTAAAAAGCATCATAAGACTTTTATTTTTCTCACAAGGTGATGTTTAGAAAAATATTTAATCTCAAAATTAGAATTAAAAATAAACAAACAAACAACGTGTTGTTGCCCTAAATTGAAGATAAAGGTTTGGTCTTCAGTCTTCAGCTTGTCATAGCTCATCACCGCTCTCTTGCCGTCTTCACGCATGGACTTCATTAGTGGTTCGAGGCCTTCCTGTTTCTGGCGTATGCGCTTGGAGACATCTTCTCTGATAAAACCCGTGATCCCTGAAGTTGTTTCGTTTTCCTATCCTATCCTAGCCTATCCCATAACTCAGAGGTCGTAGGGGCACCACAGATGATCGTTTAAATAGCGTACTCCATCTTTCGCTGTCCTCAGCAACCCTGATTGTTTCGCTCAGTGTCAAACCAGTCCATTCTCGAATATTGTCCTCCCACCTCTTTTTCGGTCTCCCTCTTCTTCTATCTCCTTGCACTGTGCCTTGCAGGATGGTCTTTGCAAGGCCTGATGATCTGGTGACGTGGCCATAAAATCGGAGTTTCCGTTTTTTTACCACTGTGAGCAGGTCATCGTGTTGTCCAATGGCTTGTGTGATGGTCTGTCGGACTTCGTCGTTGGTGATGTGCTGGGTATAGGAAATGCCCAGAAGTCTTCTGTAGCACCTCATCTCCATGCTTTGTATTCTTCGTTGTAGATCTGTGTAGTGCTTTAAATTCCTACTATCGCTGTCTTTTCTCATTTGTTCTTTCTCATTCCTACTCTGTTCTATCCCCCTACTATACTCTCTTCTTCTTCACTATTCCAGTCACCTACCTTTTTTCTTGAAAACTCTTCCAAAACTCCTCATTTGTGTATGATGTCTGTTGGGTCAGCTTGGGAATATTGGACGCTTTCTGCCAAATAGTCACTAGGGCTTCCTATTATTATTTAGCAATGTCGGCATTTTATTTATGTGTTTTGTTGATATTTTATAATTATAATTATAACCTATTTTGTTTTTGTAAACGGCGGTTCAACAAATTAAAGTATAGCCTCAGCGTCCCCTGCATGGGATGCCTTTATTGTAAAGTGGCCGGATGGTGGAGTGCCTTCAGTGTTACCACTAGGGTTGTTTCAGCAGATTTTTATACGGATCAGGGATGAGTCTCTTTCAACGAAGTTGTGGTACTGATTTTGTGGTCCTGATTCGGTTCTTTGCTGTCCGCTAGACCCTGTAGACAATGAATAACTAACTAATACCTACTGGGAACTCTCCCACGAGTCCTTCATTTCAGCAAATTTAAAAATAATATTTTCTTTACACCTTGTTTTTTGTTGTTGTTGTGTTGTTTTTTTCTGCTAACAATCATCGCTCCCTCTTTATTAAACAAAAGTGTGTGGTGGCAGACATGGGGATTTTCTTAACAGTTTGTTATTATCCATATGTTAACAATATATTTAAAACCATTTCTGACCCTTATGTCGATTATAGATTGTTTTCATTTTGACATTTTGTATACATTTTACTAAAAACATCACTGACTCAAAACCTAAAAATAATTTAAACATCGTAAAGTTTTTGGGAAACAAATTTGGTTGTAAAAATGATTATATTATGAAAATAAACCCTTTTCAATATTTTTTTTTTAATTGTGAGCACTTTGTGAACTTTTAATCCTCCCCCATCTGACACTGCCGTGCAGAGATGAACGTTTTAGATATTTGATTCTCTTTGACACTCGCGGTAAAAACAAAATTGTTGCTTCGTGATGAAAATGATTGAAAAGAGCAATTACTGAGGTGCAGTTTAACTGAGCTGGTGTAATGCAATCTCCCAAACGAGGACGGCTGGTGGGGAACAATATGGTCATCGTCATTGATTATTTATCGGTGCGAAAGAGACAACACTATTTTTTCACCCCTTCAATCCAGTTTTGTAGTGTGTGTGTGCGAGTGTGTGTGTGTATGTGTGTGTGGGAGAGAGAGAGAGAGAGAGAGAGAGAGAGAGAAGAGAGAGATATTCATATTAGTTATAGGATAATTTTAACGATTGAACGTTTTGACCTTTTGTTATGATCACGAAAAAAAAAAGTATGGAAACCACTTTGACCACGATTCCATCCCCACCCATTTACCCTCCTCTCCACAAATCTCTTTAACAATCACAGTGAATGTTGCCCCACTAAAACAAATTTAGCTTGGATCAATTAAAACAAAAACTGCTTTCGAAACCTTTTCTAAAACAGGGGAAATTACTCCTCATCATAACAGAAATGAAAATAAAAATCTTTAGCGGTTGGTTTTAGCAACGAAAGCCCACTTTCTCATGGTTTAATGTATCAACAATGCGAATTTTAGGCTACACTCATTATCGCCAAACGTAAAGCAAAGTATTGGAATTGGGGCCCTTTAACATCTCTACACCATTGAAACACAGGTCCAAGGCAAGCATGCCGTAAAAATATGGTGCATTCAATATTACATTCAGTTGGTGCAGAAGTTATATCTCACGTCCACTTACGGTCATTTGATTTACTAACAAATAAATAGTGACTAATTCTATCCTATCCTATCCTAACCCGTAACTGGAACGTCTTTGGAGCACCAAAAACGATCGTTAAACCAACGTACTCCATCTTTCTCTGTCCTCAACAGCACACATGACTTCACTCAGTGCCAAGCCAGTTCATTCTCAAATGTTGTCTTCCCACTTCTTTTTCTGTCTCCCTCTTCTTCTGCCTCCTTGCATGTTGTCTTGCAGGATGGTCTTTGCAAGGCCTGATGCTCTGATGGCGTGGGAATTCACAACTTTCCGGCACCTCTCATAAAAACTCGTGGGTATCGCCATTATAAATTAAAACGAGGTTAGAATGAAACCAAGTTCCGGTCTGGCTTGGTTTGCTTTTATCAAAGCTTGATGCGTGACTTTTAAATATGGCAAATTGCCGAAAACGACGATTGTTAGAGCCAGAAAACGAGTGGGATAAGTATAAAAACGGTGGAGGAAGTACATGCTCAGTGAAAGAATGCAAAAACAATCGTAGAGGCCTGTATTTGTGGCGACTTCGGAGGTGCGTCGATCATCGACAGAAAGTGAAACAAGACCTGAAGACTCTTGTAGTTTTCCATAGCTTCGCCGTCGCAACCTTCACAAAACACGAAGTAGTTGACTATGTTAGGCGAGCGTTGTGGCCAAGTGGGCTAAGGCGGGACTAACTTGCCGTGTCCACAAGCCAGAAACCAATGGCGTCTGACAGGTGTGGGTTCGAGCCAGCATCTGGGCGTTATGTTTTTCCGAATATTTTTCAAAAATTCACAAATAATGTTAGGTAGGTAGGGTTTAGGCGCGCCACTGGCGATAGAAAGGGATAATAAACTGCAGCAAAAAAAAAATAAAATAAATATGTGAGGGTACGATACTGGTGGCCAGTGACACATGTAGTTATTATTCTTGAATATTTGGAAATAACTCACTAAAACACGCGGAGAAAGAAACCGGAAGTATGTTTCATTGAGGGGATTCCCGTTGGTGCATAGGATAGCAGAAAAGTGTGAATACTGGCGGAGTTTCCGTTTCTTCACCGCTTTGGGCATGTCCAATGGCTTCTCGGACTTCGTCGTTAGTGATGTGGAAATGCCAAAAGTCTTATGTAGCACCTCATCTCCATGCTTTTTATTCTTCGTCGTAGGTCCGCTGTGAGGGTCCATGTTTCGCAAGAGAATAGGAAGATGCAGATGACAATGGAGCGCAGCAACCTTACCTTGGAGTGTAGACTGGTGGTCTTGTGCTATCCTGGAGAGGATTTCCAGTCGGGACCCATCGTCTGATACAACTGATCCTAAATATTTGGTCCCGTGCACTGTGTTGAGGGATTGGCCTTGCGTCGTTATAAAGTTTTACAACTTTATTCCGCCAAAGCCGAGAGCAAAACCTCTCTCTCTACTCAGTTCAGTTCAGTGTGTAGATTAACGTCCCCGGACACAATGCGTATAGGGGACTGTTTTCCCTACTCGCAGACGATTCGTTTCGTTTTCGTGGTTAGATTAACGTCCCCGGACAGACGAAATAGCGAAATGTGTATTTATAGTCTCTATGCATTGAGAAAGTTTTGGAACATTCGATATTGACGTAATCAATAACGAATAACAACAAAGATCGTCACAAGCAATGTCTTACGTCACAGAATATTCTACGAACTTCGAAGATTTTACTTCTTGTTGGGGGGATAGATCTCTAATCTTCCGTTGGTGGTAAATAAAAGCAATTACAGAAAGGTCTTAATATTCCTATCCTGTCATATCCTATCCCGTAACTTGAAAGTTGTGGGACCCCAACAGATGATCGTTTAACCAGCGTACTCCACCTTTCTCTGACCTCAGCAACCCTCATGGCTTCACTCAGTGTCAATCCAGTCCATTCTCGAATGTTGTCCTCCCACCTCTTTTTCTGTCTCCCTCTTCTTCTGCCTCCTTGCACCGTGCCTTGCAGGATGGTCTTTGCAAGACCGGAGGCAAACTTGTTTTTTCCAACCTAGTTCCAGTCATTCGCCCAAAAAGGCAATCGCCGAAGTCGAACGAAGCTCTCCGATGTGTTACGAAATTATGCTTGCATGACTACGACTAGTTGACATTAAAAATGATCGCTGTTGCTTCTAATTCTGTTCGATTTACACAGATTAGCATTTCGCAACGGTATACTTTGTTATTATCGACCATATTTAATAGTGATGCGGCCATACCATCGGAGTTTACGTTTCTTCACCACTGTGAGCATGTCGTCAATTTGTCCAATGGCTTGTGTGATGGTCTGTCGGACTTCGTCGTTGGTGATGTGCTGGATATAGGAAATGCCATCTTCATGCTTTGTATTCTTCGCTGTAGGGCTGCTGTGAGGGTCCATGTTTCGCAAGCCTATAGGGAGATGTAGATGACAATGGAGCTCAGCAGCCTTACCTTGGAGTGTAGACTGATAGTCCTGTCTTTCCAAATGGGTTACAACCTTGTCAGGGCAGCAGTTGTTTGTGCGATCCTGGATAGGATTTCCTGTCGGGACCCATTGTATAATACAATAACTCTTAAGTATTTGAACTATGCACCGTTTTGAGGGATTGGTCTTGGACTTTGATATCCGTGTTGATGCCATTGGTGTTTTTGGTCATCATTTTGGTCTTCTCTGCACTTATTTCCATTCCAAAGCTCTGGCGGTGGTGCCAAGCCTCTGTACCAGCTGTTCAAGTTCTTGTTTCTCTCTTATTATTGCTACAACAATATTGACCGACGAAAACAAAGAAACATTATGCAAAGCTTTTCCAGCATCAACGTAGAACTAAATCAAAGGTAAATAAATGTTATTCATCGCACGCTTCACAAAACAAAATATTAGTATAAATATCGTCCGCGTCTCAATCGTAATAAACAGAAAAGAGTCAACAAAGTTATTAACAACTTTTTTTTTTTAATCAGTTTATGGTCCCCTCTCTTCCCGATAAGGATTTTCAGAGAGGAGACCTATATTAACAACCCTTTTATACCGTCTATAAATAGTCACCGTGCAGCCCTCGGAGTAGCGCCTCTTGTGAGTAGAAGGCAGACGAGCAATGCTTCTGTCAAGAGGAGGAAAATGTTACAAAGTTCCTGTCGTGATGCCATCTGCACAGAGACCATATAGGCGACTTAACAAATAATTTTTCACAATGTCTGTTACCTGCGTGTGATATGAGGCATCATCTTCGGAGTGCCCTTTTTTTTAATTATTCAATCAGCTTGTGTCCATGTGGAATCCTGGAAGGCACGTTCGCCTTGCTAACTAAATTGGGATATCAGTTATCACCCAGCCACTGTCACTGAAGGTCACTTTCCTATTTAATATTGCTCCGATGCGCTGTAAAAGTGTTAAATAATTCATCCGCAGACTGCTGTTTTGGGGCGGTATATTTTAGCTGGGCATGATCAAGGACAACTCAAAATGTGCTCTTACGATTGGGAAATATATATTTATAGAGCGTAATGTAATCCACTTGCCTTGATTAACTAGTGCCTGCTTCAAGCACAACATACCCTGCAACATTACAGCCATCATTTAATCAACTCTAATCAAGCGATAGCTGTAAAAGCAACAACAACAAAATACACACACACACACACACACACACACACACACACACACATTCTTGTATAGGTCACAAATGAGGTAATTTTAGAATGTAGGAGTCGGAAACCACTTTTTTGACGGAAAGAACGCAAATTTCTTCTAGAAATGTAAGAATCTAAGTCAAAATTGGCTCTTTCCGTCTCAAAAGTTGACCTACTTCGTCCCTAATAGGCGACGAAATAGGTCGATTTTTGCTTCAAACTTTTCCGAAAATTGGCTGGATTTTCTCCGTCCCGGATAGTGCACTCCTCTGTACTTAAAACACTCTTTTGCACTACAACTGCACTCCCATGCACTAGAAAAGCACTCCCGCGTACTTAGAAACAAATGGGTCATGGGAGAAAAATGAGGAACGAGAAAATTACCTCATTTGTGCCTAAAAAAGTAAATTTCGTTTCTCACTTTTGTGGTTTTACAACCACACACACACACACACACACACACACGTACACAAAACACCAAAAATGGGTTTTACTAAGAATGTAAGAATCGGAAAGTGATTTTTGACAGAAAAGGGTTAGGGCAAGGGCTAGTTGTAGCGCTGCAACTAGCCCTTACCCTAACCCTTTTCTAGAAAGTTGACCTAAATAGGTCGAATTTTGTTCAAAAATTCTTCGGAAATTCACTGTATTTTCTCCGTCCCGGATAGAGCACTCCTGTGTACTAAAAACACTCTCATGCACTACAACTGCACTCCCATGCACTAAAAGAGCACTCCCGCGCACTTAGAAAAAAAGTGGGTGGCTGGAAAACTCTGGGTGACTGATACACTCACCCATTTTCTGCATAAAAAGTAAGGTCAGTCACCCATTTCAAGGCTTATGTGTACGCACACACACACACACACACACACACATTGAGAAAAAAGCTACTGTTAACATGATGCGACGGGAATACTGAAGTTGTTTACTGATGACAGTTAGAGGCGTAATTACTGAATTGAGTAAAACAAATAATTATTCAAAATTCAATCCAAATCCCAACCCAAAAAAAGGTTAGTAAAGAGGTATGTTAATGACCCAATCACCGAATATCTAGATAAAGAAAAAACATGAACAAATAAATGAATAAACAAACCAAAACAATTCCGAAGTAGACAGAGTATCTGGAACGAACAAAACCGACTTCTTTTTAGACTGAGAATATTCTACGGCGGTCGATAAAATGTAGTGTTTGTCCCAGAGTTTTGAATGGGGAAAAGGATCAGAACACAGCTAAAAAAAACAAGCCAGCAAGCAAGCAAATAAATGTGTGTGTGTGCGTATATGCACATACAGAGACACACACAGAACACACAGGTAGACACACACACAAAAATAAACACACTCACACACACTAAATGCATCCATAAATGCACATCACACGTAAAAACACACATTAACTACACCAGTATCATGCCGAGTTGCCACTTTAACAATTTAGATGAGACTTTTTTTTCAGATAGCCTATCGTTCTTCTGATTCGATAGGGATTGATAATAGCTTGTGTGGACCTTAAAGATGTCCGCGCCTCCCTTCACTCTTTCTCTTCCACCTTCTTCTTCTTCTTCGTCACCATACGCACAAACACCTCCGTCCCCGCAAAAAATTCTATTGTGTTCCCTCAAAGACAGGGTTGAGATGTTTCAAAGGTTCCGGAGGATAAAAGTTTGTTTCCTGCAGTGCTGTTCGTTACATAGATCGTTTTGAAGAATGATATTGGGTGGGGGGGGGAGGGGAGTGCCGTTTTCGCAGGGCCGTCCCTATAATCGGCGTCGCAGGAGCAATATTTTATTCTGATTAGGAGTAATTTGCTTTCCAGTAATTTACACACAAAAAGGCTAATTTATTCAGACTTTTTTTAAATATTATTTTCTCATTCATACACTTTTTTTTCTATCAAAAATTATATATTAAAAAAAAACGATCTACATATTTCTGTCAGTTAATAAAACCGAACGTTCTGGAAGCATTCAAGGTTCGCCCACTTCTGGTGCTAGTTTGTAAAACATGAAGTGCCTAAACAAATATGATGTGCTTATTGCTACGTAACAGTGTAGCTTGTTGCTATGACAAGGGTTGAATTTTTTAAAAAATGTATTATATTATTATTAGTCCCGCAGTTTACGGCGTTAATCAATTCGCCAACGTTTCCGTGCATTAATAAGATACAAATATGTTCATAAAAGTCAAGGAATGCTAATGTTGACAAAGACAAGACAAAACGATACAATGCAAATATTCGAGCTAAGCTCTTCATCAGGCGGACACAACACAAGAGACAACAAAACGACGGTACCTATAAAGGTCGAAAAGACAACTAAAAACAACTAAAGGCGGCTAAAGACAACTAAAGACGGCTAAAGACACCTATGTATAGACAACTAAAGACAACTAAAAGTTGTCTTTGTCGTGAGAGGACTAGTTTTACTCTGCTTATTTTTATATTTAGCTTGGTTAGTCTATGTAATCTTAGAATTTCAATGGTAGGCAGCAGCAGACGATGGAAGTAATCAAGCGTAGCAATAGCATACTGCCGCTTACACACAGTGGCCGTTGATGCTAGCTCAGGCAATGACATCATCGTAATTACGTTAGGCAAGTCTATTATCCGCCAATGAGATCACCGCTTAGAATAGACTCAACCAGGCCTGACTGATTCGAATAAAGACACAGAACGGCAGTCGTGGTTGAACCAAGGAGCAGTACACACCTACACAAGCTAGCAGTAGATCTCTCCAGAAAAGACTAGGACGCAGTACTTGTGAAAATCCGAATTCACTCAAGTAGCCACTGGCCTGAAATTGTCACGAAGGTAAATGAACATACTTCTGTTTCATCGTGATGTATTATATTATTGTTGAATTATGCTTGTGGAATTTGCTATGCATAGAATTGAATTGTTAGCCCGACTTTGCCTGAACACGTGAGGAAGCTGACCACGAGGCAAAAAGACGACTGGCCGACGCCATCTTGAATTATGTACGGAACCACTGTTGTTTAACTTATATGTATGCTTACAGACCAGTGGCTGTACAAATGAATGTGTATACTATTATTAATTCTTGATGTGTATAAGTAGCCAGGTTTTATATTTATGGATGTATAGTAAATTAGAGTGGAGATTCCAGTGGACCACGGATTTAGCAGAATGTTCGTCGCTTATATATGTAGATGTGGAGCTAATCACTGAGGGCTATTACGACCTTCAGTGAGACGCTCTGCACACACCTATCATTCAAGGTTGTGCAGAATTTCGTCTCATATGTTACAGACGATCAGGCGTTCTGTAGTGCGCCCAACACAGCCTCAGACGAAACCACGTCGACGCATACGTTGGCTGCAGTGGTATCCCCAGCATTGTGCGAGGAAAGCCCACCAGTCTACCCACAGGGAAGAACCCAGAAGAAGACAACACAGTTGTCAGGAAACAGACCACAACACAGCACGCCAGACTCACAGTTAAGTCACTAAGCGTGTGTGCACAAAAACTGAGAGCTACAGGACCACAGTAGTCCACTTCTCATGACTTATAACATCCAGTGCCCGAGGATGAACAATTAGCTGCATAGACTATCAGCGATCGAATAATTCACAGTGACTATTTAATGTTTAAGGTAGATTAGTACTTAGAAAATCTTGTATAGAGTAGAAGAAATAAATGTGTGATGTTTAACTGTTATCAAGTGGCTGGACTACATATGATTCATAGCCGTGTGAAAGCTAGTGTGACAGTAATCTTTTACCATTTTTCTATCTATCTCTGTAACCCAGCCTTAACACAGACCGAGCTAAATAAATAAATTTATTAAAGTAATCCACAGGGTGACTCACTAGCGGTCCCCATCGGATAAAGCGTAAGGTTTACATCATTCCATTGTGCAGAGCCCAGCAACCCATAAAACCCCACGTGACAGTCTTTAGTTGTCTTTTCGCCCTCTATAGGTACCCCTAAAGACAACTAAAGACAACTGAAGACGGCTAAAGACACCAGGGGTAGAAATTTTAGAGGGTATACAAGGCTACAAACAATTTAAAGAGCCCAAAAAACACCTGCCATCTTTGAAAGACATTGGCTTATGGCAGAAATGTGTTGCCGCGTAGAAAGTACAACGGATTTAAAAAAATAACAATAATATTTTTTCAAGTATATTATATAAGATAATTGATTTAGATGCAAAGTGAAAGCTGTTCTGGGTGATTGTGTAGTCGGCTTTAATGAAAATGCAATGCCCGATTCGAAACTGAGGCTATTGTTGTTTATAGGGCTAGGGTTAGGGTCAGTTGTCTTTAGTTGTCTATACATAGGTGTCTTTAGCCGTCTTTAGTTGTCTTTAGCCGTTAGCCGTCTTTAGTTGTCTTTAGCCGTCTTTAGTTGTCTTTTCGCCCTTTATAGGTTCCGGTCTTTAGTTGTCTTTAGTTGTCTTTAGTAGTCTTTAGCTGTCTTTAGTTGTCTTTAGTTGTATTTAGCTGTCTTTAGTTGTCTTTTCGACCTTTATAGGTACCCCAAAACGATACTTTCTCCAATAGAACGCCTTGCTTGTTGTCTTTTATGTTTTGTCAAGGAGTCCTCTTGGAAAGTAGGCCTATTGTTTTATTGTCTCTTGTGGTGTTTTTTTCCCCCGCCTGATGAAGAGCTTAGTTCGAAAATTTGCATTGTATAGTTTTTTTTGTTGTTTTTTTTTGGGGGGGGGTCAAAATTAGCATTCCTTGTCTGTTATGTACATATTTGTTTTTCATTATTGTAAGTTTTGAATGCTAGCAATCCTCTGTTGTTGTGTTTCCCCCGTTTCCATGCGTTGGAGAAAAAACTGTTGTTTAGAACGCAAATGAAATATGTGTCTCGGCTAAAGAGATGGACCAGTTTATCGACAGGACCCTAGACATATATATAAAGCGTTGCTATGCACTGTTTCTCTAGGTAATCTCATATTACATAGTTACGTAACCGATATATCCACCCACGGTGGTTCTGATGCGGCTCTTTGTAGTCCGCTGGACCCTATAAGCATTGATTATCTATCTAGGTATACCCACATGTACCCAAAAGCGAGTAATGACCCCGTGCTTGGCACAAAATTGTACACGAGGGTGTCTGCCTGTTTAGATTGTCTGAATTTGGATATCGATCTGCCATTTTTGTTTTTAAAAAAAAGCAGCAACCTTCCTGTGTAGATTGAGGTAATCAATAAATTCATCCAGAGTATGTGTGTCATGACCTGCCAACACAGCTATTTTTGAGTTAGTCTGCTTGTTCTGATTGGCTGGAATTCGAATACCGTCCTAAGCCGTTTGGGGCGAGCAAAGTCATTGCAGTGAGAGTGGGTTGGCACAAAGTACGCATGCCTGCATTTTATAACTGGATGGAATTCGGATATGGTACAATGCAGAATCGGGTCAGTAAAGTCAATAAATTAGATTATAGGTTTCAATAGCTCGGCACAAAAACTATTTAACGATTACGCTTACCTACTCTAATTGACTGGAGCTGGGATGTCGGTCTGTAGGGTCCATGTCCCCAAAGGTCAAATTGCCAGTCACTGAGGGGGCCAATGACCAATTGATGGTGCATTCCCACGACGGCGACTCGTTCATCTACTGAGCTCCAGCGCGGAATTGGAGACATACGCTCTGTACTACTGTTACTAACATAATAACATAAAACCTCGAAAGTAAAGGGAGTGGTTCAGTGGTTGAACATTCGCAGAGCCAAATCGCTCGCCTATAGCTGAAATCCGAATCTCCACGATAGCAGGATACTTTTTTCTCACAGTAGTTGACTTTCTGTAAGCATGCACTCTTTATACCGCCGCCTCCACGTGTCGCTGCCCCGGCACATTAAAAAATCCGTTCATTCTGTCCCAGAAACGGGAGACAGACTCAAATAAATGCATCTTATGCTTACTCGTAGACCTAGGTCGTTCAGGATCACTCAGTTGCCTGTGTGTTTTAGGCATTGCGCATCGAGCAGCATGTAGCGTCTTCTGAGCGAGATCCTGGTTTTTTTTCCAGCGTCTTAGGTGCGCCAATTCATTTCGTATCATTGTAATGTAGTACTTTACTCCAAGATTATGTCAGCTGAGCGGGGAACACTGCATGAAAAAAAGGCTATTGCAGTTTTGACTGTTTCAAAAGGCTCCAATTCGAAGGCTTTGTTTACTTTTGGCGAAGACGAGTTTACCCTAAAATTCGCATTGTTACTACAGTAAACTATGATAACGCGCGCTTTTGTTGCTCAAACCAACCGCTAACGTTTGAACTTTACATTTCTGTTCTGACAGGGAGTGATTTCCCCCTGTTTTAACGGTACATCGATAACCTTAGTAGTGTGACCTTTGCCCCTATTTCGGAATGAACCACGCGGCTTGAAGAATGCGTCTTTGGTGTCTGGGGTGAGGTAGGGCAGGGTCTATTTTATCAGCCTTAAAAAAAAATAAAAAATTACGTGCAATTTTGTTTACGGGTTCTGTCCCTTGCCAGCTTTGGTCGCTGCTATTTTTTAAACTCCAGAATATTGGTTAGCTAGTCAACGGGTGTTGCTATTAATAGGCACAAAAAATACAGAATACATTCGAAAGAGTTATTTTTTGTTGAAAGCTTATTTCTTAGTGGAGCAACACTGGCTGTGAATTTTAAAAAGATCTATCGAGGGGGGCTTGGTCAAAATGGATCCCTATAAGTTAACACGGGGGAAGTTGCATTGTGATATTTTTTTAAATCGTTCTTATATAGCGCTTTTCCAGCTCAAGAGCTGCTCAAGGTGCTAGCCAATACAGGATCTAACTCAAGACGCCCGAGGCGCCAACTTGCAGCCTTTGGGCGCATCGTAATAACGCTCCAGACAACTGAGCATAATCCTGGGCAGCCAGGGATGGGGGAGAAGGACCTAGGTGCATGCTGGGTGTGTTCTTGTCACCGGCACTCACTCGTCTAGGACATGAGCGTCAGGATCTTTAAAATCCGTTATGATGGAATATAGTTATATTATTATTGAGATTTGTTTAGAATTCAGATGTGATTTGTTTAGAATTCAGATGTTCTCGTGCCAAGAATGGCGGGTTCCTTTCTGGGCTGTATAATGCAACCATTGTGTGAAGTAGAAGGGCCTGACTATAAATTCATGACGTAGCACTGTGGCGCTTAGTCCGGTTCCATAATTATCGTACCCAAAGAGTCCAACGTGTGATGGCTACTAATACTGACTTTTGTTCCTTGCTGACTGTGACATTGTAGGAATGGCCAGTGGAAAAGTGTGTTAGTTCAAATCAGTTCACACGTGGAACTTGGCTGCAGTCACATCGTAAAGTGTCGGCCTGACATTTAGCACGATAAGGTTAGATCGATTTAGGTGTATTTGCCACAGTGAATTAACGGTATTGTGTGTGTGCGTGTGTGTGTGTGTATGCACGTGTGTGTGTTTGTGAGGGGGTGGATGGAAGAGTGAGAGGGGTGCGCACGTGTGTGTGTGTGTGTGAGTGTGTGTGTGCGCGCGCGCACCACCACCACCCCCCTCTCTCTCTACACACACACACACACACATTTTAAAAAAGAGTGCAATAATGTATTTTGTTCCAGCATATGTTCTTAATTGTTTTAAAAGTCTATTTTGCACGCCAAGACGCCCTGTCAAAACAAAGTGTCCCTTCCCATCATTCTGGGTGTATAGCCTAGTGTTCAACTTAAATATAAACTAAAGAAAGAAAAAAAAAGAACGACGACTACATTACATTATATTACATGATTATTGCTTTAGGTCCAGCGGACTCTTCCGAGCCAAATCAGGACCGGAACGACGACTGGATGAACAAAGAAAATAAAAAAAAAACATAAAATGATAGATTAAAAAAATTTAAATTAAAACAAGAGTGACCGTGGTCTATTTTTATCCGCAAGACATAGTCGGAAATTGTAGAGAGGAGTATACAACAATAATTTTTTCTGGGTGAACGTTCTGCATGTTGCAGTTTCATATCTCACCATCTACCATCTCTCCCCCATTCCTTACCACCGAACCATGTTTTCCAACAAGCCACTACCCCCAACACCCGCCCAACTCTCTACCGCCAACACCACCCACCTTCCTCCCCGCACCCCCCTCTCCTCCCCTCTCCTTACCCAGCGCTTAACATCCGTCGTGTCTTTGCCTTTTTGCAACTCCGGTCTTCAATACACACACAAAATCATAATGATAAATTGATTTTCATGGCTCCTTGCTTCGTGTTTTTATTTTACGCCTGTGCATGATTGCTAGTCCGGTCACATTTCTTTCTCTTTTTACTCCAGCCTACATCGCACTCGAATCTTCACCCCTCCCCTCCATCTCTCCCTCCCCATACCTCCTCCTACCTTCCCAAAACCAAATCCACATCCCACATCCAATACTATACTATGCATCCGCATCAATCCAACCCCTGTTGATCTGTTACGTTTTTCATTCATTCATTCACTCAACCATACACTTATTCTTTCGCACGCATCAATTTTCTTGACTTGTGTGTTGAGTCGTGGAAAACGATGATAATAAGCGATGCTCCAGTTCTACTTTGTCAGGAAATCGCGCGATCTCGAGAGAAGTTCACTATGCTGTCTGACCAGACAAGATGTTGCCTGTATGTGGAGCTTATTTATGTATTTATTTATTTATTTATTAATTTTAAAAGATAAAAGTATTTTCGCTCAGTAACAAATCCTTGCAGAAACTGCTCAGAGGCCAGTGGGTTTTGCTCAGTAACCCATGGCGTCAAGCGGTGCGCAGAGCACACATATGCAGCAAGAGTGCGTATGATGTGCTCTTGACTTTAGAAAACCATTTTGTGGATCTCCTTGGCCATCACCTTGAGCAATGGTTTGAGTGGAAAGCGCATTGTGCAAGAAATGCAAAGGACGAATGACTGGAGAGCAATTGTTAAAATTTAAAAAAATATTAAAATTTTAAAAAGTCCATGACATCTTAAATCCTAGATAATTAAAATCGTGCAGTTTTCAGAGAGGTTAATTTAAAAGACAGGCGAATTCAATAACTTTCGTCCTAATTTCTGGCCATGACCGTATTTCTCTGTTCTTCGTCCATCAACTCACTATTCTCTTTCACTGTTCTTCCTTCTGCTTATCCCTGCTTTCTGTCCCAAATCACCACACAGCCCTCCTCCCCACCCAAACCATTATCCACTAATTCCACAACCACCGCACCCCACTCCACCCCCTACCCGCCTCCCTCCACATACATATTTTTTTTTTGTATTTTATCCTTCTCGTGTTTCATTTCTGATTTGATTGAATACGATGCAAAATCAAACATGCCGTCGCGTGCCTGGAGAAGTAAATGTTCTTCTTTAAATTCCCAACTTTCCTAGAATAAATACAATTCCAGAGAAAATTAAACTTTAGCACCCTTACGTCGCCAGCCTCACCCCATCTCGATTTAAACAATGCCTCTCTCTCTGTCTCTCTCTCTCTCTCTGTCCCTGTCTCTCTCTCTGTCTATCTCTTTGTCTGTCTTTCTCGCTCTCACTCACTCTTTCTCCCTCTCTCTCTGTGTCTTTGTCTCTCTCTTTGTTTCTGTCTTTCTCGCTCTCACTCACTGTTTCTCTCTCTCTCTCTCTCTTTCTCTCTCTCTCTCTCTCTCTCTCTCTCTCTCTCTGTTTTTGTCTCTTTCTTTGTTTCTATCTTTCTCGCTGTCCGCTGGACTTAAAGCAATAATCATGTCATGCCATGTCTTTCTCGCTCTCACTCACTCTTTCTCTCTCTCTTTGTCTCTGTCTTACTCTCTCTAACTCACTCTTTTTCTTTCTCTCTCTCCCTCCTCTCTCTTGATCTCTCTCCTGTGTTACAAAAATATCACTATTATAGTAGTAATAACAAAATAATATATATTAATGTCTTTAGCAACAACTTAGTCATCATCAGCTGCTGAGTGGTTATGAAAGACACTTCACAAAGTATTATGAAATGTTGCCCTCTGGTCGCAGACTGCGTGTGCCTTAATGTTCTCTCGTAAGAACAAAAAACTGTTTTAGTCCAAAATCTATTGAGTTTTTAAATAAGCGCTAAGTAATATTTTTGTATATAAGATCTTGATGTTTGTGATGATGTTTGAGATGTCATTTAATACTGGAAATTTAATATAGATGTAGTCTACTGTGTACTTGTTTTATCTATGTATGTATTGTTTTAATGTTTCATACCGATCAGCAATTGTATGTCATAATTTTTCTGTTGAGATAATAAAGTATTCTTGAACTTGAACTTGAACTTGTATCAGCAATGGCAGCTTTATAATTTGTTTCATGTGTTCAACATCAACAATAACAACAACTACTACTTTTACTAACAACAAACATCATCAACGACTACAACTACTACTGCTGCTGCTGCTGCTGTTGCTACTGCTACTACTACAGCAGAATTTATTGTATGTGACCCAACTACCCAAATAATTGAGCTGAAAACCAAAGATCAACATATTCTAAAATGGTAAATAACAACAACAGCATTTGCTACCGCTACTACTACTACTATTATTATTATTATTATTATTATTATTATTATTATTATTATTATTATTATTATTATTATTATTATTATTATTATTACTGCTGCTGCTACTACTACTACTACAGCAGACTCGTCTAAGATCATAAAATCAAAGATTATCATCATCATCATCTACAATGAACACAAGAATAGCTATGTCACCAAAGGTAACGTGGAGCAATAACCGGCCGGTCGTGTACCTCGTCGTCAACAAAATCATTACCATTTTATCCCGCTGGCCTAAATTGCTCCCGGCTCGGGCCCCTTAATTGTGCTATGTTGACAGTAATAGTTCCGTTACTGCAAAGTTGAACTAGTTGCGTTGCTGAGCGCGGCCATGGTAAATTACATTAAAGTAAGCCAGCGAGGACGATGAAGCCTATCTTTCATACGAGCCCAACCGAGGATCTTGTGATAATTGACATTTTTGTTTGTTTGTTTGAAAGGGAGGGGTGGTTGGGGGGGAAGTTACTTTATTTATTATCATTTACATTTCAAGAATTCTTTCATGATGATGCTGAAGATGATGATGACGATGGTGAGGGTGCTGGCGATGATGACAATGATGATAATAATGAGGAAAACGATGATGGCAATGATGATGGCGCTGATGTAAATGATGATGATGGGATGTTGACGACAACGGCGATGATGATGATGACTACCACGATGATGATGATGATGATGTTGGCGGTGGTAGTGGTAGTGGTGATGGTTGTGATGGAGGTAACTGTAGCGGTAAATATAGTAGTGGTTGGTGGTGCTTTTCTTCACGAATCCACGCGCGAATATTTGGCCTGTCTTAACTGGAAGGTTCGTGGAGGCTCAAAACTTTTTTTCGAAGTTCTCAGACCCCGAACCTAAGTTGCTGTACCTTTTGGATAAAAACATGTTCATGAACCTAGGTTCGGGAAATGAAAACTTCAAACAAAAAAGTGTTTGAACCTCTCTGAACCTTCCACGAACCCTCCAATTAAGACAGGCCCTATGCGCTTTGTAGTCTGTACGAAACAGCCAAACAGGATTGAAAGGAAAGCAGTTGGACCCTAAATTCTCTCCTTTTTTTTCAGGTCGGGACGGAGTTGCGTTGACATAATACTTTAAGAAAACCTGGGGATCTATGCATGAAAAGAGACTAAACGTTTAGTTCCGTACTATAGGCTAGTTCGGTTCTATTGCCCGTAGTCCGGTATGCAGGAAAGTGGCCTACCAAAAGTTCCGTCCTAAATTACCGACTAAACAGCCCCAAATTTAGTCCTCCTGCGATCAGGACTACCACCGAGAGTTTCGAACTAAAGTCGAAAACAATATGGCTGCCGACATACTATTACTGAATCGGTATAGACGTGCTCTTCGTCGAAATCGCGTTTTTCGTGATAGATCGCATCCACTGGAGATTTTTAATGATGCTCAAGTTTTGATCGCATTTACTGTGAATGCTATTTCCTTCCAGGCTTGCCGCTTTGTTTTTTACAAAATTCCGCTTTCTTGGATGTCTGTCTGAGGGCCTCCCAGTGGTCAGAAACACCTACGACGATCGCAGAAACCTCATGCGGGGAAAAATTAGCACTTTTTTCCTTCTTAGGCGTTGGCGTGGTAGCATTGGAGGCCATCTTGAATATGAAGAATTTAGCGGAGTAACCTCTCTTGGATAAGAAAAAAACCGTAGCCGAGTAGCCTCCCTTCGAGAGATGCGCAGGATATATCAGGATAGTTCGGTACTATCAAAATTTAGTTCGAGACTGAGAAGTCTCGAACTATTCCATCGTGGTGCATACCGGACTATGAAAATAAATAGTACCGAACTACAGAGTTCCGAACTATGGCATAGTTCCGTACTAAAATAGGTCGGTTTCATGCATAGATCTGCTGCAATGTATTTGTAACCAGCGGCAGAGATTGCGGAGAGACGAACGTAACCTCGGCCAGTCTCAGCTACGCAGTGTGACTTACATAAACTATGGTAGAGAAGGTATAGTTCACGATAATTATCTATCTATTGCTTAGTACCTACCCTATGTTTAAAATAGTTTCGGTCAAAACAATGAAACAAAATACACAAACTACGAATTACTGTAAGATAAAATACCACTCAACTTACTTTACTGTAAGTTTATTTAAAAAAGGTTAACTACCCAACTTACCTTAAATTTTGTTTTAACTAAAGCAAATGCCAGAGATAAAATGGTTGTCAGTGTTTAAATATTATTTTCAATTAGCTCGATTATAAATAGTAAAATGCTGATCAAGATTGCATCTAACATCATTACTTTAAAAGAGATCATTGTTTTAATGTTTTCCGCTATTCGCTTGATTTTTTTATATTTCACAAAGTTGTCAGGGTGTGTTATCACAAGAGCCATTGCATTACATTAGCGTATATCTAACTAATTAGGAACTCTGCTATTAGTTAGATTCCATAATTGTTATTATAATCTTCGACGTTAAATGTAGCAACGTGTAAATGTCACACCCATATAACAAAAAACAACAACAACAGCAACAACAACAACAATGCCATGGCCTTGACTTCCAATCATCTTTGAGCTAAAGAAGAATAGAATCTTGTTTGGTTTTGTGGGATGGGATTTGTTTTAAGGTGATTATGTTAAGATAATTAATAGATGGTTTAGCGCAGTGGGAATAAAGCCCACTGTGGTGTTATTTCTTCGTTTATTTAGTTCACTTAAGGTCTGTTCATGCCTAATGAGTTTTCCTATAAGGTTTTGTCAGTAGAACAGCGTGGACAGCTTCATTAATATTAAAGAAAAGGCGATCAGCTTTGTCATTGTTAAGGAAAACACAATTAACCGTGAATGGAAAATAAGAGAAGAGTAGACAGATGGAGCCTGTGCAGTTCTATCGTGTAACTTCGCCCTACTTTTATTTTCCACACCCTCACACACGCACAGACACACACACCCACCCACACACACACCCCTACACACACACACGCACACACATGCCCACGATACTCACGGTCAAATCACACATAAGTAGGCCTATAGGATGGTTGTGCGTCACTACCGCGAGCGTCACAACCGCGTGTAACACTACCGCGTGTAACAGTACCGCGTGCGTAACACTACCGCGAGTAACAGTACCGCGTGTAACACTTCCGCGTGTGTAACACTATCGCGTGTGAAACACTACCGCGAGTAGCACTACCGCGTGTAACACTTCCGCGTGTGTTCCACTAACAAGAAAGAGAGAGAGAGAGAGAGAGAGAGAGAGAGAGAGAGAGAGAGAGTGTTGTTGTTGTTGTTGTTGTTGTTGTTGTTGTTGTTGTTCTTCTTCTTCTTCTTCTTCTTCTTCTTCTTCTTCTCCTCCCTTTCATCCTCCTCCTTCTTCTTCTTCTCTTCTTCTTCTTCTTCTTCATCTTCTTCTTCTTCCATTTTCATCTTCTTCTTATTCTTCTAAAATAATAACTGCCATGCGACAGACAGACAGACAGATGGACACACGCGCATGCAAGCGGGCACGCACGCACGCACATACAAAATGCATATAATTTTCGAGGATTTTTAATTTAAAAAACATAATTGTAATAAAAGCAATATGAATTAAAAATAAAAATGAACAATAAAAAGATACAAATTTCTTTCTTTCTCTCTCTCTCTCTCTCTCTCTCTCTCTCTCTCTCTCTCTCTCTCTCTCTCTCTCTCTCTTTCTCTCTGATTTTCTCTCTCAAGTGTCAGTGTCAAATGTCACGATTGCTTCAACACACATTGAATTCTCTCTCTCTCTCTCTCTCTCTCTCTCTCTCTCTCTCTCTCTCTCCTCTCTCTCTCTCTCAGTGTCACACACTCAATTTCTTTTTTTTTTTTCGTGATACAAGACACACGCGGAAGTGTTACACGCGGTAGTGCTACCCGCGATAGTGTTACACACGCGATAGTGTTACACACGCGGAAGTGTTACACGCGGTACTGTTACTCGCGGTTGTATTACACTCGCGATAGTGTTACACGCGGTAGTGTTACACGCGGTAGTGACGCTCGCGGTAGTGACCAGCACCCCTATAGGATATACATTAAAACATACACAAGCAAACACATACATCCCCACACACGCACACACACTTACACGTACACACACACACACATACCATGCCCAGAGACAGAGAGTGAGAGAGTTATACTCAATATACATATGACTAATGTGTTCACGCGAGTTCATTGATGCAAGGATCCACTTAACGGGAAAACGACGCGCCAATGTTAACGTCCAAGCAGAATGACGTGTGACATTTAAAGGATAAGTAGATGCCGCAGAAACCATTGGTCCAACACATAGGCGATATAGGAACGCCATGCTGTGATCAAAGGCATCACTAACTCGATGTTTCCCGCTACTCTCTTTCCTATCCCATAACTCGGAGGTTGTAGGGGCACCACAGATTATCGTTTAACCAGGGTACTCCATCTTTCCCTGTCCTCAGCAACCCTGATTGTTTCGCTCAGTGTCAGACCAGTCCATTCTAGAATGTTGTCCTCCCACCTCTTTTTCGGTCTCCCTCTTCTTCTCCTCTCCTTGCACTGTGCCTTGCAGGATAGTCTTTGCAAGACCTGATGATCTGGTGACGTGGCCATAACATCGGAGTTTACGTTTTTTCACCACTGTGAGCAGGTCATCGTGTTGTCCAATGACTTGTGTGATGGTCTGTCGGACTTCGTCGTTGGTGATGTGCTGGGTATAGGACATCTCCATGCTTTGTATTCTTCGTTGGAGATCTGCTGTGAGGGTCCATGTTTCGCAAGCATATAGGAAGATGGAGATTACAAGGGAGCGCAGCAGCCTTACCTTGGAATGTAAACTGATGGTCCTGTCTTTCCAAATTGGCTTCAACTTCGCCAGGGCATCCGTTGTTTGTGCGATACTAGAGAGGACTTCCTGTCGGGACCCATTGTCTGATACAATGGCTCCTAAATATTTGAAGCTATGCACTGTGTTGAGGGATTGGCCTTGGGCTTTGATGTCCGTGTTGATGCCATTGGTGTTGTTGGTCATCATTTTGGTCTTCTCTGCACTTATTTCCATTCCATAGGCTCTGAAGGTGGTGTCAAGCCTCTGTATCAGCTGTTCAAGTTCTTGTTCTCCTCCAGCCAATCCATCAATGTCATCCGCAAAACGGAGTTGGAGATTGCTCTTCCCCTTATGCTGACTGTGCCTTCGTGGTCTGCAATAGCATCTGACATGATGCGCTCTAGGAAGATGTTGAAACGTGTTGGAGAGAGTAGGCATCCCTGACGCACACCGATTGTTGTTCTGAACCAGTTTCCGATGGCGCTGTTGTGGAGGACTGCACTGGTAGCCTTGTCATACAGGCTTTTGATGACTTCCATACTTTTAGGGCTGATGTTGTACACTCTCATGGTTGCCCACAGAGCTGCATGCCAGACTCGGTCAAACGCCTTTTTGAAGTCTACGAACACATGGTATAGATGTTGTTGGTGCTGTAGGTACTTCTCACAGATTATTCTGCTGCTCATGTTACTGAACCTAATTTATGCAAATGGCGTGACCACTCAAACTTGGGCTTGGGCCATCTTAACGTCACTTTGTTGAAGAATACAAATCTTAATATATCGCATGTGGAATATAAAACGCCTGAATTTCGATAAATTCCTGTTTCCAATTGCTAAGGGGATGGAACATTTCCAACAAACTACGTGTGGAGTCAAACTAGCAGTTCTAATTTCATTCACAGATTATGGATTTATAGTAGCATTGAATAATTATGTAATCGTTCCCAAAAGAACATGAAGAAAATGAGAGGAACTGCCTAGTAGAAACTTGCTTCAGTCATTTGTAGCATCATTAAAAAAATAGATGAGAAAACAATACTTAAAACGCATTCTAAACATTATTTAAATTTATGGAGGAATTGAAATATGTCATTTAAAAAAGTTTAGTGAGAATGAATTGTAAATAATAAATTTGAGAGAGAGAGAGAGAGAGAGAGAGAGAGAGAGAGAGAGAGAGAGAGAGAGAGAGAAGAGAGAGAGAGAGAGAGAGAGAGAGAGAGAGAGAGAGAGAGAGAGAGAGAGAGAGAGAGAGAGAGAGAGAGAGAGAGAGAATGGGTTGCACTAAAACTTCACCTGCATGCAGCTGACGAACAAATTACTTGTAAACAAAATAGCTTAAATTTAGACATTATGTATATGTAAAGTAGCTGCAATAGACAATATGAGCGAGACGTAAGTGGTGGGTTTGGGTGGGGAGAGATAATTTAGTAACAATATAATGTCAATATGTATAGTAGCGAAATAATATTCATCAAAGAACCGGTTACCAACACACACACACACACCCAAATGCATGTAGTTTAAGGGAGAGAAAGTTCAATTGTAGGCATTACGGGCGAGGCTAATGCTGACGCCGTGAAGAAGATGGAGAAGATTGTCCACACAAACCGCTGAGACAAAACGGAAGAGAAACCGATGACTGTGCGTGAACGTCGGCAATCCACCCAATGCTGATACTGCGCTGCAAAGCGCTGCAAAGTTAAGAAGTTTTGGATTAAACCTAAAGAACAAACCCCAGTAATTATTACGAAACGTTACTTTGTTTCCGGTTGTTGTTGTTGTTGTTGTTGTTGTTGTTGTTGTTGTTGTTGTTGTTTTGTTGTGGTTTTTACAAAAATTCATTTTGTCGAGAACAATTTCTATAGGATTGCCTAGTTTATATAAGGCATTAGAAGATGTGCGTAAGGCTGCAAGCTGGCGCTTCTGGCGGATTGAGTTTTCTCCTGTTTGGGGCAGCGCCTTGAGCAGCTCTTGAACTGGTAAGCACTATATAAGTACGATTATAATAATAAATAATGGCTTCTTCCATCATATCTCGGGCAACAGCGAGTGTGATGTGGATGGAGTTATCCTAAATTTTACTTAACGCCATCAGAATCATTCTATGGAGCCCTGATCAGAGGTGGTATACCGAAAGCTTTACCCTAGTGGAGAAATCCGCGAAGCCCTGCAGTACGGAACGGAATCACCTACCGCTTCGCGGATTTTATCCACTGGGTAACTACTTTCTGAATACCACTCCAGAAAGATGGGAGTGTTTGTGAGAAGGGGGGGGGGTGAGGGCAGGGGAATGCACGTGTGTGTGTTTGTGGGCACACTTACACAATGTTATCTGGACAAATCAATGAACTTGTTTTGACATGCATACTTGCGGCAGGGATAGCTCAGTGGTCAGAGCGCACGACTTGTGTGAGTGCGTCTTGGGCGACGTGGGTTCGAATCCTGACTTCAGCAAACTATTTTGTGATTGCTGGATATTACGGGCCAGCGCCTTGAGAAGCTCTCTGAGCTTGTTAGTGCGAAATATAAGAGAAATCTCTTTTTTTTTCTTTTTACTTGTTTTGACGTCAGAACAATGATCCGTTAGGGTTAGGGCTGGGTTAGGGTTAGGGTTAGGTTCGAACACTTCAAAGTACTTAAAAATGGGGACGAAATATGACCCATTGTCAGCACAACGTAGTTGGCGTTTCGGGAAAGTCATGATAATACTGTGGAACCTCGGCTGTGTGTGTGTGTGCGAAGCGCGGTGAGCTCGCATGCACAAACAGACCAGATGGCGCGCTATTCCAATGCCCAATTTATTATTTATTATTATAATAAGGCATAGCAATCAGCGTTAAGTTAAATGAGATATTTTATTTTAACTTGACAACAAGCTGGAAAACAATAATAATTATGAAGTCCACTTGGTATGGTCAAATTTTATTGGAAAATTTCATTAGGCTACTGGTTCAATTGCTTCTTGAGTATTTATTGATCTATTTATTTATTTAATACATTTTTTTTATATTTGTGTACATTCCGCACACTGAGAACGCACAGGAGTGTTTTAACAGAAGAAAATGCATAAAGCCGGCTTCGTCGAGGGACCGCCGCCATCTTCATTTTCATCTTTATCTTAATCGTCACCACCATCATCATCCTTGTCATCATCATCATCATCATCATCATCATCATCATCATCATCATCATCATCATCATCATCATCATCATCATCATCATTTGCTCTATGAATTACGAATCGTTTCACGAAATCTTTGGAGGGGGTGCGACAGTCATCTTGGGCGTCCATTTTCTCCTGACACTCAGACACTCGCCTCTCTGCCCACCCACAACGATACAGGGGTTGATCCCCCGAAATGAAAGAACCCATTAGCACCAGACATGCCCGAAAAAAGCAAAGGGTTTTAAAACTACTACCGTGGACTTGATTCCCGCCCCGCCTGCCCTGCCCCCACCTCTGAGCGAAGAATTGAGAAAGTGCGGGTCTTCTTCTTCTTCTTCTTCTTCTTCTTCTTCTTCTTCTTCTTCTTCTTCTTCTTCTTCTTCTTCTTCTTCTTCTTCTAGGAAATCTTCCTTCCTTATAATTTCAAAGGTATAATTATCATTATCATCATTATCAGCATCATCATCAGCAGTAGCAGCAGCAGCAGCAACAACAACAACAACAACATCATCATCATCATCATCATCATCATCATCATCATCTTGTTCTTCTTCTTGTTCTTCTTGTTCTTCTTCCTCTTCTTCTTCTTCTTCTTCTTCTTCTTCTTCTTCTTCTTCTTCTTCTTCTTCTTCTTCTTCTTCTTCTTCTTCTTCTTCTTCTTCTTCTTCTTCTTCACGACCAGCACACTCCTCACCATCCCAAAATTATGTTTTCTCTCTCTCTCTCTCTCTGTCTCTCTCTCTCTCTCTGTTTGAGTGTGTGTGTGTGCGTGTGTGTGTGTGTGTGTGTGTGTGTGTGTGTGTTTAGGGTGGGGAGGAATAGCGCGCTCCTCCGCGCGTGTTTATGTGCGGCGTGCCCGCATGCGTGAGTAGCTTATGTGCGTGGGTCCCGTAAGGGGCAAATAGAACTTCCATAATACTATTCACACTGCTTGCGTGCTGCTTCAAGACATTTGCTGGTACAAAAATAACGAAATACGGTTACCAAACATGATTATATACCTATTTTAGAGTAAGCTCATCTGAATGCCATTATTAATATTGTTTTCCGGTATTGATGGTTAGACAAGCGATTGCAAACGGGTGCTATTTATAAAATAATATTAATTGTTAACAAATCATAATTTTAAAAAAGAACACGTACGAATGCGTGTGAAGCAGATGGAATTGGTGAGAATGGGGGTAAAAAAGAGTTGGGGTGAAGGTGAAGTTGTGTAGGGGTGATGGCACTATTGCCTGTTTAAATAAGCTTATTGTATATCACCAGTAGAAGTAAGCAATATATATTTATCGTCCGTTCGCACATTAATGGATTTTATACATACTGTATTAAGACTTTTGCACTGTGGATTCGGGCACTGATTAGAATAGACCCAACGTTTCCCGACATGTCGTAAGAGGCGACTAACAGGGGTGATGTCAGCACGGAATCACTGGGCGAAAGTCTTCTGCACAGAAGTCACCGGCCAGGGCGGAGGAACCTCAGGTTACTACAGGTTCAACGACCACGTGCTCGGGGCCAAGGCGAGCCACACTGTATTCGTGGATTTCGGCTGTGGCCAACAGCCTGGAGAGGATTGGGCCCTGCCAGGTCTTTCTTGCCCAAAACACACCGCATGATGAAAAAACCCACTCATTTCATACCCATACCGATCGGTCGTCGCCCGGGTCCTCAAGGACCGCTCCATCCGTTGACCACCAGGACGGAGTCGATAAGTGTGCTACTAATGGACAACTCAACAAGATCCACACGAGAGACAACATCATCATAGGAACCTGGAATGTCAGGACCCTAACTGCGGATGGAAAATTAGAAAAACTGGCCCAAGCGCTGGACCACTACCGATGGAACATTTTAGGCATCAGCGAACTGCGCTTGAATGGCATAGGTGAAACAACGACCGACAAAGGCCACAAGCTTTATTTCAGCGGTAGAGAAGACAGGCGCGAACACGGACTTGGATTCTTGATCCACAGAAACATTCTAGCCACTGTCATGGGTTGCCGCCCAGTCTCCAGTAGACTCATTACCATCCGTCTGAGAGCAGCCCCTTTCAACATCACAATCATCCAGGCCTATGCCCCAACATCAGACTATGACGACAGCAAAGTGGAGGATTTCTATGAATAACTACAGGCTTTGACCAAGTGCCAAAGAAGAACATAGTCATAGCAATGCCAAGGTTGGCCAAGATGCGCATCATAACTGGGGAGACACATGTGGGCAACACTGCAACAACGAAACAAATGACAGAGGTCTAAGATTCTTGAAGTTTGCCAGATAGCATCATAACCAGATCGACTACATCATGGTACAGACAAGATCAGATCAGATCAAGCATCAACATTGGCAGGACACGCACTTTTCCAGAACCAGACATCGGATGTGACCACGATCTCGTGGTGATGTCATTCCGGCTCCACTTGAAGAGAGTAAACACAGCAAAGTGCACTAGACTGAAGTTCGACCTGGACAAACTGCAAGACCCGGATGTGGCAGAAATATTTCAAGCCACTGGATTGGGGCGAAATTCGCACCACTGCTCATTTTGGGAGCTGGTGAAGTAGATGTCAACACCATGACCACCGCCACTGTGAAAGATGCCGCCACTGACATAATTGGCAAGCACCGCCCAAAGAAGAAACCGTTGATCACACCTGAACGTTGGGACCTGTGTGATAAACGAAGAGAGATGAAAAATAAAAAGAATACCTCACCGGGAGCTGATGCCTACCAAAGAGTCAACAATGACATCCGAAACGGCATGCGCACAGCAAAGGAGAACTGGATAGAATATCAATGCCAGGAAATATAGAACAGTCTGAACAAGAACAACAGCAAGAAGGCCTACCAGACGGTGAAGCGGCTGACAAGTGTTAAACAGCCCAAAATCTCCACGATCCAAAGCAAGTCTGGTATATGCCTTACAGAAGAACAAGAAGTTTTGGACAGAGGGACAGAGTACTGCTCTGAACTTTACAAACAAACGCCAAACGGAGACCCAACAGATCTAGCATGTCCCCAGAACAGAGAAGAAGAAGAAATCCTGCCAATTCTCCGAGAAGAAGTTGAGGCAGCAGTGCAATCGCTGAAGAAAGGGAAGTGAGCTTGAAGCAGGATGAAAAGCGATGATTGATGCCCTCACCATTATTTGTAACAAGATCTGGCAGAGTGGAGAGTAGACTACATCATGGGCCCAGTCGCTTGTCATCATTCTTCTCAAAAAAGGTAACCTTTAGGAATGTGAAAATTACCGCACAATCAGCCTCATCAGCCATCCCAGCGAGGTCCTCTTGAAAATAATACTCAACAGGTTGAAACCCTAAGCTGAACAAATCATAGCTGAAGAACAAGCAGAATTCAGGGCAGGGCGAAGTACCACTGAACAGATTTTCAACATCAGAATAATCTGCGAGAAATACCAACAGCACCAACAACATCTATATCATGTGTTTGTAGACTTCAATAAAGCATTTTACCGAGTCTGGCAATCAGCTTTGTGGGCAACCATGATAGTGTACAACATCAGCCCTAAAATTATTGAAGTCATCAAAAGCCTGTATGGCAAGGCTACTAGTGCAGTTCTCCACAACAGCGCCATCGCGAACTGGTTCAGAACAACAATCGGTATGCGTCAAGGCTGTCTACGAAGGAGCCCAATGTTAAGAAGATGAAGGTTGTAGGATGAGGTGGAGTAACGGATCGGGATCTCCCACAGAGTGCAAACTGCTCCGTCTTTGGACAACCGGAAAACTCTCTCGACCGCAAAAGATGTACCCCGAAGCTGGCAAGAAATAGTGGAAGTCCACCGACGGAGCAGATAGCGCACCCGTGGGTCTGACCGCCTCCTAGAGCAGGCCTGTTCGACTCGCTGCCACTGAGTGTCTCTGCTATCCTCCGCTCCCTTGTCACCTCCATCTTTCTATACGCTTGCCAAACATGAACCCTCACAGCAGATCTACAACGAAGAATACAAAGCATGGAGATGAGGTGCTACAGAAGACTTCTGGTCAGTTCCTATACCCAGCACATTACCAACAACGGAATCCGACAGACCATCACACAAACCATTGGACAACACGATGACATGCTCACAGTGGTGAATAAACGGAAACACCAATGATATGGCCACATCACCAGAGCATCAGGCCTTGCAAGAACCATCCTGCAAGGCACAGTGCAAGGAGGCAGAAGAAGAGGGAGACAGAAAAAGAGGTGGGAAGACAACATTCGAAAATGGACTGGCTTGACACTGAGCGAAGCCATGAGGGTTGCTGAGGACAGAGAAAGATGGAGTACGCTGTAAAACGATCTTCTGTGGTGCCCCTACGACCATCGCGTTACGGGTTAGGATAGGATAGGATAGGATTATTGTGAGTTAGCAATAAAAGTCTTGCTTTATAAAATAAAGAAATAAATAAATAGTATAACAACAGTTGTTGTTGCTGTTTTATTTTTGTTTGTTGTTACTTGTTGCTGTGTTGTTTTTTGTTTTATTGTTTTATAGTATATGTATAGTGTGTATATGTGTTTGCGTAAGAAAGTGTGCGTGTATAGCGCTTAGATCCTTAGGGTAGGCGCTTTATAAATGCTAGTTATTATTATGTTGATGTTATTTTTTTTTTACTGCTAGCGTTAATTATTTGTTGTGGCGCAGGACTCAAATCGCTCTGCATGAAACACCTAGTTCCATCACCTTTTTTTTAATCGACATGATGATTAGTTTTGAAACGTATTTTGATAGTACATTACTCAGAATGATGTGCAAAGCCTTGATATTCTACTTTTTTCTCTTTTTTTGGAGTAAAATTTACGTCCCCGGACACATTAAGCGTAGTCTATAGGTAACTCCTTATTCTATGATCTTTTTTTTTTTTTTTTTTTTTTTTATCAGTTTATGGTCCCCTCTCTTCCCGATAAGGATTTTCAGAGAGGAGACCTTATTCTATGATCATAAAGGTAAATTTACGTCCCCGGACACGTTGTGTATAGGGGATTCTATGATCAAATGAGCAAAGCTTTAAATAGTAAAGGGCCCCAGCTTCTTTGGAAAACTTCGGAGTGGGTAGAATGATCTAGGGGAGAAAACAAATGGCAAGCCTTTGAATTAATCTTAAGAAGGTGTTGCCTCCCTTGAAGTGTGAAGCACCAAAATCAAGACTTTGTTGCAACAAAACACAAATAAATATAGTAATAAAGGTTTTTTTTTTTTTTTTTTTTTTTTTGGCGCTGAACTAGAATAAAGAACGTTAACTTGAACTAGTATTGACAAACATTGAAACATAATTATTGTACTTGCAATTCGAATCAAGCGTTGACGTCCCAAATTTTTTTTAATTAAAGGAAGAAAAAAAAAGTTTGTTTCGTCAATTAATACGATATGTAATTCATTTAGTGGGCGTATATCTTAAAATGTAAGTAGTATTAGACCGATCTTCATTGCTCATGGCAGTGCTGTAGTCACGGAGGCTATGGTTATGACGTGAAATGATGAGTGCAAACCCATTCGCACGTATCGCAGTGAACATTCCGTTGCAATACATAGGCTTACGTATCTCTCGGTTTGCTGACTCCCATCAAAGACTATAAATACCAAGATAGTCGACTCCTTCATGTCAACATCAGTCCCCTATTCGCTATTGTGACGTGGGTCTTTAATTTATCTAAACGAAACGAAACGAAACGAAACGAATCCTTCATGTGTAGTGTAACGAAAGTTGGACAGTTTATGGGAAGCAACTCTTGTCGGAACGAGTTACTCCCCTTTTCCCGTTGTCGCGCCAGATTGATTAGACCTTCATTCTGTCTGTTAAAACATTGCTAAGTATTGCAGGAATTATGCAGTGTTTGGACCACCAGATGTTGGCGGTATTAATTACGTATTATTTATAAATATAAACAAACAAATTTATAAAATTTCAATAAAAAATATATGTATAAGATTAATTTGTCATGCAGCTTGTTTCATGAAGAACAAATTTATAGTTTTCAATCTTTTAATTGTAATTAATTCACTAATAATAATATATTCCCCGAATTAACTAGAATTACATATATAAAAAAATGAAACATAATTTCAGAGAATAAACAAAAGTAATGTCAATAAAATTAAATGTATAGAATGAAAGCAATGTATACAGTAAAATGAAGACAAGCAACTAAATTCAAGAGTATGAAAGGTTTTTTTTTTTGAATAAAATATAATTAGGTGTAAGAAATGCATTAAAATAAAAATAATTAACTAGAATAATACTTGGTAGAAATGAAATTATTAAGATTTACGTTAATTGCAATTGAAATAAAATATATAAAAATAAATGGATTTTTTATTTGTTTGCTTGTTTATTTTTCAAGTAGTATATATATAATCAAACCTAATAATTCAGTAAATAATGCATTCACTGAAATAATTAGAATTACATATATTGAAAAATAAAACATAACTTGAGAGAATAAACAAAAGTAATGTCAATAAAATTAAATTTATAGAATGAAAGCAATATATTTCATTCTATATATTTTATTGACAGTTTGTTTATTCTCTCTAACTATGTTTGAATGTAATTCTAATTAATTCAGTGAATATATTATTAGTTACCGAATTAATTACTGTCTTTGATCCGTTGTTAAATGCATGAATGTATTTCCAACACTTTTATTGTTTCATTTAATGTATGCAGTACTTTGCAAATTCTCGCACAAACACAGAGAGAGAGAGAGAGAGAGAGAGAGAGAGAGAGAGAGAGAGAGAGAGAGAGAGACAGAGAGAGACAGAGAGAGAGACAGAGAGACAGAGAGAGACAGAGACAGAGCCAAAGAGACAGAGAGACAGAGAGAGACAGAGAGAAAGAGAGAGACAGAGAGAAAGAGAGACAGATGAAAGAATACTATGACGAAAAGATTGTCAGTGGACAGAATGACACAAAAGAAGGGAACAATATAAACTGTGTAAAACCTCCATTCTGTTGACAAGCAATTTCAGTTTGTCAGCAAACATTCAAAATACACACAGAAATATGACCGTGATAATACTGATACTTACATTGGAAACAATAACTAATAACATTAATAATATCACGACATTTTCCACACAAATCACAACTAAATGACTTCAGGCACTATTAACATGTTTATTTGCAAGTGTATAAAAATCAAGTGTACATTACTTAGCGTACTATTGACATGTTCATACATATTAAAATCAAACCTAATTACTTACTTCTGACATTTTATACATGTATGTCGTATATGTTTATATATACCAACATCACATATAAATTACTCCACAATTTACATGTTTAAATCCACATTATTATAACATCTAAACTACCTCTTACCCTATTTATATATTTACATTGCCTCTCAGCATCCTAAACACCAATCAAATTAACATTCTATACATTACTTCAAACGCTAATTATATAATTATACATAAATAAACATCACATACAAATGTATCGGACACTGCACTATTTTACATGTGCATAAGCCTACATTGTCTCTCAGCATAAAAAAAAGTAAGTGATAAAATTACCATCACTTGTTTGGAACTTTGTCCTTTTATTATATATATTTTAAAAAAAAGGGGAGAAAGTCCTACTGCACCCTTTTCCAGAACAAAATTGCGACCTATACTTACTTTCTTCACTATAGTTTCTACCGTCATCTTCGCCGTATGCGCTGCAATACATGTAAGATAACTCTTTCTCAGCACGAGTTATCGCACTTCCCGGATGTCCAAGTAATTATCCCTGAGTGAACCCTCTTGGTATATAAGCTCTTTGCTCCTATTACATATTGACAACTCTTCACTTCGACTATTATCTTCTTATATCATCGAATATTGTATTTACGTCTCCTATATGCATTTTGTGTCCGGAGACTCTAATATACCCAAAAAACAAACAATTACATATTGAACAGTGGGGCCGGGTAGCTCAGTTGGTAAGAGCGTCTTGCTAGTAACCAAAAGGTCGCTGGTTCGAATCCCGTATTGGTCAACGTGTGATCATATTATTTTCCCCTTTACCAACAACTGGCCCGCTGGTGTCAGTATAAATCGGTCCAGTAGTCACCTATATGCGAAAGTGTCGTGTGACTATAATCTACAAACAACAACAACAACATATTGAAAGTTTGATGTGTAAGTAGTTCAGTGTGATGCATATACTGCTGCTTTTAACCTACTCGAGCTGAACATTCGATGATGACTCTTGGCCAAATGGTCATTATAGTGGGTTCCCCTTCCCTCCCCCTTCCTCCTCTTCCTCTCCAAAGGTTGCGCGCTCTCTCTCTCTCTCTCACACACACACACACACACACATAGATAGATAGATAGATAGATAGATAGATAGATAGATAGATAGATAGATAGATAGATAGATAGATAGATAGATAGATAGATAGATAGATAGATAGATAGATAGATAGATAGATAGATAGATAGATAGATAGATAGATAGATAGATAGATAGATAGATAGATAGATAGATAGATAGATAGATAGATAGATAGATAGATAGATAGATAGATAGATAGATAGATAGATAGATAGATAGATAGATAGATAGATAGATAGATAGATAGATAGATAGATAGATAGATAGATAGATAGATAGACAGACGCACAAACAAACACACATATCAACACGCTGATACATCTGAGTGGATTGACAGAGCTGTAGAGCGATAGAGAGGGAGAAGATGTGCCTTGCCTGCATTCAGATTTTAGAATGCAGCTTCACTTGTAAACACATTCAAAGCTGAAAACAAAATCTATGGTATTTTATGCTAAAATGCGGTAGATTGTACAAAAGCTTACGCCTGTGGTCCATGTACAGGCCTACTGGATCGGTTGCAACTCATTTTGACTGAAAACATCTTGATGACATTTAGCTCACTGGACGACGCCGCCCGAAGCTCTCAATGGTAACCAGATTCTGAAGACAAGAACACTCTCTTGTTCTTTTTCTCACAAAGAGCATCAGAGAGTACGCACTCAGGTGAAATAGATACCTTGTTCTTTTTGTTTGTATCAAGAAATGCTTAGGCCACAAAAAAGGTATGTTTACGGTTTCCCGACCGACCCTAATTTTGTTGCTCGACCCTAAACTTTATTTTGGGATCGCCTGGAAACAAATAATTTTAAAAACCCAAAAATCGCACCTAAGGTGGGAAAGGATCAGGACAAAAAAAAGTATGCTGCCGACCGACCCTATTTTTTTTCCTATGTTACCGTAAACAGACTTTTTGTGGTGGTCTTATCTATCCACGGGGCGTTCTAACGAAAAAAATGGGTATGAATTGTCCTACAGAATCGAGGCAGAATGCCTCTTGATTATTTATAGATTAAAGATGACTTCATTTTTTTTTTTTTTGCTTTTTCTTTCTCTCTGTTGCACTTTCTCTCTCTTTCACCCCAAACCATCTCTCTCTCCCAACCCCTCTCTCACTCCCCTCTTCTTCTTCTTCTTCTTCTTCTTCTTCTTCATGGAAATACATACCTCTCTCTCTCTCTCTCTGTCTGTCTCTCTGTTTCTGGCTCTCTCTCTCTCTCTCTCCTCTCTCTCTCTGTCTCTCTCTCTCTGTCTCTGTCTCGCTCTCTCTCTCTCTCTCTCTCTCTCTCTCTCTCTCTCTCTCTCTCTCTCTCTCTCTCTCTCTCTCTCTCTCTCTCTCTTTCTCTCTGAAAGCAATTCATTGCTGCTAAGTTTATTAGAAACCCAAACGCATTTAGCTTTTATATGTTGCTGTCTTAACAAATAAACTATCCGAAAGTTATGTATATTTCTGTACAAAGCGTTTAAAACGAGGGAGATAGCAATTTCGTAATTTTTTGTGTATTTGTTTTCTCTCTGATTGAGTTTGTGTCATATAGCCTACATGTATGTTTATCTTGTTAGTAAATCCATCGCTCACAACCTTTCAATAAGGAGCATACTGAATAAAACATGTATATTCGTATTTTCTCTCTCTCTCTCTCTCTCTCCCTCCCTCTCTCTCTCTCTCTCTCTCTCTCTCTCTCTCTCTTTCTTTCTTTCTTTCTTTCTTTTTCCCTCCCTCCCTCCCTCCCTCCCTCCCTCTCTCTCTCTCTCTCTCTCTCTCTCTCTCTCTCTCTCTCTCTCTCTCTTTCTCTCTCTGATGCCTCCTCAGTCTAATACAGATTATCTAAAACAATGTGTCAAGAAAGCAGAATCCATCGACTACCCTCTTCCTCTACGAACCTTTTTTTAATGTGCTGGCTCGGAAGTAGACACACAGTGCTACAGCTTTCACGCACACAGCATAGCTGAGACACGCGGAGTACCTCACTCACGAGAAGCAAACGTAAAACCTCGGCGAGTCTCCTCAACTACTCAGTGTGAGCTCTGTTTCCTGACCACAAGTGCTTCCGGTCAACACTGATGCAAGACTGAAGTAGGCCAAAGTGCTTCACGAAAGAACACGAGTTACGATCTCTTATACTGCAGTTTAATAACAGTAAGTGTGGGGTTTTTTCCCCCTATGCTGTTGTGCTTTTGAAAAGGACCGAAGGAAGGAAAACAGAGGGAGAGGAACGCTTGATGTCCAGAAATCTAAACTTAATTATTTTTCGATGCATTAACAATTGTTAATACTAGAGATGAAATTGTTAATACTTGTGGTGAAGAGACGGAAACTCCGATAGTATGGCCACGTCACGAGAGCACCAGGCCTTGCAAAGACCATCCAGAAAGGCATGGTGCAAGGAGGCAGAAGAAGAGGGAGACAGAAAAAGAGGTGGGAGGACAACATTCGAGAATGGACTGGCTGAATGGACTGACTCTGAGCGAAGCCATGAGAGTTGCTGCGGACAGAGAAAGATGGAGTACGCTGGTTAAACGATCATCTGGTGCCCCAATGACCTTCGAGTTACGGGATAGGATAGGATAGGAATACTACAGACACTACAAAGAGAGAGAGAAAGAGAGAGAAAAACAGAGAGAGGAGGAGGAGGAGGAGGATTGAAGGGAGGGAGGTAAAGGAGAGAGGATCGTCGTAACAATTTTTCTTCTTCTTTCATTAAAAAAAAAAAATCAATTGCTCACTATACTTACATGAACGATGAGTTAGATTGGTTTCTTCATCTTCTAATTTTTTTTTACTGTTCTTGATCTTATTGTTGTTCTTGTTATTCTTGTACGTCATTCATCATCATCATCATCATCATCATCATCATCATCATCATCATCATCATCATCATCATCCTCTTATTATTATTATTATTATTATTATTATTATTATTATTATTATTATTATTATTATTATTATTATTATTCTCCTTCTTTTTTTCTTTTTCTTCTCCTCCTCTTCCTTCTTCTCCATCATCGTCGTCATCATCATCATTCATCATCAACTTTTTCGTCTCACTTCTTCTGCATTTCTTTCTTTCTTCCTTTTACCCCAGTTCTAGTCGAGAGAAGTGTGAGACTACACAGACGTTTTGTTAAACGATCATCTGTGGTGCCCCAACGACTTTCGAGTTACGGGATAGGATAGGATAGGATATTTAAGTACAAAACCAATAATTAGGTTGAAGTGGTACACATGAACACTAAGTTGAAAAAAAGGGCCATCGGTTTCTCATGAGGGAGCAAAGGCAAATATTTGTTGTTAAACACATTGGAATGTGTGTTTAAACACTTTGGAATTTCCAGCTGCTGTGTCTGTAATTCGTTCATTCCAGGTAAAGTTTCCTCCACAATTGTACAAATGATTAGGGAGTGAAATGAAGAAGGGGAACAGGGACAGAGAGAGACAGACAGACAGTCAGACATACAGACAGAGACAGAGGCAGCGAGACAGGCAGAGACAAAGGCACAAAGAGATAGAAAGACTCCAGTCCAAGGGAGAGCGGCAGCGATTGCCTAACCCTCGAATGCCTTCCTTTGACCTCGCCCATGTGATTTGGGACATGCTTCGCGAATGCCTACTCCGAGGAAGGCTACATAAGGCATTTGCGAAAGCCTATGCATGTCTTTGACACAAAGTTAAATACTACTACTGAGCGAGTTAAGAAGTTTTAAATATGATTTGCACAGGGGAAAACTATGAAGGTTTTATTGATTAATAGTCACTGGTAAAGCGCTGCTAATGTCTCTCTCGGCTAGAATGAAAATACAATATGAAGGTTAGTAGTTTCCTGTTTTATTCCATTGACTTACAGTGAATATTATTATTACTCCTTCGGATAAGAGTATAAACCGAGATCTAGTTTAGACGCGATCCCCTCACTTTATATTAAAAAAAAGATCCTTACGCTCATGTCTTAGACGGGTGAGTGCCGGCTATACAAATACACCCAGCACGCACTAGGTCCCTTCCCTCTCATACCCTGTCGCCCAGGATTGTGTTCAGTCGTCCGGGCGTCAGACTATGCTCCCAAAGGCTGCAAGTGGGCGCCTCGGGCGGCTTGAGTTAGATCTTGTAGCGGCCGGTACCTTGACCAGCTCTTGAGCTGGAAAACCGCTATATAAAAACGATAACATAAAATACAATATTAAAAAATTAAGAACTGCGCAAAGATAGGTCTTTGTGGCTGGACATACATTTAAAACTAAAGTAATTATGTACAAATGAATTAGTTGATGGAATCTATGCCCTCCCTCGGCTGATCGGTGTGCTCCTGGAAGGGAGGGGATTCTAATCTGAACGGGAGGAGCAAGAACAACTGGGAACTCTGCTCACACGTTCGAAAGACAAATTTATAATCCCTAAATAACTAATTGTGTTTGGAGTTCACAGAAGATAGTAAGCTCATATAGCATGCACCGACACGGTGCGGAAATGCAGGACATGAACAACAGGGGAAAGTGCTAAACTTTTGACAGATTTAAGCCGCCTATCTCTACAAATCTCTGCGTAACTGATTGTTTTGGGAGTTGGCAGAGCCTAGTATGACCCACCACGGTACTGCTGGCAGGAACATAATAGACCTGTAAATCTCCATAGAGGCCTCTAAACGTTTCATCCGCAAAAACAAACAAAAGCAACTCTACATCACCACCACCCCAACCCCTAACCCAACGACGAGGTTTATTTGGGAGGAAGATGATATATCTGCATGGAACAATAAGAGGAAAAGCAGCAAGCCTCCTAGATTCAGGGTGCTTTATTCGTTGTAGAATTCTTCTTCTGGCGTGCAGAGTACAGTACCTTGGTTCGCATCACCAAGGTGAGGGGAGATGGTTCTCACATAGTTCTCTTTTTAATCGGTGGTTATTATAGATAACCAAAGTGAGACGCGTCACAGGCATATGCGCTCGCGTGTCCAGATACAAGCGCCTGTGGTTAAAAGAACCCGGTCATGCTGCTGTTACCCCCCCTATCCCCTCTCCCCGCATGGCCAGGTAACAAGCAGACATGTCGCTCAGAGTGGCTCAGTTGTCCTGTCGCGGAGCGTTTGACGTGCACTGCTTATTACTGCAAGTTGGCGTCTTGAACCGTTTGCGTCGCCCAGCGTCTTAATCAGTTCTCTGAAGTGATGAATGCTATGTATAAGAGGAAATAATGATCACGTCTCCTTGACAAATACCTTTAATATTCACAGTGAGTGTTGCCACACTTAAAAATAGACTCTACCAAAGCCGGTAAGAGGCAGAACCCGTAAGAAAGTTACTTCATAAGGTTTTTCGTTTTAAGTTGATACAATAGACCCTATCCTACCCCAGGCATCAAAGATGTACGCACACTTGAAGACGTGTGATTCATTCAGAACATAGGGTTAAAGGTCAGTTGACAATGCTAATGATGTAACTTTAAACCAGGGGAACTCACTCCCTGGCAGAACCAAAATGTAAAAGTCAAACTTTAGTGGTTGGTTTAAAGCATGCGTAATGTAATAACAATGCGAATTTTAGGCAAACCCGTTTGGGCCAAAAGTAAACAAATAAAGGACCATTAACTCTAAACATTAAATAAGCATGATTATCTGTATAATTAATTGTTTGTTTGTTTTTGGAGGTGGGGTGGGGGTGGGGGTGGGGGGAATTGTTGGAATCTAGCAAACCCTGACGTAGTCTGAGAAAAAGAGGCTACAACATCTACGAGAAGGATGGAGCAGGGAAAATTTATTAGTTGGAGAAAGGAAAGTTTAGAGAACTTGAGACAAAGATGCGTTATCAGTGTCAGGTAGACAGTTCCAGCTCGTTACCTCTGTTTTGAAGCAGTTAGGTATAAAAGAGAGAAAAGAATTGGGAAAACAAAAAAATAAGATAAAAGGCTGAGGAGAGACTGTTTGAGACTTAGCTGTGAGATAATCTGGGCCATGAATGGATGAGAATAACCAGAACAATCGGCTTAAAAGTTCTATTCGGTCGAAACACATTTTTCTGAAGAATAACATTAGTAGCTTTTTTGAAGCTCTTTGAGATACAGACGTACGTGAAAACACAAGAGGGAAGAGGCTGTTAAAGATACAGAAAGGATCGGGAAGCCTCACAGAGATACAAGGGAGCAGAATATGGAAAATTCTAACCATAAAATCAGGCACAATGTTCTATCAACTCAAATGAATTAACTGACTGTTGGAAGCAGGAAACAAGAATAGAACGACCTGGAAGTAGACGTTAGATGGAGAAACACAGATCGTGAATCTGAAATGTAGTAGATTCATACACAGTTTTGCTGAACTTTTGCTTAGGATATAACTATGTGGGTGGGATGTAATACGAACGTACTCTACATGCCTCGGATTTTCAGCTTCAACAAGAGAAACGAAAACAGAATGTTAACAGGTTGAAGGGTTACGAATATTCAACAAAATCGTTGGACTAAAATGGGCAAAATGGTATTGTATTGTTTTGTTTTGTGCTCTGTTTTATTGTTTTTTTTATTGTATTGTGAATTTGTAGTGTTACCACATATTACATGCAGGACTCAACATGACTCATGCATGTTTAATTCAATAAAACTAATGAAGTGGAATCTTAATAAAAATGTAAACTGGCTATAATTAGTAAGAAAACAGGGATGAGACAAAAGAACTGCTCTTTATAAAAAAAATAGTATGAATGAATGAATGAATGAATGAATGAATAATTTATAAAGCGCATAAATATCTCCACGCCGACGGGCACGATCGCAGCGCTGGTGGGAGGGAGGTAGATAAACACACACACACACCCACACACACACACACACACACACACAGTGACACAAACACACCCACGCACACACAGAGTGGAATGAAACAGAGTGGCACACACACAGTGAAGTAGATTAGAGAGAGACAAAGAGACAGACAAACAGAAGAACTGCTCTTTAAAAAAAAGAGTATATGAGAGATAGACAGACATACAGACAGACTGACAAACCAAAACATAAAGGGAGCAACACTTTTATGTTATGAGAAACTTTGTTCCGAAGTGAAGTATTCCTTAGAGGGTGTGAGCACTTGTTTTCGAGAAGGCATCAGTGTATCGCAAGACATAAGGAGGATGAGAACAGGGAAGTGGTGAGGACCTCACAATACTGTGAGAGGGTGGGTGTGCAAATTGGGGTCACACAACGATGAGGAAGAAGGCGGTGATGAGGGCTTCTGGCGTAGTGGAAGAGAGGAGGGGGAATAGCTGGGTGAGAAGAGAATGAGAAATGGGGTGAGGGTGAAGAGTGGGAGAGAGGTACAGTGAGAGAGACAGTGAAGACCTCACAAGCACAAAAGCTGTTTGGTGCGGTAGAGTCTTGTAGAAACAAGTGTCGCGGTGCTTTTTCTTCTTCATCTGTTGCACTCTCGACCTCTGCCCTTTCTCCACCTCGCGAACCCTGTGGTGATTTTTTTACTCGATATGTTTCACATGCAGAGAAAGACGAGAGTGGAGGGGAGAGGAAGAGGGAACTGGATGGTAAGGTAAAGAGTGGGAGTGTGGGGGGCGATGGGGAGTGGGGGGGAGGAGGTGATGATATATTTCGCCGGGTTGCTGCATTTCCAAAGCGTGAAATTATGCTGCTTCCAATGAAATTTTTTTTTTTTTTGCTCGCAGGTCTGAATGTGATGAACAATCATAGATAAAGTTGTGAACAGTCAAAGAAATGTCCCTTCCCCCCCCCCCCCCCCCTCCATTTTTAGCCAAGCCACATGAGAGAGAGAGAGAGAGAGAGAGAGAGAGAGAGAGAGAGAGAGGGTGGGAGAGTGAAAGAGAGAGATAGAGTGTGTGTGTTTATGAGGGGAATGGGAGGGGGGTGGGGGGGAGGATGGTGGTCTTGACATCGGAACCTCAAAGTACGGTACTTTAAAGGCAAAGAAGACACTTGGGTTGTTTTCATCTTTCACTAAACATGATCGTCGTCCGTCGTCCATGCCGACACACTTTTCGAAGCTGCATATTTTGTGTGCACGTTGTTTCTGCTATATGAGTATATATAGGCCTATTAATTTTGTGAAGTGGATGTGTATAGGTACTCCCAGAGGTTACAAAGTTTGTTTCTGCATCGATGTAGTTACAATTGCTATAGAAAGAAGAAAAATATCCTTATGGAAAATTTCGAGAACAATAAACTGATTCGTATTGAGAAAGGTATTACAAACCTTTGATATAAATTAACCCGATATATAAACAAAATGGTGTAGTAGAGAACAGATGGCGTCTTTTTTACACGAAATACATCTGTTTAAAGATGCAAACAATAACGAGAAAATAGCCAGTAATGGCGTTATGTAGGCTCCTCTTTCAAAATTACCAGCAGTTGCAGTTTCTCTGAAATATAGGAAACATTCCAAGCTCCATGTGATTGAAATTACAGATGGAAAGAGTATGGCTTTGTTTGGCGTGAAAAGCAATTGA
>JBAHVR010000119.1:0-125000 GCA_036898135.1 Oncomelania hupensis
CATACAGTCCATACTCCTCCGCATCCCAACTGCAGAACACGATGGTACGTCTTGGGCGATGACCTACAAAAGTCAGGTGTGAAACAACATACTCAATTCAGGGTTGCTGAAACTGATGTGTGATACAACATATTCACTTCAGGGGTGCTGAAACTGATGTGTAAAACAACATATTCACTTCAGATGTGCTGAAAACACTCACCCAGTCGCCTAATGGAAGCAAAACCTTGAGCCAGCGACCTAAACTATGCACCTCATTCAGATGACGAGAAACCATTTTTCTCACAAATCCCTTGCCATTTGTTTAACTAAGCGCACATTTGGTCATGTTTCACTGAACTACACTGAAGCTGTTATAATGGCCTGTCTATCACTAAGTGTAGACAAATATCAATGTATCCATTTCCATGAGGGTCTTATATTTTCATTGGCCAAGCAGAGTGTGATTAAAACTTATATCGCATGGTAACTGACCAATCACAGATGACAATATTTTTAACAAGCTGTGAAATATACAAGTGGTAAAAATACAGAACCTACTTTAACCCATTTACAAATGGCAGTCTCCTAGGCCTTTTCTACAAAGACTGAAAAGCCAAACGGTCTTCTTGTATTTTCTAAGACAGACTAAAACAGCAAGGTATTATTCCCAATCCGTCAGTAATTGGCAAATGCTACAGCAACAGTGATCTCAAGGTAATACACAGTCCAAAGAGTACATGGACCAACTGAATCAGCCAATAAAACTGGCCTTGTTTTTCATTGGCTGCCAAAGCTACAGTTGACTGAAGACTTAACCTAAATTTTGAACAAAGCGCAGATGAATCAATGACTGAAATTGTCAGTTTTTCACTGGTGGAGCTTGGTGGAAGGAAACTGTCATGTGTCACCTTTTTGGTGTTCATTGTTTTAACTCTGTGTATGTGTGTGAGTGGGAGGGTGGATGCTTAGAACTGCGCGTGCATTTATGTTTGTGTGTATGCTGAATAATCAGACATGGGACAAGGGAATTGTGAAAAATACTGAAACTGAAGGTGCGAAGCGCCGAGCCGACCTCGCGAAGCGCCAAGCAAGCTAGGGGGGTCCGGAAAATTTTTTAAAAAGGGGAAGCCAAATGGTGCAATCTGATGCAATCTGAGCAGGACAATTAACTTTCTAGGCTGTTCACTGAAACAGCTACAGTACAAAACAAAAGTTAACTGGAAACCTGCCTTTTCTTTGCTGGGGCCGGCACCACATTAGCTTCACTCACGGGCACAGATGACGATCTTTTGTTGGTGGGAGTCTGCACCACCTTCATGGTGGGAATATTAAACCCCGGAGACACACCATTAGCAGTAACTGGAGGTACAGTTTCCCGTCTCTCGAAGCAGTGACCACAGCTGATGTGGAGGGTGTGGGAGCCTGCAGCTTCTTTTTAGAAGAATGATTTCCGAGCTAAAGCAATGTGGGATGGTCTACGACTTCGGCCATCAACTGGAACAGCAGGATGATGAGGTACAACACGGGTTGATCTCCAGGGAGTTCCAGTGGCTGCCGAATCTTTGGGTTTCTCTTTCAGGCTGAGGGCTTCAGAGAGAGCTTGGAGTCTTGCATTGTTGCGTGAACGGACAGCTCTCCAGTGGGCAATCCTGGCAGTCTTTTCTGCTTCTGCAAGTTTTGCCTTGGCTTCCTGCTTGCTGACCAGCTTCTGCTTCTTCAGAGACAAAGCGACTCTCTCCTTTTCAATCCTGTCTTGTTCTGCTTCCTGCTCTATCTTGCGCTTTCCTCTAGCACCTCTCATGTTCTGAATCCGAAAACGAGTATTTTCAGCTTCCACAAAGATCGGCAATGATCGTGACCAATCAAAACGCGCGCAAAGTTTGGATAAATGACGTCGCAGTACTTCGTGAAACATGACGGAACGACCCGACAACCGAACTCGCGAAGGCGCCAAAGCTCACCCTACCCGCCCCCCCTCCCCTCCCCCAATTTTCTCTTCGGATTTGAGTCGATCTCAGAAATGACCCATTGACTTTTAAAAAATACAGAAATCAGTATAAATACGGATCAGTCCCATGTCTGAATAATGTGAAGAAAATATTCGGATTTTTGGACTATTTTGGTTGAGCATTTGGATGACACTATTTGAAAGTAATGAGTAAAGTGGTCGTTCACACACATCTTTCTCCTCTAGTTTAATTTCGATTCTTCTTTTTATTTCCAATGGAAGAAATTGAAACATAAATGTTCTTCGCTTCTTAGAGTGGAATATGAAAACTTGGTTCATCTTCATCGCACAATAATCATGAATATTGTCCAATGTCGATGTGACAATTTTCCATAACCCATGCCAAGATGTGAACAATGTGTATTAATATACCCATGTGTATTACTGAGTGTAGACATATCTATGCCATAATCACAGAGTGCAGACAAATCTCATTATTATGCCATTTTTATGCCATGCCTATCACTGAGTGCAGACATATCTCATTATTATGCCATTCCTATCACTGAATGCAGACATATCTCATTATTAGGCCATGCCTATTACGGAGGGCAGCAAATCGAATAATTATGCCGTGCACCGAGTGCAGACAAATCTCATTTTGCTGTAGCAAGAAGTTACTAATGCCAACTCTCACTTTTGTTGTGTGTTAAAGTTGTTAGTGGGCAAGAAAATGTTATGGAGGACTGTGCCTCAGTCAAAAGTCTGGTAGAGGAGTTGAACATTCTGAATTTCAGCAAATACTGGTGGACATTATCTTGATCAAACTCAAGTCAAACAACATTAAACATCATACGTCGTGATAATTGGCCTAGTACTGCATGAATCACTAGTCCTATACAATACAGTTTGTGAGTCTCACCTTCTTTGAGCATAAGGCCAAACACTCGGGTGAGTTCAGTAAGAGCAGCAGAGCCTGACAGAGGATCCACAGCACCAAACGTCCAAGCATCGTGGTGGTTACCCAGCAACACAAACCTGTCTGAAAACAATGAATATAACAACAATAACCCAATATAACCAATAGTACTGTAGACCTGTTAAGTGTGAAAGGAAATCAACTAATGTTCACAGGTCACCCCATAGATCCCAACCCATCCAAAGCTTTGGGCAGAGCAACCGTAGTGTTAAACATGGAAGATGTTGTGCAGCAGCGCCCCACCATTGAAAAGCATGACTTTCACAGTGCATACCACTCTCTTACTACTGTGCACTATGCTCTGTACTGTAGCGTCATCTGTCAATGTAAATGGAACTGTATACACTATGTGTCTAACTTCACTACAATCAACTGAATGTTACACAAAGTAATGGTGTTGACCTTTGTATGCCACACTGTCCACCGAACCTTATGGTCAACATGGTTGCTGTACTTCAAATGCATGCTTCAACTGCTGATGTTACTCACAAAGTCAAAATACACAAAGCGCTTGCTGGATTGAAAGCGCTTGCTGGATTGAGTAGACCTTCACTGACAGAGGTAATAGATAATGAGGAAATAAATGTAGCCGCGTTGGCTACAAGAATGTCTGAACATACGATATATGTAGGCCTCACTCTACTCCTCTTAGGTTTAAACTATCTATGCGCTATTACTATTAGGTTTAAACTATCTATGTGCAATAACTGTTAGGTTTAAACTATCTATGTGCTATTACTGTAGGTTTAAACTATCTATGTGCAATTACTGTTAGGTTTAAACTATCTATGTGCTATTACTGTTAGGTTTAAACTATCTATGTGCTATTACTGTTAGGTTTAAACTATCTATGTGCTATTACTTGAGATACTTTTCTGATCCCTTAAAGAACATCACCATTAGACTTGTGGAACATGACAGCTGCCGTTGGGGAAGAGCAAGCACAGCAATACCTTGAAAAGGCTGTGATGTGGTAAAACAGCTTGAATGGCATGTAAACCTTTTACCTATCAGCATGTTAGCCCACTGAATGAGTTTTGTCCCAAGGACAGGTTTGGTCCACTTTCATCAAGCCATTTTACCTGTCGAACGAACGAACATTGAGGTTTAACGTCTACACCCACCTTATGCAATATGGCAGATGGGGAACACCATCCCAGGGAAAGAGGGGTAGGGACCTGAATCAACACTGAACCACCAGAGCAATCATACTGCTATAATGGACAGTGAAAATGGCCACGTTTTATATTGCCCACCACGGGATTCAAACCTGGGTCATCGGTGTGCCAGGCGTACGCTCTACCACTTGAGCCACGGCGGTGGGACAATTTTACCTGTCAACATGCAAGCCCACTGAAGGAGTTTTTTTTCCCAAGGCCAGGTTTGATCCATCAAGCCATTTGACCTGTCAACATCCTATAGCCTACTGAATGAGTTTTGTCCCAAGGCCAGATTTGATCCACTTTCATCAAGCCATTATTACCTGTCAACATCCTAGCCTACTGAATGAGTTTTGTCCCAAGGCCAGGTTTGATCCACTTTCAGCAAGCCACTGGACCACATCACAACCTTTTCAAGGTATTATTTTGCTTGCATCACCATTAGACTTCGCATTACATTCTCTATCACAAAATATCAACTTTCTTTTTGATTTTTGTAGCAGCTTGGAAGGGGAGAGCAATGTTTAGAATAGCGAGATGAATATCATGTTGTTAAAGACACTGCGCTATTATAGATTAAGTATCAACAGTAGCGTCCATCGGTTTTAAACTGACCGGCAAGCGTAAAGTGTGGCATAGCTTCCCTCCTCTTTAACACTTTTTTAACACTTGATAAAAAGATAATTTTGAATAACGATTATTTATTTATGTAATCACATTTGTATAGCTCTTTACCAGTTCAACGGCCAAACAAGACGCTGGCCAATAAAGGATATAACCCAAGCTGCCTGAGAAGCCCACATGCAGCCTTTGGGCACATAGTCTGACACCAAGACCACTAAGTACAATCCTGGGCGACCGGGGATGGGGAGAAGGAAACTAGTGCGTGCTGGATGTATTTATGTAGCTGGCATTAACCCATCTAGGACATAAGCATCAGGATCTTAAAATGCCAAGCGATGGAATGCGTGTGTGCGCAGATTATACCTCGGTTTATACTTTCATCCAAAGAAGTAGGAGCACAATGTCTCAGTTTTCTTTCTTTTTTTTTCTTATCCCCCCTCCCTCTCCCCCCAGGTTGTTAGCGGCGTTTCAACCACTGTCTGTACAGTAGTAATAGTAGTAGTACAATAGAGGCTTAATGTTAGGCTCATGGCCTATTCCACGCCTCTTCATTCAATGTTAGTAGTAGTAAAATAGAGGCTTAATTTTAGGCTCATGGCCTATTCCATGCCTCTTTATTCAATGTTTTACATATGTGTGGTACCATTGCCTGTACAGTAGTAATAGTAGTAGTAAAATAGAGGCTTAATTTTAGGCTCATGGCCTATTCCACGCCTCTTTATTCAATGTTTTACATATGTGTGGTACCACTGCCTGTACAGTAGTAATAGTAGTAGTAAAATAGAGGCTTAATTTTACTTTAGGCTGATGGCCTCTTTATTCATGTGTGGTACCACTGCCTGTACAGTAGTAATAGTAGTAGTAAAATAGAGGCTTAATTTTAGGCTGATGGCCTATTCCACGCCTCTTTATTCAATGTTTTACATACATGCGGTGGTCACGCTAGTGCATTTTTTGAAAAATATAATGACAACTAATCGTCATATTCTTTAAACTTAACTATAAATTTAGGATTCTTGTCCAGAAGGTTCTTAAAAGCATTGACAGTTTTTGCAAATTTTGTGTTATCCGGGAGATCATTCCAATTCTTCACGACCCTATTTGCAAAAGAAAACTTTCAAATATTTGTTCTGTTATAGTTTACCAATAATATACCAAGCTGATTCCTAGTATGGTTGTTGTTTATCTGAAACAGCTGTTAAAAACTAACTTGGTCTATCCTGTGAAATATTTTGTATAACTGAATTAAATCATCTCTCAACCTTCTTCCCTTAATCGTTGGCAAGTTTAAATGCGTCAAACTTTCTGTGTATGTCATGTTTGCACATTCCGGCAGAATCCTTGTGGTTCTACGCTGAACCCATTCAATCATGGGCGACTGTCTTTTAAAAAACGGCGACCAAATGACATTGCCGTACTTGAGAGCCGACCAATGCCTTATATCCAATATTGAAACTATTTTTATCCAGAAGTGAAAAGGATCTTTTTATAATTCTGATCATCTGATTTGCCTTACTGATTGCTATTTGAAAGTATTGATGGAAGGCTAATCTATTATCAAAAACCACCCCCAGATCTTTCTCTTCCATGCACGTTTGAACTGTTTCTTTTGTATTACCTATTGTCATTACATACTCATGGTTCGGGTTGTTTTTCCCTAAATGCATCACTTTGTACTTCTGGACATTAAACTGCAGATTCCACAAGTCCGACCAATCTTGCAATTTGTTCAAATTCTCCTGTAACTTATTATAATCATTTTACAGGCTGCAATGTTATTGCTTGACATTGGAGTACACGGCGTACACTGAGCTAACTGCACTTCCCTATAGACTATAGCAAATATTCTACACTGTACCACCTTAAATGTCATATTTTCCGATGTCAGAGTTCATTCCCTACCAGCAGATGTTTAAAACAAACATTAGTTTATAGGGATGTACAAATCGGAAGGGAATCATAGGGGCAAAGTTGAAAGAATTAGGTTCCAGACTTGTTGCTGATAGGCTGTTTTAAGATGTTTTCTATTCTAGCCCATACTATTCTAAACCCATAATAGTAACCATGCCTTATTTTATATAATTGGAACGAGGAGACGTTCTTGTTCATTAATATTATCGTTTATAATTCTATTAGATTAAAGAGTTCTTATGAATTTAGAGTCATGATACCCTTTAGAGCAACAACCTGTTACGTTGAAACGCGAACGAAAGTATGTCGGAAGCGCGCACGATAGATCTAATCGTTTCGTTTTGCAAAGTATTCAATAATGGAGTTTATTTACCTTTGATTTGAGTTTGCATTGTTGTTAGGAGAGGCTTTGTATAACGTGGATAATTTTCGTTGGTTGATATTGTTAGAGAATACTCTGGATCTCCTTGTTTACTATCGATCGAAGTTTCGGGATGATTGTCGAAGTAAGAGAAGGTTCGGGGTATGTGTGGAGAGATGAATGACGTAAGTCAGTGATGACGATCTTTAATTCTGATTCGTTAGTTGTAATGCGTCATTTCTAGAACAAACTGTCGTCATCTCGAAGGATAGAAAAAATTATATATTCGATGCTTTGTGTGTTGTGAAAAGAGTTGCTGTGAAAGTTGTTGAGTTGAGTTGAGAATTGTATGCAGTTGCAGGGTTCAGCCTGACACAAAAAAGCTATGGGCCATTGGGCCCCTCAGATCAAATTTCAATGGGCCATGATTTCAGCAGTAATTTACGTACATGTAAAAGATAACCTGGAGATATTATTATAGAAATTAAAACAAAATAGATTATTGTGAGTGTGCATGTGTTGTGAAGCATGTTTACCAACAAAACACTAACCAGAACATGGATCAGTATTTTGACTTGACTCGGGGCTCACACAATCATCTTGCGTAGGATTAGCGGCGGTAGACTGTAGTTTAACAGCAGCAAACGACAGTCTAGACTGTCCTACCTCAAGTTTAGGTGTTGTTGTTGTTGTTGTTGTTGTTGTTGTTGTTGTTGTTGTTGTTTGTTTTGTTTGTTTGGTTTTTTTTTTTTTGGGGGGGGGGGGGGGGGGGGCATTTTCAAACCGGCACAAAGAAAAACACAAAATCCTCCTTGCACGGACACAACATACGCGCAGACGATAGCAAATTCTGATTTGGAAGAATCGTACAACACTTCTTATTGGCTGAAAGATCAACATCCGGGCCCTCATAGCCAATCGCTGAACTTGCCTTAGCAAAAGCACGTTTGTCGCCTCCAATACAGTGCACTGTTATTGTGGTGGCGCACTGGTACCAAAAATCGAAGCGCCATTCGGCCCCTGGCAAGAATTGTAGATGGGTCATTTTTAATTTTTATGCGTCAATGGCGCAGGGCGCGCTAGTAAACTGATCCCTGAGTTGTTGGTGTGTGCTGAATAAAAAGTGGAAAACTTCATACGTCGACTTAGTGACTTGTATGCTGCTTGAGCGGGTTGCGTGAATAAACGAATCTGAGCTACACTCATCAGTACTTCAGCATTGGGGCTGAATCCACTACTGATAAAGAAAAACACCATCATCAAACCGAGTGTAACATTTTGGGGGTCAAGCCGCGATTCACGCCATAGCCAAGGGTTCAACTGCTACAACAAGCAAGTCAACGTTACGAGAGGCAGTCATCGAGGGTAGCCGCCAACGAGTTGCGTCGAGAGGGGCCAACATACTGGGACTACATCACCGATAGGTTCGGGTTGACTGCAAGGGCGTGTAGTCGCCGAAGAGTTGCTTCGTGAGCGAACAACAGAGCGGGACTACGTGGCTGCCGCAGGACTACGTCAAGGGACAGTCTCGGAGCTACATCGCCAGTGTTACAGAGAGCGGCGAGCGGACGTCGCGTCTACTTCAGCACAGGAGCGTGTACATCAACACCAGCGTGGTGCAGCGTCGCATACGACGAGGACCGCGGGGCCTGCGTCAGCGAAAGCGACTAGTGACAAGCATCAGCGCTACTGCAGAAAGAGTGCTGTTCTAGAACAGTCTAGAAAGGTACAGCACAGTCAAGAACTTTCCAGAAAAAGAACTTTTCCAGTCAAGAACTTTCCAGAAGCATCAAGATGGCTGACTTCTGGCAGAAAGGGATTCAACTGAATCTAAAAGGGAAACAGTTGACGGAGAACGTCAAATCCCAGGAGAGAATACAAGAACGAGAATTAGAAAAGCAGCGTCGCCGCGAAAAAAGAGAATTGGAAGAGAAGCGTCTAGAAAAAGAAATAGAATTAGAACAGAAGCGTCTAGAAATTGAACAGCAGCGGCAAGAAAAAGAAGAGCAACGACGCCGAGAAGAAAGAGAGCTCGAAGCGCAGCGTCGCCAAGAAGAAAAAGAGGAAAGAGAGGCTGAGCGTCAGTACCAGCTAGAGTTGGCGCGTATCCAAAACAATCAACATGCGCCACAAGTTATCAGTGACAACAAAGCTCCAAAATTGCCAGCGTTTTGTCGACGGGAAGGACCAGATCGACAGTTATTTGGCGAGATTTGAAAGGTTTGCCAAAAGCTCTAACTGGCAACCTCAAGACTGGGCGATTCGACTAAGTGCACTTCTGACGGTGCAAGCACTCGACGTCTACACCAGATTGTCGGACGATGACGCTAAAGACTACGACGTCTTGAAAGAGGCCCTATTGCAGTGCTACAACTTTACAGAGAAGGGCTACCGTAAACGCTTCCGTGAATGCCGGCCTAAGTCAGACGAGACGCCAAAGCAGTTTGTGGAGCGCCTATCGTCATATCTACACAAGTGGGTGGAGTTATCAGGCGAAAGTAAGTCTTACGACAGTCTCCATGACCTGATCGTGAAGGAACAATTTCTCAATGCCTGTCACAAGGACCTAGCGACCCACTTAGAAGAACAAAAGCTGCAGACGCTTAAAGATGTGACTGAGGCTGCTGAAAGATATCTTATCGCTCATGGGAAAACCCTGGGGCCACCCAGCGCGACGAAACATTTTCAGAAGACTGACGGACTCCATGCCACCTCCCAGGGAAGGGCATTCAAGAGGTTGTTTCACCTGCAACGCTACAGACCACAGAGCGGCTAACTGTCCTCAAAACAAAAGTAGCGGACAGCGGGGCAGTACGGACAATGGAGCGGTGGGCAACCGACAGAGACGTTTCTCCAATCAACGGCAAAACAGTAGATCTGACCATCAAGTGTGCGGCGGGAGCGTCATTCTTCCGAGTGAGACCAAGCGCACAGCTACTCCTGCCGACGTGCAAGAGTGCATGACCGATGGCCAACTTCTCCTTGCAAACGGAAAATCCATCCCCGTCGTTGCCAGCGCAGCTGTGACCGTCCAGAACATGCCTGTTTCAAAGGGACGCGTCGGAAATCATGAAGTGACTGTCTTAAGAGACTCTGGCTGCAGTGGGGTCATCGTCAGAGAAGATTTAATCGCCAAAGAACAATTCACTGGCGATTCTAAATGGACACTTATGGCCGACAGCAAATGTGTGAAAGCGCCAGTTGCAAAAATTCATGTCAACACCCCTTTCTACATAGGCGAAGTCGAAGCGGTTTGCCTGAAGAAGCCGCTGTATGATTTGATGATCGGGAATATCGACGGCGCGAGACGACCCGATGACCCCGATCCAGAGTGGAGTCCTGCCTCAACTCAACACGTCGAAGTTGTGGAGGAGGATCCATTGCCATTTCCCGATGGAGACCTTACAGAGCTGCTACGGGACAATGTGGTTACTCCGGCTCAGCCCTGCCGACCAGAGATCGTCGGTGCTGTCACCACCAGGGCCCAGGCCAAGAGAGACAAGACGTCTACGCCACTGAAGGTCGCCGACAACTCCAAAGCTGCCATCGTGGACAGAGATAAGCTGATCCAGCTCCAGGAAGCTGACAGCACTTTAAACAAGTACAGGAACCGCCAAGACCACGTGACCAAGGGCAGTGGCACGGTCTATTTCGAGGTGAAGGCCAAGATCCTGTACAGAATCTTCCAGCATCCGAGGGTCAACGGAGGTAAACCACTACGTCAAGTCTTGGTACCGTTACCCCTAAGGCGCCAGGTGATGGAAGTAGCGCATGACTCAATCATGGGAGGTCACCTGGGTATCAAGAAGACGTCGGATAGAATCCAGGCGGTGTTCTACTGGCCAGGACTTCATGCGGACGTCAGCCGGTTCTGCCGATCATGTGACATTTGCCAGAAGACCATACCTCAAGGAAGGGTCCCGAAAGTGCCTATGCAGAGGATGCCTCTTATCGACCGACCTTTCAAGAGGGTGGCCTTAGACTTAATCGGCGAAATAAGACCTCCGAGTGAAGAAGGTCATCGGTGGGTACTGACTTTAGTGGACTATGCGACTCGGTACCCAGAAGCAGTGCCACTGAAGAAGATTGACACTGAAACTGTAGCAGAGGCACTAGTGGACATGTTCAGTAGACTTGGACACAGCAGCTCAATGCCTATGTGAATAGCACTCTTAGGTTATCCCACATTTTGCTGGCTGCGGGCTATTTATAGCTTGCCTACACCCTCCTTTTCAGTGAAAGGATAGGAATGAAGAGCACTGGCAAAGCTATTTATAGCTAGCCTGGCTGAACTAGCTTCAAAACCTAAAAGCTTTGGTTGAGTCGGTGTGTGGAGTGCCTGAAGAAATTCTGACAGACCTCGGGACGCAGTTCGTCTCTGACTGCATGAAGGAGGTCAACAGACTGCTGAGCATCCGGCATTTGACTACGACACCCTACCATCCAATGTGCAACGGGCTTGTCGAAAAGTTCAATGCTACGCTGAAGTCCACCCTGAAGAAACTGTGCAGCGAGCAGCCCAGACAATGGCATCGCTACATCAACGCCTTACTTTTCGCCTACAGAGAAGTACCGCAGGAGTCCACCGGCTTCTCTCCGTTCGAGCTGCTGTACGGAAGAACCATCCGAGGGCCGATGCACATCCTAAAAGAACTGTGGACGAAAGAAGTAGAGACCCCAGAGGTGAAGAACAGTTACCAGTACGTGTTTGAGCTACGGGAGAAGCTGGAGCAGACTCTCGAGATAGCCAGAGAAAACCTGAAGAAGTCCCAAGACTGTGGAAAGCACTACTATGATCGTAGGGCTGTGAACAGGAAGTTTAAACCTGGCAACAAAGTGCTGGTGCTGCTACCTACCGATCATAATAAGTTGCTGATGCAGTGGAAAGGCCCGTACGAAGTGGAGACCTTGGTGGGGATCAACGACTACAAGGTGAAGGTCGGCCAGCATTCCAAGATATACCACGCCAACCTCCTTAAGCTGTACATGGAAAGGCCATCAGAGACTGTGCACGCAGCCACAGCAGCTGTGACCGACGACAGCTTTGACAGCGAAGAACTGTTGGAACTGGGAGACTTCCACAGCAAAGAAGGCATCGATGATGTTAAGCTAGGACCAAGCTTGACGGAAGGTCAAAAGTTGGAGCTCAAGGACCTTATGGGCGAATTTCCCCATAGCTTCAGTGATGTCCCAGGCTCTACGACTTTAGTCGAACATGAAGTCCACACCCAGACCTGGAAGGAGCATCAGCAGACCTTGAGGGAGCCGTTCCACCGTCCCGCAGAAGCCAACCTGACCGTGAGACCCAGCAAATGCATCCTGGGAGCTGACAACATCGACTGCGTCGGACATCCGATGGAAGAAGGAGACAACGGAGGACGCACTGACTCCAGGAAAGCCCACGTGATCGTCGTCTTTGACCCTGGGCCGATGACGACCGCAACTGACGAGGGCGTCGATTCCTTGCGAACGAAAGAACATTGACTGTGTGGACGAACTAAGAATATTGGTAATGACAGACTTGAAAATGAAAAACGTTGACTGGGTAAATGATCTGTGAACATTGACAGTATCCAGAAAGACTTGCAGATGAGAAACTTTGATTCTGTGTGAATGAATTGTGAACATTGACATTATCCAGGCAGATTTGAAGATGAAAACCATTGACTCTGTGTAGATAAGCTGAGCGCAATTACAGTATTCAGAAAGTCTTAAATTAGTTTCAATTGAGGACTTTGTTTGTGCATTACGTTTCAACGTTGTTGAAAGAAATTGGGTAAATTTCTTCTTGAGTGGGGGGTTATGTTAAGTTGAAACGCGAACGAAAGTATGTCGGAAGCGCGCACGATAGATCTAATCGTTTCGTTTTGCAAAGTATTCAATAATGGAGTTTATTTACCTTTGATTTGAGTTTGCATTGTTGTTAGGAGAGGCTTTGTATAACGTGGATAATTTTCGTTGGTCGATATTGTTAGAGAATACTCTGGATCTCCTTGTTTACTATCGATCGAAGTTTCGGGATGATTGTCGAAGTAAGAGAAGGTTCGGGGTATGTGTGGAGAGATGAATGACGTAAGTCAGTGATGACGATCTTTAATTCTGATTGGTTAGTTGTAATGCGTCATTTCTAGAACAAACTGTCGTCATCTCGAAGGATAGAAAAAATTATATATTCGATGCTTTGTGTGTTGTGAAAAGAGTTGCTGTGAAAGTTGTTGAGTTGAGTTGAGAATTGTATGCAGTTGTTGGTGTGTGCTGAATAAAAAGTGGAAAACTTCATACGTCGACTTAGTGACTTGTATGCTGCTTGAGCGGGTTGCGTGAATAAACGAATCTGAGCTACACTCATCAGTACTTCAGCATTGGGGCTGAATCCACTACTGATAAAGAAAAACACCATCATCAAACCGAGTGTAACACAACCACCTCCCTCTTAAATCGTATGTCATATTTATTTCGTAGCGAATAGGTCCGATATTTTTATATTAGTAAAAAGGCTGTATTCAACGTTTACGCTGATATATAATTCGTATAATTATTCGTCAGTTCTTGCATTATGCTAAAGAAAAATATTTGCAATTAATACAAAATTATCCAGAAAGGCAGTCCAGCACCGCACGCAGCGTGCAATTCCACCACCTTCGGTATGGCTGGCATTCCGGTATAAAAGCAGGATCACAGTTAGTCTTGGTACCATTCGACCCATTTTACCCTTCGACGATTCTGCCACTCGACCGCTGCTAATATTAGAACAACTTGCTAAACTGTTTCTTTGACTGGCACTGCCTTTGCTGTCTTAACTTTGCCTTAAGTTAAGATGTTCTTCGAATTAAAATAAATTTCAATGGTCATCAACAGACTAACGTTTGAGAGAGAGAGAATGTGCGAAAGAGACTTTTTCACCTTGAGTCTACCTACCCAGCCTCCCTTTCAACCCACCTATCTACATAAAGTCTTGCATCATTTTCTGACGTCTTTGCACACACTGCAATTTGCTATCATGAACTCTTACTACAATTCACCCACTTTAAAAAAAAATCCCCACCTACCTGGTTCTTCACTGCCTCTGATGATGCCGATAACATTGTGAATGGGTTTGACTTCATCATAGTTGTTCACCAACACTCGAGTGGTCCTATGAGGTACAACACACACACTTGATGAACGTCTCAACCACATTTCAAAACTGTTCACAGGGCTTTGGGATAAGTAAGGTGCATGCAGGAAAAGCAAAGACAGGTTCCTGCATGTCTGCTCATATTGGTGAAATGGATGTGATACTTGATGTGGGCTTGTCACTCCTTGTCACAAACGTTTTAGCACAATACATGTAATACAGCATCTGTTAATCTGCAGTGTTTTGTCTCTTTCAGCCTTGTACTTGTCTTCCTACTACTGACAGTGCTGGTGTAGCAACTGTGATGTCAATAATGGATAAAATACAATGTGGATAAAACAACAGCTACATAACAACCTTGTACTTGTCTTCCTACTACTGACAGTGCTGGTGTAGCAAATGTGATGTCAATAATGGATAAAATACAATGTGGATAAAACAACAGCTACATAACAACCTTGTACTTGTCTTCCTACTACTGACAGTGCTGGTGTAGCAAATGTGATGTCAATAATGGATAAAATACAATGTGGATAAAACAACAGCTACATAACAAAATGATAAATTCACACTGACACATCAGGGTTGGTGAAGCCAGGACCAAGGTGATATTTAAAGGGCAACTTCCCTTGCCAGTCAGCAGGCGCCTCTGATCCACCCAGGTTCCTAAAATAATCAATCAATCAATCATTTATTCAACTGTCCAATTGATAGTTGAATAAAAATAACTCACAGCAGTTAGCCAGTAATTCTGTGCAACCCAGGGTCACATTTTCTGTTCACTGTTTGCTTGTGTTGTTAATAACATTTTGTTAGTGTCTGATTGATTGTGTTGTTAATAACATTTTGTTAGTGTCTGTTTGCTTGTGTTGTTAATAACACTTTGTTAGTGTCTGCTTGCTTGTATTGTTAATAACATTTTGTTAGTGTCTGCTTGCTTGTGTTGTTAATAACATTTTGTTAGTGTCTGCTTGCTTGTGTTGTTAATAACATTTTGTTAGTGTCTGTTTGCTTGGGTTAATAACATTTTGTTAGTGTCTGTTTGATTGTTGTTAATAACATTTTGTTAGTGTCTGCTTGTGTTGTTAATAACATTTTGTTAGTGTCTGCTTGCTTGTGTTGTTAATAATATTTTGTTAGTGTCTGCTTGCTTGTGTTGTTAATAACATTTTGTTAGTGTCTGTTTGCTTGTGTTGTTAATAACATTTTGTTAGTGCCTGATTGCTTGTGTTGTTAATAACATTTTGTTAGTGTCTGTTTGCTTTTGTCATAATAACATTGTGTGTTAGTGTCTGCTTGCTTGTGTCATTAATAACACTGTGTGTGTGTTTGTTTGCTTGTGTCATTAATAACATTGTGTGTTAGTGCCTGTTTGCTTGTGTCATTAATAACACTGTGTGTTAGTGTCTATTTGCTTGTGTTGTTAATAACATTGTGTGTTAGTGTCTGTTTGCTTGTGTCATTAATAACACTGTGTGTTAGTGTCTATTTGCTTGTGTTGTTAATAACATTGTGTGTTAGTGTCTATTTGCTTGTGTCATTAATAACGTTGTGTTAGTGTTTGCTTGCGTCATTAATAACATTGTGTGTGTCTGCTTGTGTCATTAATAACACTGTGTGTTAGTGTCTATTTGCTTGTGTTGTTAATAACATTTTGTGTTAGTGTCCGTTTGCTTGTGTCATTAATAACACTGTGTGTTAGTGTCTATTTGCCTGTGTCATTAATAACACTGTGTGTTAGTGTCTGTTTGTTTTTTTCATTAATAACACTGTGTGTTAGTGTCTGTTTGCTTGTGTCATTAATAACACTGTGTGTAAGTGTCTATTTGTTTGTGTTGTTAATAACATTGTGCGTTAGTGTCTGTTTGCTTGTGTCATTAATAACACTGTTAGTGTCTGTTTGCTTGTGTCATTAATGACACTGTGTGTTAGTGTCTATTTGCTTGAATTGTGTATTTAATAACACTGTGCGTTAGTGTCTGTTTGCTTTTATCATAACAACATTGTGTGTTAGTGTCTGTTTGCTTGTGTCGTTAATAACACTGTGTGTTAGTGTCTATTTGCATGTGTCGTTAATAACACTGTGTGTTAGTGTCTGCTTGCTTGTGTCATTAAAAACACGGTTTGTTAGTGTCTGCTTGCTTGAGTTGTTAATAACACTGTGTGTGTCTGTTTGCTTGTGTCGTTAATAACACTGTGTGTTAGTGTCTGCTTGCTTGTGTCGTTAATAACACTGTGTGTTAGTGTCTGTTTTCTTGTGTCGTTAATAACACTGTGTGTTAGTGTCTGCTTGCTTGTGTCATTAATAACATTGTGTGTTAGTGTCTGTTTGCTTGTATTGTTAATAACACTGTGTGTTAGTGTGTTTGCTTGCGTCATTAATAACACTGCGTGTTAGTGTCTGTTTGCTTGTGTCATTATTAAACACTGTGCGTTAGTGTGTTTGCTTGTGTCATTAATAACACTGTGTTAGTGTGTTTGCTTGTGTCATTGATAACACTGTGTGTTAGTGTGTTTGCTTGTGTTGTTAATAACATTGTGGGTTAGTTTCTGTTTGCTTGTGTCATTAATAACACTTTGTGTTAGTGTCTATTTCAGTGTGCAGGATTGTGCCCAGAGCTGTAGTTACCTCAAGAGAATTTCAGCATCGTTGTAGCCGATAGGCTGGATAGGAATTCTGGGCAAGCCAGCGGCCACTTCAGAATCTGGCAATCTGTAGGCGTAATCTGAAGGAAAAAAATGTTTATGACAAACTCTGTCACTAAACTGAGTTGTGGGTTGATGTCTTATGTGTTGAATTCCATTAACTTTAGTTTTACACTTACACAGTGCCACAGAGGGAGACGGAGAAAAGATCGCATATAAATAACATTATTTTTAGAGGTAAAAAAACCAACAACCACAACCAACCACAACCATGGAACACACACACACACACACACACAAACATACAATAATATTCTCACCAGTGGAAGGGTACAAGGGTGTATCAGGATCACCATCAGGGGAGACAGCTCCTCTCTGGATTCCTGACGGAGGAAGCCACCAAGAGTTAGGGTAGGTGTTGTTGATGTTTTCATCCATGTTATAATCCCCAGGGTCAGAGTACAACACCACTCCAACAGCGCCAAAGTCTTCAGCGTTCTGCAGTTTGTCTCCACGGTAGATCTTTCCATAGCGGACTAGGGCTACGCAGCCATTCAGACTGATGTGAAGGTTGTCTCTCAGGTGTATCAAATCCTCAATGCGACCATAGTTGATGTACACCAAATTGCCCTGCAAACAAGTAGGTAGTCAAAAGCCATTTTTTAAAAATGATTTCCTCATCACAAAACTGACATAGATTTAAAGAGCTTTTCATTCTGAACACAGTGGTATATTTTTTTCCCCCATAGGACAAATAGGTAAAAAGTTATTAATGTTTGAAAATGCCGAATGTTGGTGTTTTGGCAACGTTTTGGAATTGAAGAAATTGACAACTTTGGAGTCTCAAAGTGAAGCCAATATTGATACCAGAAAGCTGATTTTTGACAGGTAACCCCTTCATATGTTATACTCCAAGCCCAATTTTCTTCAGGCCTATCCCATGTAATGTTCAGCCGTTTTGGTGCTTCAAAGTTGGGAAATCATCAAATTCGCAGTGCGTGCCGGCAAATGATAGGCCTACTAGTGTGCTACTACGCTCAGCACTCGTGTCGCTGAATAGGCCTACGAGTTGGCCATGGTCACAAGAAAAACCGAACACCGTTTGGGTACACTTTTCTACGGCAAAGCGCTCCGCGATAGAGTAATGCACAAATTAATAAATACCCTAGTTTTATAAAGGAAAGTCTGCTCTTTATTTCTTGCTAATTTTTAAACTTCTAGTTAAAATCAAACTTACATCAAAACCGCTTTATCCACTTTGTTCGGCTCGTAACAAAACTTTTACACATGAGAGCCCACTATATTTATATGTAAATGAAGCTAAGTATCCGAACTTCTCATTGGTTCTTATTTTTAGGCCATCCAATGAACTATCTCAAAGCGCTTAGCGTTTGAAACGAGCCACCTCTCAGCAAACGAAGCTGACAACTTTTTCGCACCGCCATTCAGCGCTCGGATAGGGGCGTATTCAAAAGCTGTTTTCTCGGAATCTTTCGCATAAACATGCATTAAAATCAACACAGATGTAAAGATAAAGCTTTCAATTTTTATTTGAATACAGCCACTGTTCGTTTTAATGCAGTTTTACATTAATAATAAGTGTTGAAAGTGAAGTCAAAACTGGGTCAGAACTTCCGAGCGGACAAGAGCCAATGAAGGGCTTTGACTACCTAATACAAGTTGGCTTAAAATTATGACATCATAAGGAATATATATACACTGTAAGAATTAAAAATGCTAGATTGGACAAAACAAGATGTACTTATGTTACCAGCAGTATTTTTAATGGGTTATTTCCCTTTATTCTTCTTTATTTTGTCTGATGTGCCTTATTAGAGAGAGAGAGAGAGAGAGAGAGAGAGAGAGAGAGAGAGAGAGATGATGATGATGATGATGATGATGATGATGATGATGATGATGATGATGATGATAAGGAAGAGGGAAGTAAAAAGTGTATGACTAAGATAATTTTTTAGCTACCTTGGTTATTTCTCTTGGCTGTATTTTTATTCTTCTAATCATATTGTGAGTATTGTTCTTATTACTAAGTTGTATAAACCGGTTATTTTTTATTGCTGGGAGAAAGTTGAACACTAGTTTTGAATAGGATATATATATATTCTGTAACGAGATATTTTTGGGACTTTTGCTATGATAACCTTAGAGGCAAGACTTCTTTATGAATTGTGTAGCCCTTGTTCCACAAATAGGGTAAGTCATAAGTTTAAACTATTTGCATCTATGTGAATAATATACATGTAGATTATTATTATTATTATTATTATTATTATTATTATTATTATTATTATTATTTTTAATGTTGTATTGTAAAATATAATTACCTTTTTATTGGGACAATAATTATATCTTATTATTGTCATGGGGTTTTTCTTGAGTATGAGTGAGCATCAACATGTTCACTGTAGCCATTTTTAAAATAATTGTTTTGTGGATTCTCTTTTCTGTAATATAGTCTATAGTTATTTCCTATTAATGTTTATATTTTTTAAAATCCGTTATTAATGTGATAAATATAGAATTAATATTGATAGATATATTTTTGAGAATAGTGAGAATGAAACAGAATGGAGATTGGTAGTGAGCGTGGATTTTATGCTGACATCTTCGAAAAATAAACATATAGCAGGGGATAAACCGAACTCCTTGTTTGGACTGGACTCTGGATGAGAGACTCTTCTATCTTTATCCTGTCCTTTCTTGTTACACTAATACATTTCTCTGGTTAACCTTCCTTGTCCTCCAACACTTGGGAGAAAAAAATGCGGCAGCAATCCTGCAATGCACCAGAACGTTCAAAATCTACATGGTCAAAATGAGCAAGTGTTAGTCTTGTCAAAGCCTTAATCTAATTCTTGTGAGATTTAAACCGGAATTTGATCCCATCTGCACACAAAGGCGGTGTGGTGAGGGAGTGGCAAATTTTCAAAGGCATTTACACAGTGGCGGATGATAAGTATGGCGGATTCCCAATGATTGAAGCGACAGCAATTCATTTTGGAAGGTTTTGACCCGGAAGATTTAACTGAACAAAAATAAAGTAAAAGTGATCTTTACATACTAGATGTTTCACCATTCAGTACCCTCAATGTTTTGCGTGATATAGATGAGTCGAAATTTTTTTTAAAGGATTTTGTTTTCTTTGAGTTAAATTTGGCATTTGGATTTTTTGTTTGAATCCATGTCCTTCTAAAATCACATTAGCAGATTTTCTCCTTAAAGAAAAATGTCTTTGCAACATGCAAACATTTAAAAGATTTAAAGAACAGCTTGTGTGTATTTTATTTTTGATTTTTGACAAAGGGTTAAGATAACTCATTTTTCTGATTTCGATTCTGACTTTCTGTTTGGACCAAGGGCAATCTCTCTTGTAATGACCCAAGACTGCAAACCAATCAAACCGACAGATGAAGCTAGACAGACTCATCCACTGTAGGCAGACTCACCAACACATCCCCAGCGTGTGAGTGACTGTTGAAAGGGGACACGATGTGTGGATTAACCTCATGCTCTGTAAGGGGAACTTCAAACTTGTGTGACTCAAACAACACCTCCTTGGTCTTGGTGTTGATCATCTGAACCTGCAAACGTTGATGATAAATCTGTTATAAACCTGTCTTTATATAAAATGACTGGGTGTACGTGCATTATTACTGGCTAGATGTCAAAACCTCAGTCTTAGGTAAAGGTTTCCCTCTCACCTTGGGTTTGTAAAAAACATCGGTCTGAAGGACTTCCCTCTTCTCAGGAAAAATGCATGAAGATATGCTGAAATCTCGTATCTCGTATCAGCTTTTTGTGAATAACTTAAAACCCGGTTATCTGATGAGAACTATAATTATTGTACGCTCAATGCAGAAGTGTATTTGTGCCACTTACCACATTGGGGTTTGACAGATTGGGGAAAGAGAGAAGCACATGGTAGGGTGATAGGTGAACTTCATCCAAGCCATGAGATCTCCACTCTCTCTCTATCTGTAGAGACAACTCCTTGTCCATCGCTGTGCCAGCAAGACGGGGTTGTGAAGAGTAATCCCTATAATAAATATAAATGAATGTATACCAGCAATAGAATATAACAATTATTATTCAACAATACAACACACACACAAGCAATGTCTATACAAAATATTGTATGTAAAACAAGACAGGTGTTCCCTGCCGACTACTATGGCTTCTAAGTTGTAAGGCACAACCAGACGCACACAGTGTCCTAAATGATCAATACTATAAACAACTCATCATCATCAACATAATCATCATCATGACAGTATAATTATTACTATAGTCACTATAGTAACTTGCGCTGAAGACAGGCAGAATATGATAGTTTTAGCAAAAGGCCAACAAACCAATGAATTAATTATACGTTCAATATTACAAACATCAGTGGCAATGACACTTATTTTATTAATTTATTTATTTAATATTTTTTACAGAGCATGCTGTGAGCTAAAGAGCTACTGAAGGCGCTGGCTAACCCTAACCCTAACCCTAACAGGATCAACTCAAGCCACCCCAGGCACTACTTGCAACCTTTGGGAGCATCATCTGCCTAAATGATGGGAGCACAGTCCTGAGCAACTGGGGATGGGGACAATGGGTGTATCTGTGTAGCTGGCATTCACCCATCTAGGACATGAGTGTCAGGATCTTTAAAGTCCATGCGATGGCATGGGTGTGTGCACAGACTACATACACCTCAGTGTATACTTTCATCCCAAGGAGTAAGGGTGCAATGTCAAGATTTTTTAATTTAATTTATTTTATTTTAATTTTTTAGTTTTTACTGAAGACTGCAAATTGGGGGATTAACTCTTTCCCTGCCAGGCATGTTTCCACGTTTGTGCCACATTTCTCTGGCACCGGAAAGAAAGTTCAGTACCTTAGGCATTTAAGCTACTGTTCTTTCAATAATAGTTGTTAAATAGACATATTTCATATCAAATTAAAGGTAAAAGAGTGAAGAATAAGAAAAAAAAACACAAAAATGTTAATTTGATTATTTTGAAAGCATGTTGATCTTTTTGAAATGATAAAATAAAATAAAAATATTTCTACATACCACAGTGATAAAAAAAAATCTGGAGGAATAATTCCAATCACTGAATCAGCTTCACACACCAGAAAGAAAATTTATTTAGGATCAAAATACACTTTACAGTTTGAAATTATATTGATTATTAGCAGAGTTTGACACACTGTCGATTGTGCCCATCACAATGCTTAGTAAAATGCACAAAAAACACTCTAAAAACGAATCAATTAGAAGAAACCACGCGCGTGTCGATCGAGAACGAAAGTAGAAAGAGTTATCTCTCTTTGGTTAAGGCTCATTCTCACAAGGTGGCATTTGCTAAGGGTGACCTATTTGTACACGATCATTTAACATCAAAACGTAATAGCTTCAAGCATTATGTATTATGTTTGTGTGAGAAATTGAATAAAGATATAAAAAAATATAATATTGTTGGTGTTTTGACAAGTTTTTTCTGTGTTACTAATGATTAAGTATCCAAAATTATAGTAAAAATGGATGTCGGGCCGTCTCAGGACTTGTCTCCCGATTTGCAAGCAGTTGTATAGATCGTTTTTTAATTAAATATTATTGTTATTTCGGTATTTTTATATTAAATAACTTAAATTTGCAAAATCTATTGAAGATTGGTGGGGATAATAAAGAAATAAGCACAAATTTTGTATTTGCATAGATGGGTCATGGTCGTTACATTTAGTGTCATCATTAACAGTACGTTTGATTACCGTAGTGAAGCAATATGGCGGAAACGTATCCTTTGTTCCAAGTTTTTAATTAAAGAATTTTATATAAAAATATTATTTTGAGACAAAAAAATAAAACCTGAAGCCTAGATAATTTGTAAAACGTGTCTAAATGTCGAGGGTAAGTTTTCTGTCATTTTGTAACGACCGTGCGACCTGGCCAAACAAAAGAAAATATCAACTTTTCTTGTGTTTTCCGATCCGTATTTTAAACATTTGAATGTACCGGATGTGATAATTTACAGCAGTCATTTGAAAATGGAGAGAAAGAAGCGTGGTAAGTCGAACATTTTTTGGGTCATCGTTGTGGTACATGTAACGACCAAATGCTTTGTAACGCACATAACGTTTTTTTTTACTGATAAATGACAGGTTTTAATCACATGTTTCATTTTAAATATCACACACGTGGTAAATTTTAAAAAGAAGATGTAGGCGAACAGTGCTTTTGTTACCTTCGATTTGCTGACGTTTTTTTTTTTTTTGCTTTGAAAAAAGACCATAAAAAATGACATAGTCAGTTTTTGTGTCATTGTTACGACCGTGCTTACACATTTACTGTCATTGTAGCGACCGTACTTGCGCATTACTGTCATAGTAACGACCGTATAGACTGCCTTTCAAATTTTACTTTGTAGGCCTGCACATTAAAAATTGTGTAAATAACTAAATTAAATTCTCACTCTCACTGTTGCCACGTTCATGAGGTTGATAATGTAAAATCTTGCTGTCATTAGTGTTACCACAATCTCTTTAATTTTTTTAAACAATAACATGAATTACTTAATCATGACTGTTTAATTTTAAATTATTGTTAATGTTATGTTTTTAAATCTTTGACTTTTTAAAAAATTAATTAATTTATTTATTTTTTTTTTTAGGGTCAGTGCTTGTTAATCCTTCACCATCTGCTCTAAGGCAGCAAAAAAGACGTGATAACATAAAAGCTTGTCCTGAACTTTACGCTCAAATCAAGGCAGAGGAGAAGGAGCGCTCTCGCAAACGCAGACAGAACATGTCAGCAGATGAAAAGGTTTTGGCCAGAGAGCAGTGTAGAGAAAGAGTGAGGCGTTATCGGTAAGTTTTTTTCTGATTATGTATCCAGATTTTAAAAAAAAAAGTTGGTGTTTCACTTTCAGTTTAAGTTAGTGTTTAAAGTTTTCTATTTTGCATCATATTAATCATATCAGTTTTAAAAAAAATATTACAAGTTTGAATTTTGTATGTATTTATATGCTGTCTGCTTTCAGCGAGAGAAAGAAAACAGAAATTCAACCTTGTCAGTTGATCTCTAAGCCCAAAACGAGGACTGATGAAAAGAAAGCTGCTGAGAGAAGAGAAAAGAATGCAGCTTCTCAAAGAAAGCGGCGGGCTAACATGTCATCTCAAAAAAGGCGCAGAGAAAAAGAAAGAAACTTGCAGTACTATTACCGTAAGAAGGAAACTACAAACCATACAAAAAAATTGTTCAGCCCATCAGAAATTCAGGGTTTTGTCTCGCTAGCTGCTCGCAGGAATGTGGTTTACAGATTAAAAAAAATTGTGAATGGGAAAAATTTCTTACAGACACTGGCAGCAGGTGTACGTAGTGCCGCAAAGCAGGAACCAGAAAAAATGAAAGCTATGGGGGTGTCGTACAGCTCTCCACGTAAGAAGAGGCAGCAACCATCACCAAAGTCTCGAAGACTGCTCTTTCCCAACTTTAATGTAAACCGCATGAGGGATGCAGCAAGTCTAAAAGCGCGTCGTGTCCTGATTGATGCAGCAAAAAAGATCTTCGGCAAGTATTCCTCTGCCCATGCACTCTACAGAAGGAAGAAATTAAGAAAGGCTTGCCAAACTGCTGCTGACTATATGGACAAAATAAGCATCAATTTGCCAGGCACACGTAATGTCTCCAAGCGTACACTGTGTGCAAAAAAAATTCTTGACCGCAGTTTGAAAGATGCATACCATGGTTATTGCGCTGAAAATCCCGATGACCATGTTGCTTTCTCGACTTTTTGTAAAAAAAGACCAGCAAATGTGCAATCTTTCACAAAAACAGCATTTATTCAGTGTCGCTGTGACATTTGCGACAATGCCTTAACTTTGATGAAGGCCATAAATAAGGTGCTGCCAGAGGACCACATTATTAACCTGGATGGAGGCATTGATAGTCTTGTGGCAAGTACACTTTGCCCACCAGCTGTGCCAGCACAGTTTGGCTCACTGCAATGCATTGACCGCAAGTGTGTTGATTGTGGAGTGGAGAAGTTCCAAGCAAAACTGCTAAATGCCATGCCAGACTCTGAACAAGTTTGCTGGACTCGCATTGAGCGTGTCAAAACCAGTGGTGGCTACAGGCTTGACAATGTGGACAAACAGGCCTCAGTAAGTGATGCAGTTGGGCAGCTTGCCATGGAGCTGAAACCTTTGGCACGCCATCGATTTAACGCCAAATGGCAGTACGATCAATATAGATCACTTGTAAGCAGTGTCTCTGAGGGTTGTGCTGTGCTGACCTTGGATTTTGCAGGTGAGTGTGTGTGTATGGTATTTCTCTGAAATACTTGTATTTAATCTAATACTAAATAGCAATGGCATTTAAATGTTAGTGAAAGCTTATACTGTTAGTAAAAGTAATTAAATAAATAAATTGTCATTATTGTTTCAGAAAATTACAAGTGCGAGCAACAAGACCAGGCCCAGAGTCAATACTTCAGCTACAGACAAGTGACTGTCCACCCAGTGGTGATGCACTACAGATGCCCAGACTGCAGCACAATCATGATTGACAATGCTGTCTTTCTTACAGATGAGCTCAATCACAGCCCACATCTTGTAGATTTAATCATTAAGAAGGTCATCCATTACCTTGAAGTGCGTCTTCCCAGCCTTCAGCGTCTTATAATATTTTCAGATGGCTGTGCCTATCAATACAAATCCAAAGTCCCGTTTGCTTACTTGCTGGCTATGCCAACACATCTGCAAGTGGAACGATGTTATTTTGGTGCCAGGCATGGTAAAAACTTGTGTGATGGCTTAGGAGGAACCGTCAAGATGGCTACGAGAAGAGAAGTCCTGGCAAGGCGTATTCAAATTCGCAATGCCGAAGAAATGTTCAACTTTTGTGAATCAAGGCTAAAAATAGAAGCCAGTGGTTGCAGCCATAAGAGCAGATGGTTTTGCCTTGTCCCAGAAAAGGAGGTGAGAATTTTAAAATATTATTTTATGCAGTCATTATCAGCCTTTAACTTTCTTTTATTTATTATTATTAGTTTTTTTTTGGTGGGGGTGTGCCTAAACTTTTTTTTTTCTAAGTTTCTAACTTAAAAGAAGGCTTATGCTCTTGTTACAGATTGGAGCAGCTATCATTTCGGATGGTCTAAAAACTTTGCAAGGGACCCGAAACATTCACAGTATTTGTCGAGGAATGGGAGGCGGAATGATGACCAGAAAAAACAGCTGCTTCTGTGAATTCTGCCAGAAATTCAACTGGGATAGGTGCGTTACTCTGCAGCATACAGGATGCTGGCAAAGCCATCAATCTGAGAGTAGTACTGGCACTACCAGTGAAACCCTGGACAGTGATTCCTTTTTTCATGCATTGTTGAGGAAGCTAGCTGCCTGTACCAACTTTTTGGAACTGTCTGTTCTGGCTGTTGAAGCAGAATCTGTCATCAGTAAAAGGTTAGTATAAAAATGACTTAGGCTTTTACATGATTATTCTGGTGTATCTAATGATTCTTTATTTTTAATTGTGTAGAATATAAGATTCTAATCTTTATTTGTAATCTTTATTTGTAATGCATTATATGTTCTCTGTTTGCAGGTTTCCTCTGCGTGTTCCAGAGCAGAGGATCAACAGCAACAACATTTCTGACGTGAAGGCAGCAAGCCTGTATCCAGAAGATGGACCTCCTGGCTTGTACCCTGTGTCTGTTGAAGGTAAGAGCAATTCAGTAGTATTTTGAGTAATGCCATAAACACTTCCTTAATTATAAAATATCTGCATTTTTTTTTTTTATTATTATAATTTTTTTTTTCATTTTGATTATTTTTAAATTATGTGTTCCAGGAGATGGCAACTGCTGCCCACGATCATTCAGCCTACTGATATATGGATCTGAAAACAAGCATGAATAGCTGCGTGCCAGGCTTGTGGTGGAAATGGCAGCTAATTCAGAAAAGTACACCCAGCCTGGCAACTTTGGATTGTCTTCATGGATGCTCCAATGCATTGCAACCTTAAGTGACGAAATGACCGACTTGTCATCATCTGAAGCTGTCGTCCTCACTTTTCAGAAAGAAGCATTGGCATGTGCCCAAACTAGCTATAACATGGGTATTTGGCAACTCTGTGCTGCTGCTGAAATTACAAAATGTAAGATCATCTCAGTTTTTCCACGACTTGGATGGCCACTGAACAGGCTTCTCTTCAACAGAGAATTTACACCTCTAAATGCTACCGAGCGCGATCAGCAACTCTGCATCATGTGGACATCCAACAGAGATGATGAAATGACCAGAGAAAATTGGGTTGCCAATCATGTAGTTCCTCTTCTCCCACAATCTAGTTCACAACCTGATCACTTTACTTCCCTAAAAGTAGGTGAATTTTATTCCTGCTGCTGGAAAAGTGGGAAGTATATTTGCCAAATTCTTGAACTGGATGCTGAGGCCGAGTTGGCATTAGTGAACTTTATGGCATGGAAAGGCACCAGACTGTTCTGGCCTACCAGAGAAGACATGAGTTGGGAACCTCTGCATCAAATGCAGCCTGTTCTGGTGCAGTTGGCTTTGAGTGAACATGGCAGCTCTCAGAGATTGCAATATTATGGCGTGATGTAGATTTTTGTTAAAAAAAAACTTTTTGATTTTTTTTTTATTTTTTTTTGGAGGGGGAGGGGGAATTTATCAGCTTATTTACTTTTGTACAGTTTGAAAATATTCAATTTAAGTTTATATGTGTCAAAATTTGCAAAGCAGTGTTATTTCTATGCATGAGTATTATTAAAGTACAATGACTGTTCGGCTGTTACCGATGACATAAATTTTGCTGTCTTGTTTAATTCTATAGTATTTCTTGATTTAATCCATTTTTTTTATTCATAAATAAATTCATGCTAGTATTACCTCTTTATTTTGTGTTACTGTTTTTGTTCCTTGTGCCTTTTTGAATGTGAAACTGAAATGAATCTTCACTTTTATGTTCGGTTGTTACAGATGACACAAAGATAATTATCTAAAAACATAGATGGTTTCAATTTTCTATGCTTATCTTTGTCATTTTTGGTGACACATTACTCTACTTGTAGACTTGTCAATTTGTGTTGTATGTTACTTACTCTTTCAGGTGTTTTTTTATAGTATGTTTGTGTCATCAGTAACGACCGAACAATGCGGAGTCGCTCACTTTGACTAGTGCTCCAGTCCAAATTAACCAACTGACTATCTTCTCAATCTGGTATAATTAGCAGCAATACCACTACTTTCATTTCACATTAAGAAAAATTTATTTATTTAATTTTTTAATTTTCATGTTCATGAGACAGCATCAGTGCCACCTTGTGAGAATGAGCTTTAAAATAAAACTTGGATTGGACTGCGCAAAAAAAACGGAACGAAACGGAATACTGAAATCGACGATATATTGTCGATTGGCACAAACATGGCGGCTCAGATCGACGATATATCGTCGATTGGCAGGGAAAGAGTTAAACCATTGTACAGGTTGCAATGTTAAGGCCGGACATTGGAGTAAACTGAATACACCGAGCCAATTGCACTCCCCGCTGAACAACATGATAGGTGTCCCAAACTGTGCATTTAATGCATAATAGTACTTACTGCAGCGTTGCTCGGATTCTTTCCTTGTCCACATGGTCCACAATAAACTTGATGTAGTCAAAGCTAAAGAAAACCAAAGTTTAATCAGTGCTTATGAAACATTGGAATAAAACTGTTAACTCACCCATTAAAACAAATTTAAATTAGACAGTGATTAGATAAGCTTAATCAAATTTAAAAAAAAAAGAAGAAAGTTTTGATATCAATTTAGACACACTGCTTTCGAAACCAGTGTGTGCAGTAATGTGCTGTTCACATTCAACATCGTCTCCTACCCCTTAGCTACCCACCTGCAGGCTGACCATTCTATGACCGCTGTATTTCTGGGCACTATAAAAACATGAAACCCCCTAAAAGTGTACACAATGTTCACTATATGAAGGCAGTACTAGTAGTAATTAGCAGAAAGAAGAACCATTGTACTGTGCTTTACCCAAAAGCCAGTCAGTCCATTTACCATGCAAAATCTACCTCAACATGAGCAGCAATCTCTTGTAAAAATCATGAATTATTTTTAACCCTGATAGTACCTCATGACTCATAACTAGGGGGGAAAGTCTGTTTTAAAACGGTAACATAGAAAAAGTAAAAGGGTCGGTAGGTAGGCTTCTTTTTTTTTTCCAATAAACATTTCCCATCCTAGGTGCGATTTTTTTGGCTTTGTTCAAATAGTTTTTCAGACATCGCAAAAAAAAGTGTAGGGCCAGGCCAAACAATTAGGGTCGGTCGGAATATCGTAAACATAATTTTTTTGTTTTTGTTTGGCCGAATCATGGCGAATGTGACACAACTCCAAAATATTCTTGTGATCCCAAACTGGAATTTTGTTAAAAGACATTTTTGTGCCAAACATGACCCCCAACCTTCTTCCTGAAAGAATTTTCATTGTACAACACTGTCCACTGTATCGTTTTGTCTTGTCTTTGTCTAAATTACCATTCCTTGACTTTTATGTACACATGTGTTAGTCATCACTGTACAGCCAATACATTATATAATAGGAAAAACCATCTTCTTACTGGCCATCAGCTGAACTTGCACTGGAAGCTGCTATCACTGTGTCACTGTTATGGTCTGTCCCGGTCTTGATGGAATTAGCGATGAAAAAGCCTGCAAGACCTCCTAACATAAAGCAGGCCACTATTAGTGCTACTGCTGTTAACAAGCTGACGTTCTTCACATTTCCACTAGGAGACTTTACCAACATCTCGTATGACTTTGGAACATCAATTGAGTCATACCTGCACAAAACAAATGCAATGTGAAAAAAAATAAACAGAAATTACAGAGCTGTGAATTATAAAAATAAAACTGAATGAATTAACAAGTAACAAAATACATAAACATCTAATACATAATATTGATAATAATTCAGAAGTGAGTCAGAAGGCGACCAATTGGATTGAATACAGAATTTATTCTAACAAAGTTACATAACTAAACAGACTAAAACTAACCTCAATTCTGACCAAAATAAAATTGTGCAACTAGAACTTGAAGGTATTATACTTACATAGTGAAAATCTCGTCATCTCCTTCTCCTTCCTGCTTCCGTCTCCTGAGTCCTTTCAGTTCTGCACTTGCCATTTTTTCTACCAACTTAGTTACTTACCAAGGATGGTAGAACTTGAATCTTAAAATGAAATATCACTGCACATGCAACTCTGTGACGCGTTTGCGTTGTGTTGACCACTGCATTGATTTATGATTACAGATTAGTTTACTGCTTTAGTTTAGGTGATGAACAGCAGACTCTGGTAGGATTAATACCAAAGTGCACAAATAGGCCTCTATACACGCGTCAGCTGTGCGTTCTTAAGCAAGGTTAAAACTGAAAGTAGCCTCAGTTTATTCCAATGTATAACCGGCAGGACTTCTGCGGTTTTGCTTTTTCGTTGTTGAAAGTCGACCTTGAACTTCAACTTGGGATCTCACACACACAGGCTCCACACTAATTACTTCACTTAAAAACTGGAAGAAAATTACATATGAAATGCTATAGTTTCCTTTAAAATTCGAAATCGCGCAATACCCTATAGCAGTGATTGTTTAAATCCTGCGCAAAGTGTTTAGCTTCGTTTCCGCAGCATCCATTACTACTACTACCCCTGCCAAAGAAAAACAAAAAGTTGTGTCCCTTTGCCGAATCTTTCTAGGCGTCCGACGAAATCAGTCGTCTCTTTTCTCTCAAATATTAATTTTGAGCAAAGCTGACTGCCTACGCCGGTTAGGTGACCAACCGCAGATTATTATTATTATTATTATTATTATTATTATTATTATTATTATTATTATTATTATTATTATTATTATTATTATCAGTAGTAATAAAAACGAATGTATAAATTTAGTTTTATGTAGGCCTATTTATTTATTTAATAGTTTTTATCTAACGCTTCCTATCTCCAATCTTCGTTTTGCGGATGACATTGATGGACTGGCTGGAGAGGAACAAGAACTTGAACAGTACAGAGGCTTGACACCACCTCCAGAGCTTATGGAATGGAAATAAGTGCAGAGAAGACCAAAATGATGACCAACAACACCAATGGCATCAACACGGACATATCAAAGTCCAAGGCCAATCCCTCAACACAGTGCATAGCTTCAAATATTAGGAGCCATTGTATCAGACAATGGGTCCCGTCAGGAAGTCCTCTCCAGGATCGCACAAACAACTGCTGCCCTGACAAGGTTGAAGCCCATTTGGAAAGACAGGACCATCAGTCTACATTCCAAAGTAAGACTGCGCTGCGCTCCCTTGTCATCTCCATCTTCCTATATGCTTGCGAAGCATGGACACTCACAGCAGATCTACAACGAAGAATACAAAGTATGGAGATGAGGTGCTACAGAAGACTTCTGGGCATTTCCTATACTCAACACATCACCAACGACGAAGTCCGACAGACCATCACACAAGCCATTGGACAACACGATGACCTGCTCACAGTGGTGAAGAAACGGAAACTCCGATGGTAGGGCCACGTCACCAGATCATCAGGCCTTGCAAAGACCATTCTGCAAGGCACAGTGCAAGGAGGTAGAAGAAGAGGGAGACCGAAAAAGAGGTGGAAGGACAACATTCGAGAATGGACTGGTTTGACACTGAGCGAAGCCATCAGGGTTGCTGAGGACAGAGAAAGATAGAGTATGCTGATTAAACGATCATCTGTGGTGCCCCTACGACCTCCGAGTTATGGGACAGGATAGGATCTAACGCTTCCTAACGGGAAAGATGGAGTACGCTGGTTAAACGACCATCTGTGGTGCCCCTACGACATCCGAGTTATGGGATAGGATAGGGTAGTGTCACGGACGGACCAGTTTTACTCTGCTTATTTTAATATTTAGCTTGGTTAGTCTATGTAATATTAGAATTTCATTGTTAGCCAGCAGCAGACGACGGAAGTAATCAAGCGTAGCAATAGCATACTGCCGCTTACACACAGTGGTAGCTGATGATGGCTCAGGCAATGACATCATCGTAATTACGATAGGCGAGAAAGTTTAACCAATGAGACGCAGGCAGAGCGGTTAGAGCCAGTTATGACTGTCAAAACCTAGCATAGCTTAATTCAGTCGTGTTAAAACCGAGGAAGAGTACACATCTACATCGCTACTCAGCTAGTAGTAGATCTCTCCAGAAAAGACTAGGACGCAGTACTTGTGAAAATCCGACTTCACTCAAGTAGCCACTGGCCTGATATTGTCACGAAGGTAAATGAACATATTTCTGTTTCATCGTGATGTATTATATTATTGTTGAATTATGTTTGTGGAATTTGATATGCATAGAATTGAATTGTTAGCCCGACTTTGCCTGACACGTGGCGTAGCTGACCACGAGGCAAAAAGACGACCGGCAGACGCCATCTGGAATTATGTACGGAATCACTGTTGTTTAACTTATATGTATGCTTACAGACCAGTGGCTGTACAAATGAATGTGTATAACATTATTAATTCTTGATGTGTATAAGTAGCCATGTTTTATATTTATGAATGTATAGGAAATTAGAGTGGAGATTCCAGTGGACCACGGACTTAGCAGAATGTTCGTCGCTTATATATGTAGATGTGGAGCTAATCACTAAGGGCTATTACGACCTTCAGTGAGACGCTCTGCACACACCTATCATTCAAGGTTGTGCAGAATTTCGTCTCATATGTTACAGACGAACAGGCGTTCTGTAGTGCGCCCAACACTGCCTCAGATGAAACCACGTCGAAGCATTAGTTGGCTGCAGCGGTATCCCCAGCATTGCGCGAGGAAAGCCAACCAGTCTACCCACAGGGAAGAACCAGAAGAAGACAACACAAGTTGTCAACAAACCGACCACAGCACAGCACGCCAGACGGACAGTTAAGTCTATAACCGTGTGTGCACACAAAACTGAGAGCTACAGGACCACAGTAGTCCACTTCTCATGAACAATAACATCCAGTGCCCAAGGATGAACTATTAGCTGCATAGACTATCAGCGATCGAATTATTCACAGTGACTATTTAACGTTTAAGGTAGATTAGTACTTAGAAAATCTTGTATAGAGTAGAAGAAATAAATGTGTGATGTTTAACTGTTATCAAGTGGCTAGACTACATATGATTCATAGCCGTGTGAAAGCTAGTGTGACAGTAATCTTTTACCATTTTTCTATCTATCTCTGTAACCCAGCCTTAACACAGACCGAGCTAAATAAATAAATTTATTATAGTAATCCACAGGGTGACTAACTAGCAGTTCCCATCGGATAAAGCGTGAGGTTTACATCATTCCATTGTGCAGAGCCCAAAAACCCAAAAACGCACGTGACACTATAATTGGCGAGCCTACCAGGATCGGTGGATAATAGGAACTGGGTATAACCGGATCTAGGTACAATAAAATTAGATAACAGTAGTAGTAGTAAAATAACTTAGAATAGTTGTAGGTGTAGGCAAGGACTCAGTTTTTGGTGCAATACACTTTACTTAAAAACTTGTTTGCTTCAATTCTTTTTGTGCCTGTATGTTGCATTGTTCTTTTGCAGGTTTTGCTTAAATAACTGTTGTATGCCATTTGACTCTTGTTTTATTCTATTATTGATTACGAATTTTATGGTCTTTGCATTGTTGTTATTGACTTGCAATATTGCTAGTGCTTTGGTATTCCACGTGATTCAGAGGTTGTTCATAGACACTCTTGACAATGTCGGATCCAGTGGCCTTAAGATTGCGCTTCAAGGAATTGGGAGAAGCTTTGCAGTTAGCAGGGGCAGACCTAATTACGTATATAAATGCAGAGGTAGAGAAACAGGAGGCTAAGGCAGAGAGAGCAGCAGAGAGAGAACAGAAGAAACTAGCCTTAGAAGCAGAGCAGAAGAAACTAGAACTAGAAGCAGAGCAAAAGAAATTAGAACTAGCAGCAGAGAGAGAAGCAGAAGTTAGGAGATGGGAGTATGAGCGGGCAGAAAAAGAAAATGAGAGGGCAGAAAAGGAAAAAGACAGACAGCATGAGTTAGAGCTAAGAAGATTGGGATCAGGAGCTTCAAGTTCTTCCTCAACCCCTCCCCACTCAGATCAGCCAGACGTAGCCCCCAACCCCGTACAAGGAATGTCATTTCCACTGGGGACATTCAACGAAAGAGAAGAAGGTCTAGATCTCTATCTGACTAGGTTTGAGCGCCTAGCAACTGAGTATAAACTAGATCCAACTCATTGGTCTTTCAAGCTTAGTCAAGGGCTTAGAGGAAAGGCTTATGACATCTACAGTAAGCTACCGACTGACAGAGTGACTGACTATCACAAAGTAAAAGAGGCACTCCTAACGGGATTCGAACTAACAGGAGAATGCTACCGACAAAAATTCCGCACCAACCGGAGAGTGAAAGGAGAGAGCTATGCGCAGTTCGCGGATCGGTTGTCCACAATGCTGGATAAGTGGATTAGCCAGTCAGCCACGGCTAAGACATATGATGGACTGACAGAACTGTTAGTATGGGAACAGCTACGGGAAACCATGACCCCCGAGCTGAGAACATTCTCAGTAGAGCAGGGCGCGGAAAGACTGGAAGATCTGGTCAAGGTCGCAGATAGGTACGTGGCCGCCCACGGAGAAGCCAAGAGCTTCAGGCGAGACCTAAAGCCTAACGGGAAAGAGGCACAGACACGAAGCCCTCACCGGGAAGAGCGCACCGCGAATAAGCCGAATAACCCCAGACCTGGGCAGAATAAAGGACCCAACACGGAATTCGGGAAAAGAGGTCCTGCAGAACAGAAACGGTATTGCTCGTTCTGCAATAGAAACAATCACTCCACCGCAGAATGTTTCAAGTTGGCCGCACAACGTAGGGAAGAGCGCGAAAGCCGGCCAGCGCACAGAGTTCTAACTCAAAGCAGCGGTAACAAGCCACACACAATCGGAGATCACCCATCGGTGACAGACACGGTCAAGGTCAACGGAAAAGAAGCGAACTGTCTGTATGACACAGGTCTATCATACGACGCGATAGTTAGCGAATCTCTTGTATCGCGCGCGGACTTGACGGACAAGACAGTCGAACTACAAGGAGCAGACTTGACGAAACCGGCAACTACTTGCCCAATAGCTTGGATAGAAGTAGAGAGTAGGTACGTCACAGGACGAATCCAAGCAGCTGTTTTACAGAAACCCCTGTATGATCTAGTGCTAGGTTGTAGGTATGTGTTCTTAGGCACGCCCCCTAAAACTGTAGAGATAGCTGCAGTGCAAACCAGGGCCCAAGCTAAAACCCAACCACCCCAGCCCGAGTTAGCTCCGAATCCAGGACTCGAAGAGATCAAACCAGCACAGAAAGCGGACGCCTCGATAGCGAAGTGCTTCCAGAAACTACCCAAGGCGCACACACCCCCGCACAAGGGAGACTTCTACATGGAAGAGGGAGTTCTACATCGACAAGGAGATGGAGATCACACCCAACTAGTACTACCAGCCACCCTTCGAGCCCAAGTACTAGAATTAGGCCACAGCATGCCACTCAGCGGACACATGGGAATTGGAGCCACAGTGCAGAGAATCAGCGCACACTACTATTGGCCAGGAATCACGGAGGATGTCAAGCGCTACGTGAAATCTTGCCACCAATGTCAACGATATTCCCCGCGACATCACACCGTACCAGTTACCTTAGGACCATCAGTAGTAGTCGGCGTGCCATTCCAGCAAGTCTCAGTAGACATAGTAGGACCACTGCCCATGACCAAGAAGCGGAACAGATTTCTACTCACACTCGTCGACGCATGTACGATGTGGTGCGAAGCAGTCCCGTTGCCAGCGATCGACACCAGGAAGATTGCAGATGCACTCATCGCCATCTTTACCAGAGTCGGATTCCCGGACAGCATTAGAACGGACAACGGATCTCAGTTCACCGGCCGCCTGATGCAAGACGTGTTCGAGTTGATACAAGTCCATCACATTCGCACACCACCATACCACCCAGCCAGCAACGGACAAGTAGAAAGACTGAATGGAACCCTTCTCACCATACTCAGAAAAGTCGCCGACGACAATCCAGAAGCGTGGGACACCTACGTGAATGCGGCACTGTTCGCATACAGAGAAACGCCCCATGCAGCCACAGGCTACACCCCGTCAACATTGCTATTCGGCAGACCTCTAGCAAGACCGCTAGAAGCCCTACGCAGAAGTTGGACGGAAGCCAAGATAGACGACACACCAAGAGGTGCCACCAAGTACGTCGCAGACCTGCAGGAAACCCTCAAAGCAACGTGGAAGAAAGCTGGTGAAGCACTGAAGAAGGCAAGAGCCCGTCAGGCGAAGTACTACAACCGCCACGCGAAGGACCGAGAACTGCAAGTCGGCGATCAAGTGCTACTCTTACTTCCAAGTGGAACCAACAAGCTGGACATCGCTTGGAGAGGACAGTACCGGGTGACTGCCAAGAAATCCAAAACAGTCTACCAAGTAGAGGTAAACGGGAGAGCCCGCTACCACCACATCAATCTCCTCAAGAAATACACGGACCGACCAGCGACCCCCAGCACACACACATGGATGGCCATCGCCATCGCGGAAGAAGTTCATCCACAACTACAACAGCATCGCCGTGCCACTGACAAATGGAACCCGGAAAACCGCCCCGGACAAAGTCGTATGGACAGCGGAATGCGAGACAGCATTCCAAACACTCAAGGACAGAATGACATCGGCGCCAGTACTCCACCTACCCGATTTGACTCAGCCATTCGTTCTTCGCACCGACGCAAGCGACTTAGGCCTCGGAGCAGTACTGCTACAGCGCGACCCCAAGAATGCAGAGACGCTATTCCCTGTCGCCTACGCCAGCAGAAAATTGAGACCCGCCGAGACCCACTACGCCACGTCGGAGAAGGAATGCCTTGGACTAGTCTGGGCCATACAGAAATTCCAACTCTACCTGTATGGGACCCACTTCACAGTTCAGGTGGACCACCAACCACTATCGTTCCTGGCAGCCTCCAAGTCTTTGAACTCTCGCCTGATGCGATGGGCACTCACCCTTCAGGCATACTCATTCCAAATCGAGTACATCCCCGGCAAAGAGAACCACGGAGCCGACTACCTCAGTCGCCATCTCGTGGAGGACACAGCAGCTGTCGCCCACCCAACACAACTAAGGGCCACAGCACCAGAATTCGTCCCCGCCCAGTAAAACCCTGTCACTAGTGTCCATAGCTACCTGGCATAGCCTTGCAGCTCAGGTAGAGCAACTTAACTAGTATGTAAATAGGACCCTAGGATAGCGCAGTGTTAAACTAGGCCCTGTAGTAGAAAAAGGTCGAAGCCAGTAGTCATCGCCTTTTTTCAGTTGAGGGAGCCTGTCACGGACGGACCAGTTTTACTCTGCTTATTTTAATATTTAGCTTGGTTTATGTAATATTAGAATTTCATTGTTAGCCAGCAGCAGACGACGGAAGTAATCAAGCGTAGCAATAGCATACTGCCGCTTACACACAGTGGTAGCTGACGATGGCTCAGGCAATGACATCATCGTAATTACGATAGGCGAGAAAGTTTAACCAATGAGACGCAGGCAGAGCGGTTAGAGCCAGTTCTGACTGTGTCAAAACCTAGCATAGCTTAATTCAGTCGTGTTAAAACTGAGGAAGAGTACACATCTACATCGCTACTCAGCTAGTAGTAGATCTCTCCAGAAAAGACTAGGACGCAGTACTTGTGAAAATCCGACTTCACTCAAGTAGCCACTGGCCTGATATTGTTACGAAGGTAAATGAACATATTTCTGTTTCATCGTGATGTATTATATTATTGTTGAATTATGTTTGTGGAATTTGATATGCATAGAATTGAATTGTTAGCCCGACTTTGCCTGACACGTGGCGTAGCTGACCACGAGGCAAAAAGACGACCGGCAGACGCCATCTGGAATTATGTACGGAACCACTGTTGTTTAACTTATATGTATGCTTACAGACCAGTGGCTGTACAAATGAATGTGTATAACATTATTAATTCTTGATGTGTATAAGTAGCCATGTTTTATATTTATGAATGTATAGGAAATTAGAGTGGAGATTCCAGTGGACCACGGACTTAGCAGAATGTTCGTCGCTTATATATGTAGATGTGGAGCTAATCACTGAGGGCTATTACGACCTTCAGTGAGACGCTCTGCACACACCTATCATTCAAGGTTGTGCAGAATTTCGTCTCATATGTTACAGACGAACAGGCGTTCTGTAGTGCGCCCAACACTGCCTCAGACGAAACCACGTCGAAGCATTAGTTGGCTGCAGCGGTATCCCCAGCATTGCGCGAGGAAAGCCAACCAGTCTACCCACAGGGAAGAACCAGAAGAAGACAACACAAGTTGTCAACAAACCGACCACAGCACAGCACGCCAGACGGACAGTTAAGTCTATAACCGTGTGTGCACACAAAACTGAGAGCTACAGGACCACAGTAGTCTACTTCTCATGAACAATAACATCCAGTGCCCAAGGATGAACTATTAGCTGCATAGACTATCAGCGATCGAATTATTCACAGTGACTATTTAACGTTTAAGGTAGATTAGTACTTAGAAAATCTTGTATAGAGTAGAAGAAATAAATGTGTGATGTTTAACTGTTATCAAGTGGCTGGACTACATATGATTCATAGCCGTGTGAAAGCTAGTGTGACAGTAATCTTTTACCATTTTTCTATCTATCTCTGTAACCCAGCCTTAACACAGACCGAGCTAAATAAATAAATTTATTATAGTAATCCACAGGGTGACTAACTAGCAGTTCCCATCGGATAAAGCGTGAGGTTTACATCATTCCATTGTGCAGAGCCCAAAAACCCAAAAACCCACGTGACAGATAGGATAGGATAGGATCTAACGCTTTTCATCTCTCTTAAACACACACATACACACACCCACACCCACACACACACACACACGCACACACACGAGTACGTAAAACACCAAGACTGGGTTTTACTAAGAATGTAGGAATCGGAAAGTGATTTTTGACAGAAAAGGGTTAGGGCAAGGGTTAGTTGTAGCGCTGCAACTAGCCCTTACCCTAACCCTTTTCTAGAAAGTTGACCTAGTTCGTCTCCTATAGGCGACGAAATAGGTCGAATTTTGTTCAAAAATTCTTCGGAAATTCACTGTATTTTCTCCGTCCCGGATAGAGCAATCCTGTGTACTAAAAACACTCTCATGCACTACAACTGCACTCCCATGCACTAAAAGAGCACTCCTGCGTACTTAGAAAAAAGTGGGTGGCTGGAAAACTCTGGGTGACTAATACACTCACCCATTTCCTGCATAAAAAGCAAGGTTAGTCACCCATTTTAAGGCTTATACCTCCGCACACACACACACACCCACACACACACACACACACACACACACACACACACACACACACACACACACACAAACTACGTGACGTTGTGATGACTGTCGTGAATCTCTACATACATTATCTTGACACACTTCACATTATTTTGACATTATTTTGACATTTTTCGATTTTTGGAAGCTATCCCCAACCCCTAACCCAAACCCTAATCCTAACCCTTAACCTAACCCTAAGCCTAACACAGTCCTAACCCTAACGGAACACTGTTTTGACGTCAAAATAACGGGGCCGTCAAAAGAAAGTACGTAGAGTTTCAAGTGTATGTCAGAGTAACGTCGTTTCTACCTAGCCACACACCCACACCCACACCCCCCCCCCCCCACACACACACACACACCCACACACTTTTTTTTAAAAATATTTAGGTTCCTTCTCTTTGTTATTTTTCTGTCATCACGTTTGTGGGCGCACTCAGCATGCTAAAATAGTATGGAGAAAACGCGTTATACAAGTCTTCAATGTCAACACACACATATCAACTATGACTAGTATTGTATGACATGCTTTGTAGGCTATTTTCATAAGGAATTACTTTCAAATAGTTGGGTGAATCAGAAATAACCAAATGTCGGTCGGTCTATTAGTCCGTTGGTAACAATATCTCCAGAACCACAGAATGGGTTTTGTCCATGCCTACGTAATAATTGCATGTTTTACTGTTACTTTGTTAGGTTAAACCCGAGTCACAACATCGCCCCAAAAAAGTAACACTTTTAAAAATACGTGGAGGTTTTTTTTTTTTGTTTTTTTTTTTGGTTTGTTTTTTGTTTGTTTTTTATTTATTTATTTATTTTTTTTACTATGTGTGTGAATGTCTTGAAATAAGTTTAAATTGCTTAGTGTTTTTTATTTTTCATTTTTATTTCTTTTTATCAGTTGAAACATAAAAATTTGGGTTTTAAGGGAGTATCATATGAATGAAGATGATAATGAGCTGGATTGATAATGATGATGATGAAGATGATGATGATGATGATGATGATGATGATGATGATGATGATGATGATGATGATGATGATGATGATGATGATGACGGTGGTAGTGGTGGTGACATGATAATGATGATGATGATAATAATAATAATAATAATAATAATAATAATAATAATAATAATAATAATAATAATAATAATAAAAATAATAATAATAATAATAATAATAATATTAATAATAATAATAATAATAATAATAATTTTCAGGCGCTTTTCCTAGACAAAACCAGTTGAAAGCGCTTCCCGGCGCATTTGACGTAGGCCTACTATCCATACCATACGGTGAGATGGGGGCAAAGGAAATCAAAGCTTTTCCTCAGGCATTGACACGCTCATTGTGTAGAACGGATACATTTGGGTGAAGCAGTATGGGTGCTGTTGGAACATAGAACAAACTTGGAGAAGAGTTTAGTGAAGAAATGAGATTTGAGGTTTCCTTTGAAGGTGCTGATATTTAATGGTAATAATAATAATAATAATAATAATAATAATAATAATAATAATAATAATAATAATAATAATAATAATAACTGGCATTTATAAATCGCCTACCCTAAGGATCTAAGCGCTTATACACGCACACTTTCTTACGCAAACACATATACGCACTATACATATACTTTAATTATAAGACAAGTTACTCTTTCACGCATACATACAACTGCTGTGTAAATCAATATGACAAAAACATACTAAATTACTACTTAACCCCCCCACCCCTCCAAACCATTTTTACAACTACAGATACTGCTGAAAGACTTTTGAGAAGAGATACGTTTTGTTGGATTTGAACGATTCACAGGAGGTAGAATGTCTAACATGGAAGGGAAGAGAATTCCATAGGTGAGGGCCGTGGACAGCAAAAGAGCGGAAACCATGAAATTTTCTTTTGTAACGGCCCTAATAATAATAATAATAATAATAATAATAATAATAATAATAATAATAATAATAATATTAATAATAATAATAATAATAATAATAATAATAATAATAATAATAATAATAATAATAATAATAATAATAATGCGAGAGCTTATAACGCGCACATATCTCACCACAAGGCGACTCAAGGCGCATACATATGTAGTGGTGTTGGTGTTTTGGAGAGAAGATAATAAAGTGATTTTAATTTTGATATTGATTACACCTCGGTTAAGAAAGGTGAAAATGTAAATGTCTTAACAGCTGAGGTTCGAGAACATTTGGAAAGAACGTATGGTAATCATTTAAAAATTTATACAGACGGATCTGTGTCTGAAACTTTACTTGCTGGTGCCGGTTTTACCATTCCTGATCTAAAAATAAAAAAAATCGTATTATGTTGGTAAGAATGTATCAATTTTCACAGCAGAATTGTGTGCCATTTTAATGGCTTTGGACACTATTAGCAACACTTCTATTGCCTTTTATAACATAGTTTTATGTGTTGATTCTAAAGCTGTTCTCAAAGCCCTTCAAAATTGGTATTGTAAAACTAGATCAGACATTATTTTCGATATTAGATTATTAATTCATGCTATTATGTCAAATGGTGTAGGAATTTCTTTTTGTTGGGTTCCTTCACATTGTGGCATTTATTTTAATGAAGTTGTGGATACTTTAGCAAAGGAAGGGTCATTCTCTGTAAGTGACAGCAACATTGTTAGACCATCTGCATCAGAACTCATTTCGTTGGTAGAAAGATCAATGTACTCCACCTTATCACAAAGTACTGGAATAGATCATTACTCATGTTCTAGAAACTTGTGTAGAATAATCAATAAGCTAAGAGTCAACTCATGGAATACTAAATTTTTAGCTAATGCTATGTGTCCATGTTCTCAACCAATTTCCGTTGAACATCTGTTAAAAACTTGCCCCATATTAACTTCACAATATTTAAACAAAAATATTAAAACAAGTGAACATTCCACTGTTGAGAACTGCTGCAGTATCCAACAATTATTACCATAGCACAAATTATTAGCCAGTCTCCAGTGAGCAAATTTTTGTGATTATTTTGTCTGAACCTTGGATGTGCTTTTTGCATTTTGCGTGTGATTGTGTGCATGCTTGCGTGTATGGTCTATGTTACACTCAGTTTGATGATGGTGTTTTTCGTTATCAGTATCTGATTCAGCCCCGATGCTTGAATTCCTGATAGTTGTGTAACTCAGATTCGTTTATTCACACAGCCCGTCCAAACAGCATACAATTCACAAAGTCGACGTATGAAGTTTTCCTCTTTTATTCAGCACACATCAACAACTGCATACAATTCTCAACTCAACTCAACAACTTTCACAGCAACTCTCCAAATCACTATCAACAACTTTACTATCTAAAACAATCTCTCAACAGGAACTCGGCACACGATTAAATAACCTCTCTCCTTTCCGGAAAGATTTCGTACATGGTAGAAAATGACGTACTGCCACCAATCGAATAAAAGATCGTCATCACTGACTTACGTCAATACATATTTTTATATCTTCCAGAACGACCTCTTGCTTCGACACGCATCGGGAAGTTTCCATCAAGAGTAAACACGCATATCCAGAAGATTCTCAAATAATATCGACTAACGCAAATTATCAACGTTATACAAAGCCTCTCCTAACAACAATGCAAACTCAAATCAAAGGTAAATAAACTCCATTATTGAATACTTTGCAAATCGAAACGATTAGATCTATCGTACACGCTTCAGCCATACTATCATTCGCGTTTCAACGTAACATAACCCCCCACTCAAGAAGAAATTTACCTAATTTCTTTCAACAACGTTGAAACGTAATGTACAAACAAAGTACAGAATTAAAACTTACTTCAGTCTGTCCGAACACTGTCAATGTTCTCAGTTCATTCACACAGATTCAAAGTTTCTCATCTACAAGTCTTTCTGGATACTGTCAATGTTCACAGATCATTTACCCAGTCAACGTTTTTCATTTTCAAGTCTGTCATTACCAATATTCTTAGTTCGTCCACACAGTCAATATTCTTTCGTTCGCAAGGAATCGACGCCCTCGTCAGTTGCGGTCGTCATCGGCCCAGGGTCAAAGACGATGATCACGTGGGCTTCCCCGGAATCAGTGCGTCTTCCGTTGTCTTCCTCTTCCGTCGGATGTCCGACGCAGTCGACGTTGTCAGCTCCCAGAATGCATTCGCTGGGTCTCACGGTCAGGTTGGCTTCTGCGGGACGGTGGAACAGCTCCCTCGAGGTCTGCAGATGCTCCTTCCAGGTCTGGGTGTGGACTTCATGTTCGACCAAAGTCGTAGAGCCTGGGAAATCACTGAAGCTATGGGGAAATTCGCCCATAAGGTCCTTGAGCTCCAACTTTTGACCTTCCGTCAAGCTCGGTCCTAGCTTAACATCATCGATGCCTTCTTTGCTGTGGAAGTCTCCCAGTTCCAACAGTTCTTCGTTGTCAAAGCTGTCGTCGGTCACAGCTGCTGTGGCTGCGTGCACAGTCTCCGGTGGCCTTTCCACGTACAGCTTAAGGAGGTTGGCGTGGTATATCTTGGAATGCTGGCCGACCTTCACCTTGTAGTCGTTGATTCCCACCACGGTCTCCACTTCGTACGGGCCTTTCCACTGCATCAGCAACTTATTGTGATCAGTAGGTAGCAGCACCAGCACTTTATTGCCAGGTTTAAACTTCCTGTTCACAGCCCTACGGTCATAGTAGTGCTTTCCACAGTCCTGGGACTTCTTCAGGTTTTCTCTGGCTATCTCGAGAGTCTGCTCCAGCTTCTCCCGTAGCTCAAACACGTACTGGTAGCTGTTCTTCACCTCTGGGGTGTCTACTTCTTTCGTCCACAGTTCTTTTAGGATGTGCATCGGCCCTCGAATGGTTCTTCCGTACAGCAGCTCGAACGGAGAAAAACCGGTGGACTCCTGCGGTACTTCTCTGTAGGCGAAAAGTAAGGCGTTGATGTAGCGATGCCATTGTCTGGGCTGCTCGCTGCACAGTTTCTTCAAGGTGGACTTCAACGTAGCATTGAACTTTTCGACAAGCCCGTTGCACATTGGATGGTAGGGTGTCGTAGTTAAATGCCGGATGCTCAGCAGTCTGTTGACCTCCTTCATACAGTCAGAGACGAACTGCGTCCCGAGGTCTGTCAGGATCTCTTCAGGCACTCCAAGCCTACTGAACATGTCCACCAGTGCCTCTGCTACAGTTTCAGTGTCAATCTTCTTCAGTGGCACTGCTTCTGGGTACCGAGTCGCATAGTCCACTAAAGTCAGTACCCACCGATGACCTTCTTCACTCGGAGGTCTTATTTCGCCGATTAAGTCTAAGGCCACCCTCTTGAAAGGTCGGTCGATCAAAGGCATTCTCTGCATTGGCACTTTCGGGACCCTTCCTCGAGGTATGGTCTTCTGGCAAATGTCACATGATCGGCAGAAACGGCTGACGTCCGCATGAAGTCCTGGCCAGTAGAACACCGCCTGGATTCTGTCTGACGTTTTTCTGATGCCTAGGTGACCTCCCATGATTGAGTCATGCGCTACTTCCATCACTTGGCGCCTTAGGGGTAACGGTACCAAGACTTGACGTAGTGGTTTACCTCCGTTGACCCTCGGGTGCTGGAAGATTCGGTACAGGATCTTGGCCTTCACCTCAAAATAGACCGTGCCACTGCGTTTGGTCACGTGATCTTGGCGGTTCCTGTACTTGTTTAAAGTGCTATCAGCTTCCTGGAGCTGGATCAGTTTATCTCTGTCCACGATGGCAGCTTTGGAGTTGTCGGCGACCTTCAGTGGCGTAGACGTCTTGTCTCTCTTGGCCTGGGCCCTGGTTGTAACGGCACCGACGATCTCTGGTCGGCAGGGCTGAGCCGGAGTAACCACATTGTCCCGTAGCAGCTCTGTAAGGTCTCCATCGGGAAATGGCAATGGATCCTCCTCTACAACTTCGACGTGTTGAGTTGAGGCAGGACTCCACTCTGGATCGGGGTCGTCGGGTCGTCTCGCGCCGTCGATATTCCCAATCATCAAATCATACAGCGGCTTCTTCAGGCAAACCGCTTCGACTTCGCCTATGTAGAAAGGGGTGTTGACATGAATTTTCGCAACTGGCGCTTTCAAACATTTGCTGTCGGCCATAAGTGTCCATTTTGAATCGCCAGTGAACTGTTCTTTAGCGATTAGGTCTTCTCTGACGATGACCCCACTGCAGCCAGAGTCTCTTAAAACAGTCACTTCATGATTTCCGACGCGTCCCTTTGAAACAGGCATGTTCTGGACGGTCACAGCTGCGCTGGCGACGACGGGGATGGATTTTCCGTTGGCAAGGAGAAGTTGGCCATCAGTCATGCACTCTTGCACGTCCGCAGGGGTAGCTGTGCGCTTGGTCTCACTCGGAAGAATGACGCTCCCGCCGCACACTTGATGGTCAGATCTACTGGTTTGCCGTTGATTGGAGAACCGCCTCTGCCGGTTGCCCGCCGCTGAATTGTCCGTACTGCTCCGCTGTCCGCTACTTTTGTTTTGAGGACAGTTAGAAGCTCTGTGGTCTGTAGCGTTGCAGGTGAAACAGCCCCTTGAATGCCCTTCCCTGGGAGGAGGCGTGGAGTCTGTCTGTCTCTGGCTCGTCTGGCTTCCCTGGATCTGGTTCACATGGTTTCCAGTCTTCTGAAAATGTTTCGTCGCGCTGGGTGGCCCCAGGGTTTTCCCATGAGCGATGAGATATCTTTCAGCAGCCTCAGTCACATCTTTAAGCGTCTGCAGCTTTTGTTCTTCTAAGTGGGTCGCTAAGTCCTTGTGACAGGCATTGAGAAATTGTTCCTTCACGATCAGGTCATGGAGACTGTCGTAAGACTTCCTTTCGCCTGATAACTCCACCCACTTGTGTAGATATGACGACAGGCGCTCCACAAACTGCTTTGGCGTCTCGTCTGACTTAGGCCGGCATTCACGGAAGCGTTTACGGTAGCCCTTCTCTGTAAAGTTATAGCACTGCAACAGGGCCTCTTTCAAGACGTCGTAGTTTTTGGCGTCATCGTTCGACAGTCTGGTGTAAACTTCGAGAGCTTGCCCCGTCAGAAGTGCACTCAGTCGAATTGCCCAGTCTTGAGGTTGCCAGTTAGAGCTTTCAGCGAACCTTTCGAATCTCGCCAGATAACAGTCAATCTGGTCCTTCCCGTCGACGAAAGCTGGCAATTTTGGAGCCGTGTTGTCACTGATAACTTGTGGCGCATGCTGCTGTTGCTGGATGCGCGCCAACTCTAGTTGGAACTGCCGATCAGCTTCTCTTTCCTCACGCCTGCGCTCATCTTCTCTTTCTTTACGCTGCTCTTCTCTTTCTTGCCGCTGCTGTTCAATTTCCAGACGCTTCAATTCTAATTCTCTTTCTTCACGGCGACGCTGCTCTTCTAATTCTCTTTCTTGTATTCTCTCCTGGGACTTGACGTACTCCGTCAGCTGTTTCCCTTTTAGATTCAGTTGAATCCCTTTCTGCCAGAAGTCAGCCATCTTGATGCTTCTGGAAAGTTCTTTTAAAGAAAGTTCTTTTCTAGAAAGTTCTTTTTCTGGAAGGTTCTTCTTCTAGAAAGTTCTTGACTGTAGAGTTCTTTTTTTTCTGGAAAGTTCTTGACTGTGCTGTACCTTTCTAGACTGTTCTAGAACAGCACGCTTTCTGCAGTAGCGCTGATGCTTGTCACTAGTCGCCTTCGTTGACGCAGGCCCCGCTGTCCTCGTCGTATGCGACGCTGCACCACGCTGGTGTTGATGTACACGCTCCTGTGCTGAAGTAGACGCGACGTCCGCTCGACGCTCGCTGTAACACTGGCGATGTAGCTCCGAGACTGTCCCTCGACGTAGTCCTGCGGCAGCCACGTAGTCCCGCTCTGTTGTTCGCTCACGAAGCAACTCTTCGGCGACTACACGCCCTTGCAGTCAACCCGAATCTATCGGATGTAGTCCCAGTATGTTGGCCCCTCTCGACGCAACTCGTTGGCGGCTACCCTCGATGACTGCCTCTCGTAACGTTGACTCGCTTGTTGTAGCAGTTGAACCCTTGGCTATGGCGTGAATCGCGGCTTGGCCCCCAAAATGTTACACTCAGTTTGATGATGGTGTTTTTCGTTATCAGTATCTGATTCAGCCCCGATGCTTGAATTCCTGATAGTTGTGTAACTCAGATTCGTTTATTCACACAGCCCGTCCAAACAGCATACAATTCACAAAGTCGACGTATGAAGTTTTCCTCTTTTATTCAGCACACATCAACAACTGCATACAATTCTCAACTCAACTCAACAACTTTCACAGCAACTCTCCAAATCACTATCAACAACTTTACTATCTAAAACAATCTCTCAACAGGAACTCGGCACACGATTAAATAACCTCTCTCCTTTCCGGAAAGATTTCGTACATGGTAGAAAATGACGTACTGCCACCAATCGAATAAAAGATCGTCATCACTGACTTACGTCAATACATATTTTTATATCTTCCAGAACGACCTCTTGCTTCGACACGCATCGGGAAGTTTCCATCAAGAGTAAACACGCATATCCAGAAGATTCTCAAATAATATCGACTAACGCAAATTATCAACGTTATACAAAGCCTCTCCTAACAACAATGCAAACTCAAATCAAAGGTAAATAAACTCCATTATTGAATACTTTGCAAATCGAAACGATTAGATCTATCGTACACGCTTCAGCCATACTATCATTCGCGTTTCAACGTAACAGTCTAATATCACAAACTGTGAATAGACGTTAAATAAAATTATTGAATTGATAATAAAGTGATGGAGGCTATAGGTGATGAAGAATTCTCACACATTCTCTCTCTCTCTCTCTCTCTCTCTCTCTCTCTCTCTCTCTCTCTCTCCGCAACGCCAGTTTGTTGATGACCTTTGAAAGTTTTATTCTCGAAGTGCATCATACAAAAGGCAATGCTCGTGGAGATAACAGCTACATTCTGCCCTCTCTGTGTGTCTGACTCGTTCTTCCCGTGTCTGCCGTGTGTGTCGTTCTCCCCCGAGTGTGTGTCCCGAAATATTTGCACGTCCGTGCTTTTATGTGTGAGCGCAGACCGTACTGAACCCGATGTTTAACGCGTGCTGCGCGCCACAGAATGTTCGCCTCTCTTGGTAATTTGTGTTAGTCATTTATCTTTATTTTACATAGAATGCTTGAAACGCTAATGATTACTATACAAATTATATATTGACGGAAACGCGGAAATACGACCTTTCTACTGATATAATAATACCGGACCTATCTGCTACGAAATAAAAATAATACGCAATTTAAGAGGGAGTTGGCTGCTGCTTTTAAGAAAGTCACGAGTCTAAACTCGTAAAAACCCTTTAATTTAATACAACTATAAATAATAATAATAATAATGACAAAGAAAGAATAACGTCTCCCCTTTCCAACGATATATAATATGACATGGTTACTATTATGGGTTCCGACTATGACGGACTAAACTAGAAAACACCTAACACAACAACAATATTTACGTCTAACCTCTTCTTACAACGTTTCCTCTGTTTCTCTTCCGATGTATGTCCCTATACACAGGCGGCGGAAGCAGGGGGGCAGGGGGTCCATGCCACCCCCCCCCCTAGAAAAATGTTGGAGGGGGCAGCCTTATATATTGCCCCCTCCAATAATGAGTAGTGTTTTTTTTTCCCCAGGGCATTAAAGGATTTTTTTTCTTCAAATGGAATCAAGCAATACAAGTGTTTATCATCATAATCATCATCATCACCCTCTGATCAGTAAGAGAAGTTCGTCCCTTCGTCATCATTTCCTGTCGGCGCGTCATAATCGTTAGCCTTAGCGTAGATCAACGTGACCGACAGTTTTCGACATCGTGCACGTCACAGTCGCATTTTGAAAACTTTAATTTGCTGTCAGTTTTTACAGTCTACCGTTTTCAATATCAGCAATTTTCTCGACTACAAGTGAAGAAGTCAGCAAAATGGCAAATGCTTTGACAACTGGTGTTATTGTTCCTCGTCAAGCATCCCGACAGACTCTCCGTGACAACCAACCTGCAACCACTCCAGAAGAATATTTCAAGATTAGCATTGCCATTCCTTTCTTGGAACACCTGTCAACCGAATTGGACTCGAGGTTCAAAAATGCTGGTCTAGCAGTTGGTGGTCTATGTCTGGTGCCAAGCACTTTAATAGACAACCAGGATGGTTTCATGCAGGTTCCAGAAGGGGTGATACTGGCAATGTTGTGGGAGTCTGACCTACCAGACAACGCTACCATTGATGCAGAATACCAACGGTGGGTTTGCAAATGGCGAAGTGCTGCTGAGAATGCGACAGCTATCATCCCATCCACGGCATCAGAAGCACTGAAACATTGTGACAGGGATTTTTTTTCCCAACCTGTTCATTATGCTTTAGAACCTTTGCACCCTACCTGTCACTACTGCCGAGTGTGAGCGTTCAAAACGTCAGTTGCGCAACCTGAAAAACTACCTGCGCGCTACAATGGGGCAACAGAGACTAAATGGACTTGCTTTACTGAAAGTGCACAGGGATGTTGATATTGACTTTAAAGAGGCAGTGAACTGTTTTGCCAGAAGATACAATTCACAAATAGTACTAATGCCGAGAAACCTAGTGCAGCAAGACTGAATTAAGTGAAAGCAGGGCGGTGATGTTCATAAACTACAAGGTAAAGCTTTATACCGTTAATGATCAACAAAAAGTAGTGAATAATAATAGTATACAAAACATCTCTGCTGATAAATAAATGTGTGTGTGTGGGTTTTTTTTTAAGGGAGGGGCAGAGGATAATTTTTGTACCCCAGAGTTTGTCAGTTCAATTGTTCAAAAAGCTCAAAGTCCCAGACCATCACAGATGGCTTTTTCAAGGTTCAGATTGCACCAGATTGCACCATTTTGCATCCTTGAAAAAAAAAATTTCCGGGGGAGCATGCCCCTGGACCCCCCTAGAAGGCTCGGCGCTTCGCGCCTTCGCTGAATCTGTAACCCCCACCCCCACCCTCGACTTTTCCCAGGTCTGGCCCTGATGTCAGTGAATAGTGTGTGCCTCCCCCCAATCCTGAGCCGCTTCCGCCGCCTGTGCTATAAAACTAATATTTAATTTAAGTATATACTATTAGAGAATGAACTAAGGCATCGGAAAATATCACACTTAAGGTGTTACAGCGGAAAATCTTTGCTATCGCCATCATCGACAATTATGTTCTTATCATGTGTTAATCTACAAGGCGGGAAGAGCTTTATGAACGGCCAAGCTCGTATCAGCGGTGGCTTCGCACCCAACAGCGCGGTGTCTTTATCATTGTAATAGGCATCGCACTATTCTAAACATCACCTCTCCTTTAAAGCTGCTAAATAAATCACAAATAAAGTGTATATATTCTAATAGAGAATTTAATGCTGCGTCTAACGATTATAGGCTTTAAGGGATCTGAAAAGTATAGATCAAGTTGTTGCATACAGTTAGTTTAAACATAACAGAGAACAGAGTGAGGCCTAAGCATCGTAATGATCAGAAATTCTTTGTAGCCCGCCAGGCTACACATACACATTCTTTCGCATTAACAATTCAAGCACACTAAATACAACTTGCACATAAATGACATGAAGATGACAAGGTACCAATACAAAAAGATACATAGCACTAAAAAATAAGCATGAGAAATATTTACATAATTATTAGTAGACCTACATGGCCATTTGCAACTGCTCTGATTTAGGCTTGCCATTAATGTGGGTTGTGGGGAGAAGGGGTGAGGTGGGGTAGCGGGGCACTGTAGTCTGAGGATTATTTAGAAGAAAAAAAAAGGAGAGAATTCCAGTTGGTGGGGACTTGAAAAGAAAAGGAGCGTTGGCCTGCAGTTATAAGTTTTGTATGAGGTTTGTTGAGTTTGAGGTTGTCGTTTGAGGAGCGGAGTGGTCGGGAAGGTTGATAAAGTGAGAGGGAATCAGATAGATAAGCAAGCTTGTTGAGGCATTTGTATGTAAGAGTGTTGAGCTTGTGTTTGATCCTATGTGAGGCGGGTAGCCAGTGGAGTTGTTGCAACAGATGGGTGATGTGGCTTTCTTTTTAAGGACAAAACGGGCAGAGCTGTTTTGGTGCGGTGGAGAGATCGAAAATTGTAGCGAATTCCAGACAGTTGATCCTAACATGAGATTGCTTTTGAATGTCATTGCTGTAGCACATCAGGCCAAATGGCGTGAGTGACAAATACCGCCTCCACTAGACTCCACCGCACCCCCATCTGCTTCCTCCCCGTCGCCCACGTTCGTTTTAGGCATACACCTATCCTTTTCACGTATTATGTGCATTACTATTATGTACATGTCATTCCCTACCTTACTGCGCCCGAACTGTGAATTTTATTTTAAGGCAAGATAGCACGCTATTCAAATGAATTTCAAGACTCCAAAACGCATTTGCAAATCTTAAAAATAAATGTTGTGTTTTGTTCTATTTTGTTCATACACATTCAAATCAACAACCTTCCAAAATAAAATCAATATATTAACTGTTATTGATGCAAGACCGGCGATAGTCCCTTATTACATAGTATTCATTACATGTAACAACTTTCCCAAATATCCATTAAACGAGAAACAACTCAGTGCATATGCTGGGCCACACTTACACCGTATTTCGTTAAGAAATCTTTAAAAATATTTTTTTAAATAATAATTAACAACAACAACAATAATAATAATAATAATAATAATAATAATAATAATAATAATAATAATAATAATAATAATAATAATAATAATAATAATCATCATCATAATAATAATAATAATAATAATAATAATAATAATAATAATAATAATAATAATAATAATAATAATAATGAAGGTCTCTATCCCCGGATAACCTCATTTTAGGATTTTAGATCACTATCACCAGCTGTGAGCAGTAAGTTGCTCCACGAAATAGCCTCTAAACGTCTAAGAACAAATCTTGACCTTACCGCTGTTTGCGCTTTGGCATAAGGTGACATAAAATCTTATTAGCATATATTTTTACTGTTTCTCCTGCGTTGGCTTATGTGCGAATGTCTAGATAAACGTTTTTACACTTTTCTAGCGTATGATTTTTAAAACGTTCACTTTCCACAGTTAGACTACTATAAAAATTAAACTTAAGAACAAATTTGCAGACAACAAAAAAATAATCAATGACATTTCTTGATAAGTTGGTCACTTTATGTAATTTAAAGTGGCATAGTTTGGTCTTTTGTAATGGATTTATTGAATCACAGGAAGATTTCTTGGCTATGCGCCGCAGTGTTATTTTTCAGTGCTTGGTCCTTCAAATTGGAACTCTTTTCCTCTGTCTCTTTGCAGCTCTCCCAACAAGTCCAATTTGAAAACTCATCTCTTCCTTAAAAATGTCTGATCACGCCTCCCTATCCTGTCCTATCCTATATTATCCTATCCTATCCTATTCTATCCTATCCTGCAACTCAAAGGTCGTTGGGGAACCACAGATGATCGTTCAACCTGCGCACTCCATCTCTCTGTTCTCAGCAACACCATGGCTTCGTTCAGTGTCAAACCAGTCCATTCTCGAATGTTGTCCTCCCACCTTTTCCTCTGTCTCCCTCTATTCTTCTGCCTCCTTGCATCGTGCCTTGCAGGATGGTCCCTGCCAGGCCTGATGCTCTGGCGACGTGGCCACACCATCGCAGCCTCCATTTCCCCACCGCTGTGAGCATGTCATCGTGTTGTCCAATGGTTTGTGTGATGGTCTGTCGGACTCCGCCGTTGGGTACAGGAAATGCCCAGAAGTCTTCTGTAGCACCCCATCTTCATGCTTTGCATTTTTCGTTGTAGGTCTGATGTGAGGGTCCATGTTTCGCAAGCTTATAGGAAGATGGAGATGACAAGGGAGCGCAGCAGCCTTATCTTGGAATGTAGACTGGTGGTCTTGCCTTTCCAAATGGGCTTCAACCTTGCACTTTAATAACCTTGGAATGTAGGCTGATGGTCTTGTCTTTCCAAATTGACTTCAACCTCGCCAAGGCAGCAGTTGTTTGTGCGTTCCTGGAGAGGGCTTCCTGTCGGGACCCATTGATACTATGGCTCCTAAATATTTGAAGCTATGCACTGTGTTGAGGGATAGGCCTTGGATTTGATGTCCGTGTTGATGCCATTGGCGTTGTTGGTCACGATATAGGAACGATATATTGCCATTTTTAAAATTTCCCGTTTAATTAAATTAAAAAAAAATAATTAATTAATTAATTAATTAATTAATTAATTAATTAATAAAACAATAATTACACGCTCTTTTGTCAAGCAATTTCAACTGTGTCTGTGATGAACGATATATGAAAAGTTTTCGTTTTCTCGTCTTACATGTAGTTGATAAGAAGAGAGAGAGAGAGAGAAGAGGCATAGTGGATGGGAAATGTAGTGTAAGAAGTTAAGACATAAGACATAAGACAATTTATTTCGCTTCAACTTTTACATCGAAGAAATCTTGGTGCGCATGAGGTTCTCAGATGTGTATAATTATATGTAATTCGCTTATGTTTAAATACAGAAGAAAAGCACACAATTTATAAAAAAAAGCAATACTGAATGACAAACGCAATCATACATACACATTCTACCTGCATACAGCCTTTGACACTAGGGTGGTTAAATCAATTATAAATTAACACAATGTCTCATCAGGAATGACTAGAATTGACAAATTTGTGTGTATTAAAAATTAGGCCTACATTGCTCATGTTTGCACACTTTATTGCGCGCACTCACGCTTACACGAAAAATAACATTATATATAACATAAATAATATATGTATTATTTGTCACTAAACTGACTGTCTCTCTTTCTTTCTCTCTCACTCTCTCTCTCTCTCTCACACACATACACACGGCACATATTACACATCATTGTCCGACTCAGAAAGCGGTACATTGCTACCGATATTTAAGAGGGGGACCGAAAATACTACGAGGCTGCTAGGCTAAGTCAACAGTAAAGGGGGAGGGGGGGGGGGGGCGATAAAGCGTAGGGGAAAAAGGAGGAGGAAGTTCAAGTCAAAGACCTCTTTGTATGCAATCTCATTTGTGGCCAAGGTAAACGTCTGTGGAGAATAGTGCAAGGTCGTAAGCTTACTATATATAGCACACTATCCTCGACACGTACGTTCTATTGGAAGAACTCCGATGACTTCATTTGAAATTCCATTCCCCATTTCCACACCGCTAAACCACTTCTTTCCACGTTTGTCCAAATTATATTGATGTCTTGCCATTACTACTACTACTACTACTACTACTACTACTACTACTACTGAACATTAAGGTTTAATGTCTACACCCACCATTGGCGATATGGCAGACGGGGATAACCATCCCAGGGAAAGAGGGGTAGGGATTTGAATTAACTCTGAACTACCAGAGCAATCATACTGCTAAAATGGACAGTGAAAATGGCCACATTTTATATCGCCCACCACGGGATTCCAACCTGGGTCATCGGTGTGCCAGGCGTACGCCTCTACCACTTCACCCGGTACACATTGGTCGAACGCTGTCAGAAGCATGTTTTTACTAGTCGCCTCAACCGGCGATAAAGCATGCTCCCATGCTTCAGAGCACTGCTTCCTACACGCTTCAACGGCTATAGTGACGGAAAAAGCGCAATTTCACTGTACACATATACAGAATGTTGCTCTACAACATTCCGCTCTTTCCGTCTCAAAAACCCAATTGCCTCGTTGGATTCTTAAATTGCATGAAACCAAGTGAGGACACTATCCGGCGTCAACAAACGGTTCAAAAACATTGTCAAACGGTTCGTAAAAGACAGTTGACCTAGAAACTAATACAATTTGACCTAATTCGTCCCCTAGAGGAGACGAAACTTATATTTTCATGAGTTCACTGCAGTGAAATTGCGTTTTTCCGTGCCTATAGAGCTTGAAGCGTATAGAAAGCAGTGCTCTGAAGCATGGGAGCATGCTTTATAGCCTCTTGAGGCGACTAATAACGCATGCTTCTCGTAGCGTTCGACCGTGGTGTATCGGGTGACCACTTGAGCTACGGCGGTGGGATAATAATAATAATAATAAGAAGAAGAAGAAGAAGAAGAAGAAGAACAACAACAACAACAACAACAAGAATAAGAACAAGAACAAGAAGAAGAAGAACAAGAACAAGAAGAAGAATGTGTGCGTTTGTGTGTGTGTGTGTGTGTGTGGGTGTGTGTGTGTGTGTGTGGGTGTGTGTGTGTGTGTGTTTCATCATTTTTCTATGTTTTATTATTTAATTATGCGTGAAATGCCCCTTAAATCACTCTTTTTTGTGTGTGCTATATAAATCGATGTATTATTAGCTTAATAATAATAATAATAATAATAATAATAATAATAATAATAATAATAACAATAACAACAACAACAACATTGTTCAGCGCACTACCAAACTTATATGTATGTATGTATGTATCAGTTTATAGTCCCCTCTCTTCCCGAGAAGGATTTTCAGAGAGGATCAGTCACCAAACTTATAATTTTACTCCGAGCTCACATTCTCACAAACACACATTCACGCGCTGTCGCACGCACAAAACATCCGCAACAATACAGGGTGTTCCAAAAGTCTTGGGCACATTTGAAGTTCCCATATCTCAATTAAAATGAATGGTAGTAAGATAAAAGTTGTGCCATTTTAAAGCTAATTACATTAAGTTTTTTGTAAAGCTGTTGATTTTTTTTAAATTTCTTTTCAGACCCATTAATGGCGTTCACTCAAACAGAAAATGCTGGGACGCGTTTGGCAAGAATTTGACTATCGGCTTGATGTGTGTCGTGTGACCAATGGTGCTCACATTGAACATCTTTGAACATTCCATGTAAAAATTGAGATTACAAGCTTTCTGAATTTACCAAATGCGTTTTTATATCCTTAATAGTTTCGGAAATATTCAATGTCAAAATGTGCCCAAGACTTTTGGAACACCCTGTACTTTTTCCAACTTATACAATTTAGTTCAACCGTGACTGCGACTACGGGTAATCGGCCTCATAATTTCTGGTTAACTTGCACCCTTGTTGGCGGTTCACTGTCGATATTCTGATTTAAGTGAAATATATTGTAACCCCCACCCGGTCTTTCTTACACTCTCCGTTCCCACCCACCTCCCACCCTCTCACCCGCCAATGCTATTAGACATACCAATGCTATTAGCCATACCAATGCTATTAGACATACCAATGCTGTGCGTTATATGAGTTTTAGTCACTGTTGTGTAGCAGTGTCCTGTATTGAGTGTGGGGTTGTATATGCAACTGTGGGTGAGTGGATGAAAATACAATTGAATGGCTTGCCATTTTGGTTTTGAAATGGATCAGATCCAAAACGTGCAGGACGACAGCAATGTCAGCACGTTGCGGTGTGTTATTTCACTCCACTGTCGTGGCCTGACCTAACTTTAAACCCAAGGCTGGCTTTATTACCTGTACGTCAACTACCATTGCGCTTTTAAAACGGGGATATAATACACGTTCCAAAGAATTGGAGCAGAGTAATAATTAACTATGTACTTTAAGAAGTATTAATAAAGTAGTTATTTTTAGGTTTGTACTTCAACAAGTATTTTTTTAAGTAGTCATAGTGTTTAGGGATGTACATTTAGAAATGTAGTTACTTTAAGAAGACAAGTATGTACTTCAAGACGTATTTAATAAAGAACTGTAATAATAATAATAATAATAATAATAATAATAATAATAATAATAATAATAATAATAATAATAATAATAATAATAATAATAATAATAATAAGGGTATTTATATAGTGCTTTTTCCTAATTATATCCGTTCAAAGCGCAATTCTCGCGCATTATACTGAACGATAATATCGATATATATAAAGGACGAGGGGGGAGGGGAGACGAAGGAGGAGAGCAGCTAAGGATTGAGGGGGCTTAGGGCATGTGGTGTGACGGCGGTGGTCTGAATCAAAAAAGAAGGAATGATGATGGTGATGGGAGGCGAGATCAGACATTTTTAAGGAAGAAAAGAGTTTTCAATCAATCTTTAATTTAACGTCTCTTCACACATTTAGGTGATATTAGACATTGAAAATGTAACTATTAAAACACAAGAGTTTTCAAGTTGGACTTGAAAGTGGCTATGTTCGAAGAGCTGTGAAGAGAAAGAGAGAACGGAAGAGAATTCCAAGTTAAAGGACCAAACACTGAGAAGGATCGGCAGCCTGCAAATGAGAATTTGTAGTGGGGTACTTGTAGCATTAGCGTGTCAGAGGAAGAAAGAAGATTTCTAGATGGTTTGTAGAAGTAAATGTTCTGGGTGAGGTAGGAAGGGGCTAATCCATGGGCGTACTTGTAACAGAAAGTACAGATATTGAAGGTAATCCTCTGAGATACAGGAAGCCAATGAAATGAATGTAGGAGGGGAGTGATATGATCAGATTTTTTTGGCATTTTGAGGACAATACAATACAATACAAGGCAAGGCAAGGCAAATTTATTCCAGACAAAACCCATTAAGGGCACATGGACATGGTTAAAATAATCTACACAAACATGCACAATAATTAATTAACATTTTAGATTTAAAAAAAATAAAATAAAAATTTTAAACTATTTATTTATACAGCGGGATAGCGTGGAGGGGGGGGGAGGTGGCAGGGGGGGGGGGTATTGAGTGGGGAAAAGAAGAAAAAGAACTTGATTGGGGACAACAACTATGAATCATAACTAACAATACAATTCAACCTAAACACATCAATGACAAACTACTGAAATAATTTTTATTACACATAACCTGTCAACATCAGAACTATATTAATTTTTGACATGGGATAAAAACGTTACATTTGTTTAATTATTAATTTCATTAGACTTACAAGCTTTAATAATTCTGACTTTTTGTTAGATGACAATAATTCTTGAAATTTGATGGCATTGGGATATCTATAATAATATGATTTTAATAAATCTCTTCTCGAGTTACAAAAATGTGAACACAAAAATAAATAATGAAACTCATCACCGAGATCGCCACTATTACATTTTTGACATACACGTTCGTGCCTAGGAATGTTAAAATATCGGCCTCTCTGCACTGGCATTCTGTGGTTAAGTGTCCTAAACTTTAGAACAGATATTGCAAGATTTGTTGGTAGAACATGCAAATATTTTTCAAATTCAAAATGTAGCTTAAACATTCGATAATTATAGTAAAATTCATTATTGTTTATTTCCTCGAACCAGCCTTGAAAAAACTGATCATGTAGGCGTTGTTTAATTGTACACTTAAAAACTGAAGCAGAAGGCATAACATTGGTTAGCCCCTGATTTAACCAAAAATTACCAAGTCCTAGATTATTTAACTCTTTCCGCACTGAATCGAGGAATGAAGATTTATAATCTTTATGCAAATCAAGGTGAAACAAAAAAGTGTACATAACGCTGGACAATTTATTACTGTTATCAGGGTGAACAAGCTTATACCAAAAATTTAACATTCTTTGCTTTGCCTGTAACTCCAGAGGAACTTGCCCTAATTCACCAAAAATCATTTGAGAAGGGGTAGACTTACCCAGCTTTAAAATTAGTTTATAAAAACGCAGTTGCAGTTTAGTGGCAAGGTCACTCATTTGAGGACACCATATCTCTGAACCATATAACAGAATAGGAACTATAGTTTTCTCAAACAGATCAATTTGAATTTCTATTGGTAACATAAGCTTTCTAATTTTTCTTAAAAGATAAAACATAGCTTTGGAGGCACGATCATATAAATTTTTCTGGGCTGGTTTAAAGCTACCATTATAGTTAATTTTAATTCCGAGATACTGAAAATCATATACCACGTCCAATTTAACACCATTGTAAAATACATTAGGTAGATTTCTGACTTTGCCTTTTGAAAAAACAACGACCTTAGTTTTAGCAGCATTGACTTTTAATTTGTATTTAGTGCAATATTGATGCATAGCATCTAAAGAAGACTGTAATTCAGCAGAAGATTAACAAAAAATTACGGTGTCATCGGCATATAGCAAAATAAACATTTTATACAGAGTCTCAATATAGTCATCATCAAGAAAAATATCCGATGCTGCAAGCTTAACAGTTCTTAGACCAATTAGTTTTTCACAAAAAAAACTTTTTAAATCATTCAAAAATACAGCAAACAATAACGGAGACAGATTTTCACCTTGTCTGACACCTGTTTTACAAGAAAAATAATCAGAGAGAGTATCATTCCACTGTACCTGTGATTTTGCTTTATTATACAAGTCTTTTATTATATGGAGTATATTTCCGTTTACATTAGAATTTAATAATTTCTGCCATAACAAAGAACGATTAACAAAATCAAATGCCTTTTCATAATCAATAAAAACACAGTACAAACGCTTTTTCTTTGATAGGAAGAATTCTACAAGAGAGTGTAAAGTGAATATATGATCAGAAACAGAGTATCCACCCCTAAATCCAGCCTGTTCTTCACCCAGATTATACAAGATTATTGCTTTATGTCCAGCGGACTCTTCCGAGCCAAATCAGGACCAGAGAGACGTTATCTTAAAATATTATAAAATGATTCAAATTTTAAAAAACAAACCTGTTACTCTTAAATACCCAAACAAACTTTCACATGACACCTCTTTAAGAGTCTTCTTTAAAACTGATGTATTAAAAATATAATCTCTTTCTTCAATCAAACCACTAAATTCAGTCCTATCAATAACATCCAAACTAAACAAAACATGTCGATATGATTTATATGCGATAAAACAAACCAACATCATGTAAAAATTGAAACAGATGTTGACCATTACATACTTTAAAAATCTCTTTGAAAGGTATTGAACCAAAATATGTTTCTCTTTCCTCAATCAGATCAGCACACTCAGACATGAAATGGCGAACGGAAAAAGATTTATCACATGCAAAGCACCATGGTGGTTCTTCTCCTTTTAAAAGGAAACTGTGGGTGACATAAGTATGTCCAATATGAAGGCGAGACAAAACTGTTTCTTCTTTGCGAGTGGATGCAAAGCTAGGCAAAGAATCTGACAAATCCGGGAGAATTTGAAATAATTTGTTGTTGATATGGTTAGACCAGTTAGTCTGCCACAGCCGTTTACAATAAGATCCAGTCATACAACGCAGATCAGAGTAAGGAACAAATTGGAAAATCTCTTAAGGGAAATCGAGATGCAAAGCATCTTTAGCCGCCCTGTCTACTGCAATGTTACCGCGGATGCCCATGTGACCAGGTACCCACATAAAAACTATCTTTTTACCCTCAGAAACAAGTTGTGTATGGAGGTCACGGATCTCTGCCAGAAAAGGGTATGATATCTTTCTCGTGGAAAGAGCCTGAAGTGCTGACAATGAATCGGACATGATTAAAAACGAGGTTCTTTTGGATTGATAAACTTGTTTCAGAGCGAGATGAATTGCATTGAGCTCAGCTGTATAGACAGAACAAAAATCAGGTAAACGCTGTTGCAAAGGCTGGTCTAAGTGTCTCCCGGAGACCGACGCAGCAGCAACTGAATCTCCTTTCTTTGACCCGTCTGTAAAAAGTTTTTCATATCCTGGGTATAAGGCACACTGTTCTAAATAAAGTTGGTTATATACGGTTTCAGATGTATTGTTCTTGAGGAAAGCGGACAATTGCCAATTAATGTTGGGGGTACATAATTTCCATGGAGGAGCTTCAGTCCGAAGCTCATCATCGTTGATGGAAGCAACATCAATGCCTGCTTTTTCCAAATGAGCCTGCATTCTGATGCCAAACGGGGGAATTGTGTTAGGTTTGGCTTCAAATTTCTGAACAAGATCTGAGTTGAAAACACAGTTATAAGCAGGGTTCATGGGAGCAGTTTTTAATTTTAGATAATAATTCAGTGACAATTTTGTACGTCTGAGCTCCAGCGGGGGTTCGTTAGCTTCCACGTATAGGCTTTCACAAGGGGAGGTGCGAAAAGCACCCAAAGCAATGCGTAGTGCCTGATGAGCAACTGGATCTAACATCTTAAGATAAGATTTTCTAGCAGAACCATAAACAATGCAACCATAGTCTAACTTGGATCTAATTAAAGAACGATATAACAGTAATAAAGTTTTCTTGTCAGCATTTTGAGGGCCAGACAAGCAGCTGAGTTCTTAACACGGTGGAGCAGATGAACAGAACATTACATGATTATTGCTTTAGGTCTATCGGATTCTTCCAAGCCAAATCAGGACCAGTATAGCCGAATCGGGACCAGAAAATCAAGACCACAACTTCGCTGAAAGAGGACTCGTCCCTGATCCGCATAAAAGATCTGCTGAAACAACCCTAGTGGCAACACTGAAGGCACTCCACCAGCCGGTCACTTCACAATAAAGACATCCCACGCAGGGGACGCTGAGGCTATACTCTAATATATCGAACCCCCGTTTACAAAAACAAAATATAATATAAACATCATTAAAAATATAAACAAAACACATACATATAAAATGCCTACATTGCCAAATAGTAACATCATAGGAAGCCCCAGTGACCACCTGTCAGAAAGCGTCCAATATTTCCAAGCTGATCCAACAGACCTCACACACAAATGAGGAGTTTTGTCCCGGAAGAGTTTTCAAGAAAAAGGGTAGGTGACTGATCTAGCGAAGAAGAAGATAGTATAAAAGATTGATAGAAAAGAGTAGGAATGAGAAAGAACAAAGGAGAAAGACAGCGACAGTGGGAATTTAAAGCACTAAATTTCCAGAAAGTGGGAATACTATTTATACTGAAACCCCCGGCACCCCCCCACGGGGGGGGGGGGGGGAGATGAACAGAAGAGAGTTACAGTAGTCTAAGCGTGACAGGAAGAAGTAGATGCTTTAAGAAGTATTTAAGTAGGTAGTTTAAGAAGTATTTAAGTAGTTACTTTAAGGCTTTAAGGAGTATTTAAGTAGGTACTTCAAGAAGTGTTAAATTAGGTACTTTAAGAAGTACTTAGAAAACTGTATTCTGTTTTCTTTAATTCCTTACTATTTTTATTTATTTTATTGGGGAATTTTTTTTCTTTTTCTTTCTCTTGTTTTATTTTATTTTATTTTTTTGGGTGAGGGTGATGTCAGGGGGACTATCTAAGATCACTTTGGTGAAGACATTTGTTACACGACTATTTATCAATGGCCGATTCAACCCCGATGCTTGGATCTTGATAAGTGTAACGCGAATTCGTTTATCCATGCAACCTGTTCACTCAGCAACAAGGCAGGAGTCGCCGTATGAAGTTTTCCAACTTTATTCAGCAAACAACAACTGCATACAAGATCGCTTTCCGAAAATCAATTCAAAGATCATCATCAATCACTCTTACGAGGAATAACGAAGCTTAACGTCCAATTGCGTTAGCGTTATGGACGAATCACCACACCGCTACCCTGACAACAATGATGATGATCATCATCAGTATATCCACTATTTCAAGCAGACGATGCGTTACTTATATAGCCTCTCAGCAATCGAGAAAAAGTTTGAACATTCCAGCATGACGCAATAACACCCAATCAAAATAAACTCGTCACCGGAACTATGCACTGTTCTAGTCATTATGTTAGGAAAATCACGTAGCCAAGTCAAAGTCAAAAGCGCTTCATTCCATAAAACCCATTGGGGCACTTGGATACAACGAAAATGAATAAAAATAAACATACATGTAGAATAACCATAAAAATCATAAAAATAATAAAAAACAATATAAAATACATATGTACATATATTACAAAAATAAAAGTTAATCTTTCACACTCACGTTCTAAGAAACATTATAAACATTTACAAAAAACATCCATTATTATCACACAACATAAGCATACTACATAAAACTTATGTCCACACAAGCTGATCTCAAATCGCACGCACTCTCGCAAGATTGGGTGATAAAGAAGTGGAGAAGGGGGGGGGGGTACACACTGGTATTGGGTATTTATATTCTATTATTACTATCATTAATATTACAAATCATTATATTACGTTCTAAAGCTATCCATTATTATTTTCATAAACCTAGCCAGTTTCAGCAGAATAGTCTTATTTTTCGATGAAAATAAATTAGAAAATTTAATAGCATTGGGTCGCACATAGAAAAACCTTTTAAACAGCTCTTTTCTATCATCGTCGAAATGTGGACATATAAAAATAAAATGAAATTCATCTCCTAACTCATTAAAAGTACATTTATTACAGATTCTGTCACACCTCTGGATTCCAAGAAATCGTCTCTTTTGCACTGGTAGCTTATGGTTTAAGGTTCTAAATTTTATGACAACAGCAGCTAGGCTGGAGGGCAAAACTGTCAAATATTCTTCAAATTCAAAATTTTCTTTAAACATTCTATAATTATAATATAAATCATTTGTGTTAATTTCTGAGTGCCAGTTTTGTACATGTTGATCCTGCAGACTTTTCTTTATCTCTTCTTTAAACCCTTCGGCAGAAAAATTCGAGCCTTGAGACTGATCATACCAAACATTTCCTAACCCTAGTTTTTCCAGAGAATTCCTGACACACTCTAAATAATCATGTTTGTACAAGTTTAGTTCGTACATCTTCAGCAGAAACCTGTAAACCACACAAGATAATTTAGTACTATTTCTGTCAAAAGCACGTTTATACCAAAAATTTAACATACGGCATTTTGCTAAGATATCTATAGGGAACTGACCTACTTCTCCTAAAACCATACATGTCGGTGTACTTTTACCAAGCTTTAAATAAACTTATATAAACGTAGTTGCAATTTGTTTACCAGGTCAGTCATCTGAGGACACCATACTTCCGAACCGTATAATAATATAGATACAACAGTTTTATCAAAGAGTTCAATTTGCATGTCAATAGGTAAAGCTAATTTTCTAACTTTGCGGAGTAAAGCAAACATCGCCTTAGTGGCTCGGTCATATAGGTTTTTCTGAGCTGGCTTAAAACTTCCATTGTAATTGATTTTTATTCCCAGATTTTGAAAATCGTACGTAACCTCAATTTGCTCACCATTGTACACGAAAATTGGGACATTTCTTACTTTACCTCTGGAAAAAATCATAACCTTTGTTTTTGCTACATTAACTTTAAGTTTCCAGAGCTGACAATAATCATACATTGAATCAAGGGCTGTCTGTAAAGCATCAGGCGATTCAGCAAAAATAACAGTATCGTCTGCATATAATAAAATAAATAACTTGTACAAAATATCAATATCTATTTGACCTAATTGTGCCTCCTGTGATGCTAAATTCAAAGCTTCAAGTTTGGATCCAGATCTATCTGGAAGCTTCGATCAATAGTAAACAAGCAATTCCAAAACAATCTCAACAATATCTACCGACGAAAATATCAACATTATACAAAGCTTCTTCTAGCAACAAGGCAAAATCAAATCAAAGGTAAATACACTCTGTTATTGCATGCTTTGCAAAACAAAATGATCTGATCTATCGTGCGCGTCTCAATCATAACAACATTACATTTGGAAGAACTAAACTTAGAAAGTTATTATGTTTAAGTAGTAACTTCAATAAGTATTCTCAGAAAATAGTTCTATTTAATTAGTTAATTCAAGACGTACTTAGTACATAGTCATAATTATGTAGGTACTTAAAAAACATTTAAGTAGGTACTTCCAGATGTATTTCGATCATAGTCATATGTTTGCGGATGACATTGATGGATTTCCTGGAGAGGAACAAGAACTTGAACAGCTTGTACAGAGACTTGACACCACCTCAAGAGCCTATGGAATGGGAATAAGTGCAGAGAAGATCAAAATGATGACTAACAACACCAATGGCATCAACACGGCCATGTCCAAGGTTCAAGGCCAGTCCCTCAACACAGTGCATAGCTTCAAATATCTAGTAGCCATTGTATCAGACAATGGGTCCCGACAAGAAATCTTCTCCAGGATCACACAAACAACTGCTCCCCTCACAAGGTTGAAGCCCATTTGGAAAGGCAAGACGAACAGTCTACATTCCAAGGTAAGGCTGCTGCGCTCCCTTGTTATCTCCATCTTCCTATATGCTTGCGAAACATGGACACTCACAGCAGATCTACAACAAAGAATACAAAGCATGAAGATGAGGTGCTACAGAAACTTCTGGCCATTACCTATATCCAGCACATCACCAACGACGAAGTCCGACAGACCATCACACAAGCCTTTGGACAACACGGTGACATGCTCACAGTGGTGATGAAAAGGGTACTCCAATGGTATGGTCACGTCATCAGAGCATCAGGCCTTGCAAAGACCATCCTGCAAGGCACCGTGCAGTGAGGCAGAAGAAGAGGGAGACAGAAAAAGAGGTGGGAGGACAACATTTGAGAATGGACTGGCTTGACACTGAGCGAAGCCATGAGGGTTGCTGAGGACAGAGAAAGATGGAGTACGCTGGTTAAACGATCATTTGTGGTGCCCCTACGACCTTCGAGTTACGGGATAGGATAGGATAGGATAGCATATGTGTAGGTACTTTAACAACTACTTGAGTAGTACTTCAAGGCGGGGATTTCTATACTCAGATTGTGCTTTAGCCTACTAATCAAGATAAGCGACACAGAATCTGGGTCTAGAAATTCCCACTCAAAATTATTTTAAATACAATACAATACAATACAGTACATTACCGACTGATATAAAAATGAAATTTGCCTTTGACTCGCCGTCAAACCTGCAACAATATTTTAAAACAGAGTGACAATACTCGTAACATGTTAAAAAAAAGTTATTTATAATTGATTGCATGATAATATATTCAGGCGAAGACATTACACAAAATACAGGCCTCCTTTCCAATACACACAACCTATTTTGATGTAAGTTCGCCTGATGCTACGGAGACAGATCATTGGCCGTCCTTTATTCCCACGTCATGACAGCAAATGTGTGTCATCAGCAGCCCTAACACAAATTTTGCTAAACGGATGTTGTGTACAATTATTTCTAACACTTTAACTATACAGCACTAAACATTACAGTTACAAAATCACGGGAGAGCTGGGATTTGATTTTATTTGGTTTCTTGTTTATAGGGTCCAGTGAATCTTCAGCGGTCATATCTGGACCACGAGAGCCGAAGTAACTTTTATAATAGATGATATCCCTAATACTGTCACTCATCGTCACCCGATACAAAAGGCACAGAACCAGCCACAGCTAAGCCCTGCAGCACACCATGTTCGCTCGGGGACACGGAGGGAGATAGATGGGATGATGGGGTACATAGGGGAAGGCGGCTGTTAGGGGTTGTGGTGTGTTGGTGGTGTCATGGATGAATAAGCATGATTGCTGTGTGTACTGCATGAGGACCAGTGTAAACCCCATTCAATGCATTGTTTGCCAAGACGCAGTTTATCACGCCACCTATATGCGCAAAGTGTCCGGGGACTCTAGACTAATCTAGCAAACGAACGAAAGAAGGCAGTTTATCGCCTGTCATTTCTGCACTACTGTAAGGTGTTATTATATAACAGCTGGAGCGTTGCAGATTTTAAGTGATAAGGAATGGTAAGAAAATGATAGGTACGTATTTAATATATTAAAAAAAAGAGTCCCCCAAGCCAGGAATGTTAGTAAGTAAACATACTTTTATCTTTGGAGAGTCATGACCGGTGCGACGATAGGATAGATACATCATAAACAGTGAATTAAACCTGACGAAGATTGTTATCTGCACGGTGCAGTAAATTACACACTTTACAGTTGTGATAAGTCGTCTCCGCATTAGTGTTTCAATGTAAAGCTATCTGTGGGGTGGATAGGCTAATACACAATTTGTAAAGCATTGCTATTAGTATCTTTCCAGTAACGATTTCAATAGCTGTGGTTGTAATTGCTACGTAATTTGATTTGTAGACGGGAGTTGATTATAATAGTGGAAGGAGATCAGTTCCACTTTGTAAGAATTCCCACAGTTTAAAAAGGAAAGCAGGCAGGAATATTTACCTGTATAATTATAAGGTCAAGTTACAAAGCTACAGTCGCATTTGCATTTGTACGTGATTCGTTATAGAAGTAGGCCGCTTGCTCTTAGCCAAGGTGTACAATTTGTGAAAACATAAGTATAATCCTGTGCAAGTGTTTAAATGTGTGAAAGTGTTGAAGTGTGTGTAAATGTGAATGCAGAACTTTTGACAGTGAGTAATGTCATGCACGTGTGTATTTTTTTTTATAGCTAGTATTTTACTTAAGGATAGATATTTTGAAGTGGAGTACATAATTTGAGACCTTCAGTTGCTGTTTTGAGTGGGTTGTGGTGATGTCATTGTTTTGACACTTTTAGCTTGCACAATTTATTATTTGACCGCATTGTTTTGTTGTGTGTAAATAAATAGCTTTAGGACTTATTTGCCTGTACTTTGATGTGGACTCACGTCTCTACCAACAATGCCAGCTTCAGCTCAAGAGTAAGGCTTACCTAATTATGTAGTATTTTTTGCCCACAGACTATACCCTAATTTTCTGGATATTATCTCTCTCTCCCTCTCTCTCTCTCTCTCTCTCTATTTCTCTTTCTTTCTCTCTTTTAGCGTGCGCGCGCTCGCTGAATCACTCATAATTATTTAAACTTGTAAGTATGCAGACCTATGTGTGTGCGCGCATACGAGCATTTAGGGCAAACTTTTACTTTGGATTTGCGCTTTACAGAATAAATTATTAATAATTAGTTCAGTTCAGTAATTTAATTTCATGTCTACAGTAGTGATACTAGATCGCACACACAAAAAAAAGATTAATTAAGCCTTAAAACAACATTTATTAATCTCTATCAACTAGAGATTTTAATTTAAAAATGTCACTAACAATTTTAACAGTATTTTGATTATATAAAATAAGTCTTTTCGATTGAACACAGTCCTTAATATTCAGACCATCCTCTTCTAATTTAAAAAAGATGATTGGGCACGCGAAAAAATATGATCTACTGATAATTTACCAGTACATCGACAAGTAGCATCTAAAGAATATTTTATTAATAATAATATTAATGATAATAATACTGAGATTGGTAGGCACACATTTGGCAGACTACAGCGGTTGTTATGTGTACTTTAACACAAGGTTGTAGATGCTAATTCGCGCCTACAGTTCTTGTACCACCATTCTCTTCATCCGCGCATCCAATCACTCGTGAAAGGCGTGCGCGTTAGAAATTCTTTTAGTAGTAGTAGTAGTAGCAGCAGTAGTAGTAGTAGTAGTAGTAGTAGTAGTAGTAGTAGTAGTAGTAGTAGTAGTATTTATTAATTAATTCATTCATTATTTAATTATCATTCTTATATAGCTCTTTTCCAGCTCAAGAGCTGCTCAAGGCGCTGGCCGATACAGGATCTAACTCACACCGCCCAAGCTGCCCATTCGCTGCCCATGGCGCTTGGTCTGACACTCAGACGACTGAGCACAATCCTAGACGACCGAAGATGGGGGATTGACGTGCATTTTAAAACCATTCTTAGTCATTTTTCTTTCTGTGTATGTGAACAGGTTTGACTCCATTGACATTTTAAAACCATTCTTAGTCAGTTTTCTTTCTGTGTATGTCAACAGGTTTGACTCCATTGACATTTTAAAACCATTCTTAGTCATTTTTCTTTCTGTGTATGTCAACAGGTTTGACTCCATTGACATTTTAAAACCATTCTTAGTCATTTTTCTTTCTGTGTATGTCAACAGGTTTGACTCCATTGACATTTTAAAACCATTCTTAGTCATTTTTCTTTCTGTGTATGTCAACAGGTTTGACTCCATTGACATTTTAAAACCATTCTTAGTCAGTTTTCTTTCTGTGTATGTCAACAGGTTTGACTCCATTGACATTTTAAAACCATTCTTAGTCAGTTTTGTTTCTGTGTATGTCAACAGGTTTGACTCCATTGATGACCCTAAATCAGGGCAGGGTTTGATGTTCCAAAAAAATCGAGATAAAAAAAATTACATCATCATCGGTCTAGTTGTTGCCGTCGCCGTTTTCTTCGGCATCGGCATCATTATCGGTTACTTCTCTGCTCCTCGAGGTGACAATGTCGGTGATGTATCCCCAGTTCGTGACAAGTAATTATTTTGTTCGCTGTTATTTTGTCTTCAATAGTCATTTATACAATCGTTTGTTTTCCTGCTAATATGCTAACTAATAATAAAAATTGCAGTCCCTAAACTTAGCAAATTCCTCTAAATAATGCATTATATAGGTAAACAAATCCTTATTTAGAAACATTTCTAAATAATACATAATTTAACACAATCTGCTAAAAGCATGCATTTTATAGATAAATAATTACTTATTTAGCAACGATGTCTTATTTATATAAATATCATAATTTATTTATTTAAACAATATATTATTTAGAGAAATCTTACATTGCTTGTGATTATTTAGAAAATATGATTCTAAATAAATATTATTTAGCTGAAAGTGGTAACAAAATAAATATTTTACAAAGAGAATTCCATAGTCCCATGCTAAGACAAGGTAGGCCTACTAGCGCTTGTTGATATGCAATCAGTAGCGAGTTCTTTAGCAGCGAATGGCTAACTGGCGTTGTTTGGTATGCAAGGCCTCACAAAGCAACGTTTGGAGAAATAGGAAGTTCTGCGCCTGGGCATTAAAAGATCCTAGGCTAAAATCCAAAGGAGGATAAGTCCACAATGTTGGCGGCCATGATGTACTCGTAGAAAATTATATATTTTTCCCACTCGCCATTTGGAAAGACATGACCATCAGTCTACACTCCAAGGTAAGGCTGCTGCGCTCTCTTTTCATCTCCATCTCCCTATACGCTTGCGAAACATGGACCATCACAGCAGACTTGCAACGAAGAATACAACGCATGGAGATGAGGTGCTACAGAAGACTTCTGAGCATTTCCTAAACCCCGCACATCACCAACGACGAAGTCCGACAGACCATCACACAAGCCATTGGACAACACGATGACATGCTCACCGTGGTGAAGAAACGGAAACTCCGATGGTATGGCCACGCCAGCAGAAAATCAGGCCTTGAAAAGACCACCCTGCAAGACACGGTGCAGAGAGGCAGAAGAAGAGTGAGACAGGAAAAGAGGTGGGAGAACAACGTTCGAGAATGGGCTGGTTTGGCACTGAGCGAAGTCATGCGGGTTGCTGAGGACAGAGAAAGATTGAGTACGCTGGTGAAACGATCATCTGTGGTGCCCCAACGACTTTCAAGTTACGGGATAGGACAGTGTAGGATAGATTTCTTTGGAACTAATAATTACATACTGAATCGGTGTTCACAAGTTTTCTGTTACTTTTAGATCTATTTTTGTCTCCCCTTTTAAATCTAGACAGTCTTCTAAAGTTGCATAATATGGTGGGTGTGTCCAAACACGGCGAGCAGAGAATTATTGTCTGTAGAAGCTTGAAACAATTATGGTGCACCAGGTGTTTAATTCAATATCTGTTGCTCCAACTTTAGAAAAGGAATAGTAAAATTCAGAGGAATAGTGACAATAGATGAAGTGTTGTATTTCTATTTCCTTAAAAGCCATTTTCGACGTGTTGTACCATACAGTGGCCACGTGCTGTTTCCGAAGACGATATCGCCTCTGAAGTTTTTTGATGTTGTTTTGTTGTTGTTGTTGTTGTTGTTGTTGTTGTTTTCGGGGGTGGAGGGGGGTGGAGGGGGGTGGGAGGGGGGAAGAGGAAAGAGAAGATTTTTTTTTGGTGGTCAACAGTGATAACTAAATTTGAATCAGTGGACAGTGATGACTGCATCAGAATCAGGATTAGTGGACATGGACGGAGACGGAGCCGCGGAATGTTTTGGGGCGTATGACGTATGTTTTGTGGCAGTTTTAATAGTGTGATCTGTACTGGCAGCGAAATATGAACTAGATCTAGACTCTAGCGTTTCAGGTAATATAATATAAATTAATTATTTATTATTGTTTATTCCTTGGATCGTTGAGACATTGGGATGTTTAACACTTGAAAGCCGCTGACACTGAGCGAAGCCATGAGGGTTGCTGAGGACAGAGAAAGATGGAGTACGCTGGTTAAACGATCATATGTGATGCCCCTACGCCCTCCGAGTTATGGGATAGGATAGGATAGGATAGGATAGGATAGGATAGGATACGATGTTGTTTATTTGGTTTATCGTTATAATTTGTAACGTTTGAAGAAAAATATATAATTTTGATGTTCTATTTTTGGCATTTCTGTTTCAGTTTTGATTACGCCAAGTTTATTTTGGACAACGTTAATAAAGACAATATCCGCGCTAACCTGATGTAAGTTTGCTCGAACGACGTTTGTAATTCCATCATGTGTGCAATCAAACCTGGGGGGGGGGGGGGGGGGGGGAGGGCCGTTGGTGTTTTTTTTTTGGGGGGGAGAGGGGTCGGGGGGGAAGGGAGGGGTTTGGAGGGGAGGGGCGGTAGTTGTTATGGTCTGGCTGTATTTCGTTATATGTCCACTGAAAATAAATGGCGAGCGTTGTGGCCGAGTGGTCTAAGGCGGGACTAACTTGCCTTGTCCACAGGCCAGAAACCAATGGCGCCTGACAGGTGTGGGATCGATCCAGCATGTGGGCGTTTTATATGTTTCTCCGAATATTAGTTACTTATGAACTACAAAATTAACACAGAGAAAAAAAACCAAGGTCACCAGATGTAACGGATGGATGTTTGATGTGTGCCTGTTTATAATAACTGACTGCAAAATATATCTGAAACCTAATTCAAAGCAAAGTGTGCATGTAAGATTCTCTGTTAACTACCACACCCACACATTCACAGATTGTTACTAACACAGGCAAACACCAACACAAATATAAGGTCCACGCTCTCAATACTTTATATAAATAAAAAACACTATTTTACATCAAACTTTCACACCACATGTTTCAGGTTAAGAGTCTATGAATCTCAAAGCCGGCATTTACATGTCCTGAGCCAAATCAAAAAACGTGTTACCTGTGGTAACTGGAGGAAGTCTGTACACAAGTAGGCCTAGACGAAATAATCAAAACTTGTTACCTGTAGTAACAGTCGGAAATCTGCCTAGAAGACGACACAAGGCAGTTGTGTGCTAAGCATGTGTAAGCTAACGCTCGCTCAGGTAGGCAGTGATCTCATCCCGCTGACGTTTAGCCACCCTCCCCCTCCCCTCCCACCCCCGATAGATGGCGCTCAGATCTTACGAGATTTTCGCGGGCTTTGGCTGACCACAAGGCTAGGAAGTCATTCTTTGTCTAACGCTCACCCGAGACGGACACGTGCAAAGATCTCTCTCAGAAAGACTAAAGCAGGTGATGGGTGAAAATCATTCATCGCAGTATAGCCACAGCCTGACATTTTCAAAAAGGTAAATGATCAAAGATTTTGTTTCATCGCGAATTATTGATATTATTGTTGGATTATGTTTGTGAAGTCTTGCCATGTTTTATCATTGTGAATGTTTATAAAACTTAGCTTGACCACGTGGCTAACACGCGACCGGTTTCGGCACCACGAGGTAGCCTCTACTGTCCAACTGTTGTTTCTCCTATGTGTATTATTGCAAACCAGTGGCTGTACCGGAGAATGTGTATATTGTTAATTACTTCTCGATGTGTTTAGTTTAGCCATGATATGTACATGTATAGGAATTATGTTGGAGATCCCAGTGGACCACAGACATAGAAGATTATTTATCCCTTGTTTGTATAAGTGGATGCGATCTCAACTGAGGGCTGTTTCTGCCATCAGTGAGACGCTCTGCACACACTTTGTATACAAGGCGTTGTAGAAACTCGTCTTATGTTTTGCAGACGAGCAGACTAGTTGGTCCGAGGCAGGAATAGACCACTAAGAGTCAACCCTGACATTCGGCCTGCAGTGGAGCATCTAGCACTGAGCTACGATAGCCCAATAGTCAACAACCAAGGAGGAGACACCATCACCACACCTCAACACATCAGCTAAGTGCAAGAAGAATTGCACTAACACTGATCTAGAAGGACTGTGCCGTAGTCCACTCTCCTGAAAACAACATTAGGCAAACCAGAACAAATAGCCCAATGATGAGACAGTAGCAAATATCAAGAACAGTAGCAGCATGGACCCATCAAGGAGCGAAATAGTCGAAGTGAATTTGGACATTTAAGTTAATATAGTGTTTAGAGAATTATGTATAGAGTAGAGAAAATAAATGTGTGATATTTACTGTTAACAAGTGGCTGGACTACCTATGTTTTATAGCCGTGTGAGAGCTAGTGTGCCAGTGAATCTTTTACCATTTTCTCCATATCTCTATAACCCTATCCGCACACAGACCGAGCTAAACTTATAAATGTATTAAGATTAGTCACAGGGTGATTATACTAGCCTATCCCCGCAGATGATAGATGAGTGGGTAATAGCATTCCATTGTGCAGAGCCCAGCAACAATAGACCCACCGTCACAGAGACAACCCCGTGTGTCCAGGTGTATGAAGCTACCAGCCTCCCATAGGCAGCTAAAACAATATATTTATTCACTCGTCAATACTCTGATTATTATAATCATATTATTCATCTTTGTTTCATCCTTGCTCATCTCCATTATTTCCTTCATTCTTTCAATTCCGCTCCATATGTGATCGTTTCTTTCCTTCTCCACAATATTATCCATATCCAGGTATAATTATTTCATGAATTAAAATTACTATCAACATACTCACACCTTCCATTCATTCTACACTATTTACAACTCTATAATTATGGCCCCATGTAATTAATAACATTATTACATCAATGAAAATTATATTTCATCTTAGTGGACAACAACTCACCACCTCAATGCATCCAATGCAAAAATATACTTCTCCAACATTTCACAATCATGAAAACATTATAAATACCTGTAATCTTTACAGCACAATACACAATCCAATTTCAGAGAGAAAGTCCACCGAACCTATACTCCTTGATAAGTCCTCGATGCTTTCTACCTCTCAAATCTTACCAATAATCTTTTTTGTTTCTTTTTTTTTTTCACTACACACCTGACCCATTTGACTTCATACAACCTCACACCTTGAGACACATTACTGAAGTGAGCTCCAATGGCCCTTACTCCCAGCTATTCATTATTTCATTGGTTCAATATTTTCAGACAATGAAAATAATAACATTAGATATATTTATTAAAGGAAATACTCACATTCTAAAAATATAAATATTACTAAAAATAGAAAATTCACGTTCTCTACACACATACACACACACCTATAATATATATGGCTGTTTTAACAGTTTAAATGACGTTAGAAAAAGACCAGTGGCGTAGCTAGGGATTTGGGGGCCCGGGGGGCTTGGCCTCTTTGGGGGCCCCTGCATTTTGACATTCGACATCATGATATGAGATAATGTACTTAATAAATAAATAAGTATAAAAAAACAAATTGCAACAGTGTTTCTAACTTATATAAAAACGTGAATAGCAAGATTACATGGTGCCGGTGGCGTAATATTTAATATTTAAAGTTTTAAAAAAAATTCGACTCTCCTTTGGGGGCCCCCCTCAAGTGGGGACCCGGGGGGACTTTCGAATTTGGACCCCCGCTCCCTCTCCCCTAGCTACGCCACTGAAAAAGACTGTTTGCTGATTCAAATTCTCTGATTGTCCAGCCCTGTTGTGACACTGCTTGCTTTCTCCTTGGCTAAAAAAAAAAAAATCACTGACGCTCAGCAGTGTAAAATGTGTATGGTATATGTGTGTGACCATACTCTGCAGTGTAAAATGTGTGTGCTATATATGTGACCTTGTACTGCAGTGTAAAATGCGTGCGCTATATATGTGGCCATGCACTGCAGTGTAAAATGTGTGGGCTATATATGTGGCCATGCACTGCAGTTACGTTACGTTACGTTAAGTAGATAAGTCCCCGGATACAATAGCATATAAGGGACTGATGCACTGCAGTGTAAAATGTGTGGGCTATATATGTGGCCATGCACTGCAGTGTACAATGTAGGGGCTATATATGAGACCTTGTACTGCAGTATAAAATTTGTGTGCTATATATGTGGCCATGTTTTGTTGTGTGAAATGCGTGTGGTATATGTGTGTTACGGTTGAGACGCGCACGATAGATCCGATAATTTGGTTTTGCAAAGCATGCAATAACAGAGTGTATTTACCTTGGCAAAACAAAATGATCGGATCTATCGTGCGCGTCTCAAAGGTAACAGCGTGTTGTTGCTAGAAGAAGCTTTGTATAATGTTGATAATTTTCGTCGGTCGATATTGTTCAGAATTTTCTGGAGTTACTTCGCGATAAATCTGGTAATAGCTTAGCATTCTTCTAACCTAAATAAGATTTTGATTGGGTGTTATTGCGTCATGCTGGAATGTTTGAACTTTTTCTCCATTGCAGAGAGACTATATAAGTAAAGGCGCTGTCTGCTTCGAATCCCGGATTGGTCAACGTGTGATCATATTATTTTCCCCTTTACCAACAACTGGCCCGCTGGTGTCAGTATAAATCGGTCCAGTAGTCACCTATATGCGAAAGTGTCGTGTGACTATAATCTACATACAAACAAACTTGTGTGAGAGTGCTTTTAGAGTGTTTATGATGATTTTCGATGATGATCTTTAAAGTGATTTTCGGAAAGTGATCTTGTATGCAGTTGTTGATGTTTGCTGAATAAAGTGGGAAAACTTTATACGACGACTCCTGCCTTGTTGCTGAGTGAACAGTCTGCGTGGATAAACAAATCTGAGTTACATTTTTCAAGATTTAAAGCATTGGGGTTGAATTAACCATTGATAAATAACCGACGTGGAATATTTTGGGGGCCAAGTTGCGATCTACGCCGTAGCCAAGGGTTCAACTACGACAACAAGCGGGTTTTTGTTACGAGAGGCAGTCATCGAGGGTAGCCGCCAAGGAGTTGCGTCGGGAGGGACCAACATACTGGGACTACATCCCCAATATATATATAAATATTCAATATACTGCAAAAATCCCTACGTTACAATGAGGCTATGCACTACAGTGTACAGTGTGCTATATATGAAATAAAGGCACTGCAATGTACAATGTGTGTTGTGTATGTTTTTCAGGAGTTATTCTTCAGAGCCTCGGCTATCTGGGACTCCTAAAAACACGGAGCTGGCCCAGCAAATGGAGCAAGAGTGGAAGGCACATGGGTTGGATGAAGTTCACCTTGCTACGTACAATGTGCTCCTCTCCTTCCCCAACGTTTCTAATCCCAATGTGGTATGTAGCCTATAATGATGCCAATACGTGTAATGGCTTGAAGGTACTGCTTTACTAGTCCAGTGAACATGGAGGAAGCTCTATTTCGTACCTGCGACGTCACACACGCGACATGACGTCATGCAAATAGAAACTATCCATTTTGACTAGAGGTTTGCATAGTATCTATAAAGTATATAAATATACATAACGAGTAAATAATTTAATTAATTAATTAATGTTTTATAACAGTTCGGTTTACCTATTTCATGATTGTAGTATGTTTCATAACAATTGTTTATCTAGAAGATGATGGGGTATGTTTTACAGCAGCTGAGTTGTTTACCTAGCATAGCACATGATGTGGTATGTTTTACAGCAGCTGAGTTGTTTACCTAGCATAGCACATGATGTGGTATGTTTTACAGCAGCTGAGTTGTTTACCTAGCATAGCACATGATGTGATATGTTTTACAACAGCTGAGTTGTTTACCTAGCACAGCACATGATGTGGTATGTTTCACAACAGCTGAGTTGTTTACCTAGCATAGCACATGATGTGGTATGTTTCACAACAGCTGAGTTGTTTACCTAGCATAGCACATGATGTGATATGTTTCACAACAGCTGAGTTGTTTACCTAGCACAGCACATGATGTGGTATGTTTCACAGCAGCTGAGTTATTTACCTAGCACAGCACATGATGTGATATGTTTCACAACAGCTGAGTTGTTTACCTAGCACAGCACATGGTGTGATATGTTTCACAGCGGCTGAGTTGTTTACCTAGCACAGCACATGATGATTGTAAAACCTGTTGGTGTCTGTTACAAACATACAGTGTTACAAACATACATTGATACAAACATACATTGTTACAAACATACAACAGCCATTTCAACATGGAATGATTGTAAAACCTATTGGTGTCTGTTACAAACATACAGTGCAACATTACACAACCATTTCAACATTTGGAATGATTTTAAAATCTATTGGTTCCTGCTAAAAAAATATATTACAAGTACAACATTACACAGGTTTTTTTTAACCTTTGTGATGATTGGAAATAGTTTTCTTGTCATTGGTGCCCGTAATTGCTCTGCGCAGTCCCGAAACATACCACATCATCTGCTAGGTAAACAACTCAGCTGCTGTGAAACATACCACATTCCAAAGGTTAAAACAGCTGTGTGACGTTGCACTATATGTTTGTAACAGACACCAATAGGTTTTAAAATCATTCCAAAGGTTAAAACAGCTGTATAACGTTGCACTGTATGTTTGTAACAGACACCAATAGGTTTTACAATCATTCTAAAGATTGAAATAGCTGTGTAACGTGGTGTTGTATTTTGTTTGCTTGTCAGATCCAAATGCTGAACAGGACGACAGGCGCAGTGATCCAGCAGTCAGAGAAGTTTGAAGTACCACTGACTGATCATGAGAACAACAGCAATGTGGTGTCTCCATTCAACAGTTACGCTCCGGCTGGCGACGTTAAAGTCAGTAGTTGCTGATCAGCATTTATTTATTTATTTACTACTGAACTGTTTTTCCCTAACTGGTGATGCGACTAGTGAGTTGTGCATAATGACTTAGTTGTTTATGGGTAAGACCTGTTCCACCTAGTACTGGGTTAAGCCACTGCCAGTATTGAAGATCAGTCTTACGTTCACTGCAAACTAAATGACTGATTGGTGGATTGTTCAGGGCAAGCTGGTGTATGTCAACTACGCAAGGATTGAGGATTTCCAGCTACTGCAGAACATGAGCATCAACATCACTGGTTGCATCGCCATCGCTCGCTATGGCAAAATCTACAGAGGAGACAAGGTGGGTTCAATCTTTCTTTTGGTGATTCCACACTTATCAGTTATCTGGAAATGTGCAATAGGGTTCCTTTTGAGGTTTCCCTTTTGCTTCGTCAGGATAAAGCCCAATGAAAACACGGCCAAGAAAGGTAACTTTTAGTGTGTCAGTGTCTGCAAATGGAATTTAATGGCTCGCCATCTTTTTTCTTCCTTTCTTCTGTTGACAATGTTTTGGACTGGGGAGTGTAATAGGGAGGTTGGAGTGGGTTGGGGGAGGGTGGTGGTTGGAGGCATATTTTGATTTTCCACAATGGGAGTTATGTACTCACCCAAAACTTTAAAAGTTTTTAGATTTTGTGCAAATCTGCGCGAGATTAATCATAGATAGTCCAAATACGATATTAACAAATATATGTCCGTCCGTCTGCCTGCCTGTCTGTCCCTCGATCCGTGCACAACTTTAAAGTGGATAATTACTCGGAAACTATTTTATTGATCAAAGCGAAACATGGTACGGTAGGAGGTGTATAGCCAGGAGAGCCCGAAACATATCACTGATTAAATGAACTCATTTCAAGGTCAAGGTCACAGATAATTTTCCCAAGTTATTAAGAACGGTCTTATGATTATTTGATTCATGACAGCTATCAAAGAGACACCAAGTGTGCAGATTTTGGCAATTCACGTTAAAGTCAAGGTCACTGGGGCTGTCCAAAGTCGGCTCATATTGGTATTTTGAAGTGGTCTTGACCCTGTGCTATGAGAAATACAACGCCCAAACGTGTTGTATATAAAGATCATAGATTGATCTTTCATATATGTTCCCTTTTTGTGTTGATCTGGAAGGTCAAGTTTATTTTAGGCCTTATAAAAAGGCCAAAATGTATAATTTTACAGTGGAATAGCTTTATTACCCACATTATGCATTATCATTGGGGTTTTGATCATACATGAGCCTTAGGAATCATGTAAAGGTCAAGTCATCCAAGTGTCAAGATCATTGCAAGGTCATTGTTGTTTTTGATGTAAAACTTCTGCTGTAGTTTATTTGTTCATAAATGAGCGTACATATGAAACTGGAGGTTAAGGTCATCTCAAGTTCAAAGTCAGTTATACTTTGTGTTTTAATGCAAACATTTCGTTTCAGTTTTATAAAACTTAATCCATACTACTGGGCAACCATTTTCATGTAGACTGTTGTGAATAAGTTCTGTAAGGGACATATGGGATTTGACCTTCTAGTATAATGTTTTAGTGGGTGAGGTGGGTAGGGGGGGGTGGGGGTGTAAGAAGGATAGAAAATGAGTATTTTGTTGTTATCTGATTTTAGTTCTATGTTAATTAAAATTCATGTTGGTCGTAACACTGCTTTGTATTACAATGTGTGTTATTGTATTGTGTTATATTGTATTATATTGTGTTGTATTGTATCGTCTCGTATTGTATGGTATTGTATTGTAGTACTTGAATTGTAATATGTGTTGTTTCGTACAGCTAAAGCTAGCGCAACAGTTTGGAGCTACTGCGATGATACTGTACTCTGATCCTTCGGACTACCTGATCAATGCCAACATCAACGAGACCTACCCACACTCCTGGTGGCTTCCCCCTACAGGGATCCAGCGTGGCACTGTCCTTCCCACAGATGGTGACCCCGGCACTCCTCTCTACCCTGCCAATTGTAAGTGTGTCACTGCATGTGTCAACATTCCGTCATTCTTTTGATTTTGTGGACGTGATCATCTACTAATTTTATCATTTATTTTGATGAAATAATAATAATAATAATAATAATAATAATAATAATAATAATAATAATAATAATAATAATAATAATAATGTAGAGGATGTTAATACTAATACTTTTTTTATTGCTTGATCAATCTAACAGAACTAGGAAGTGTGAAGGTAAAATGTTCATAAAATATTGTAGAACTAACCAACTAAAATTTTTATTTGCACATAGAGTAGCTAATTATTGGAATTCTTTACCAACAAATATTAAATTTGCACCATCTGTAAATAGTTTAAAAAACCACATAGACACTGATTCCAAATTTCAAAAATTATTCTATCAATACGACTAGAAAAGATTATTTCAAATTATTGCATGCAAATCATAATGTAAACTATATATACCATAAACAATGAGGGGACGTTTTTATAAGCCGCGAGGCTTTAGTCAGCGATGCCTGTCCTACATCTACTACTACTACTACTACTACTACTACTACTACTACTACTACTACTACTACTACTACTACTACTACTACTAAGGATATTTATATAGCGCTTTTTCCCAATGAACAATATCAGTTCAAAGCGCAGTACTCACGCATTCATTATAAACATCCGGCTTCATACAAAATAAAATCAGACACTTGCTAACGAATAAGATACGAAGGAGGGAGGAGGGGAGAGCTAAGGATGGGTGATGGGGTGGGTGGTGGCGGTGGTCTGAATTTTAAAAAAATGGAGGAATTACGACGATGATGATGGGAGGCAAGATCAGAAACATTTAAGGAAGGGATGAGTTTTCAAGTTGGATTTAAAAGTAGCTATGTTTGGAGAGCTGCGAAGAGAGAGGGGAAGAGAGTTCCAAGTTAAAGGGCCAAGTACTGAGAAAGATCGACGGCCAGCAGAGGAGAGTTTGTAGCGGGGTATGTGGAGCATGAGGGTGTCAGAGGAAGAACGAAGATTTCTAGAAGGCTTATAGAATTGAATGTTCTGGGTGAGGTAAGAAGGGGCTAAGCCATGGACGCACTTGTAACAAAAAAATTGCGATTTTGTAGATAATTCTATGATACACTGGAAGCCAGTGGAGTGAATGTAGAAGGGGAGTGATATGATCAGATTTTTTCCTTTTGAGAACCAGACGTGCAGCTGAGTTCTGAACACGTTGGAGCAGATAAATAGAAGAAGAAGGAAGTCCAGCCAGGAGAGAGTTACAGTAGTCTAAGCGTGACAAAACAAGAGAGGAAATGAGTTTGACAGTAGCGTCATTGGTCAGATGTTTGCGGACAAGGCCTATTCTACGAAGATGAAAGTTGCATGTTTTACAGGTTTTGCGTATGAATTCTGACATGGAGAGGGTGTTGTCAAGAACGACACCAAGGTTTTTGACCGAAGATGACATAGGAAGAGTGGTCTGGCCAAGAGTGACAGTGTCTACAGAGGAAGAAGACAGGTTGTTTTTGGTACCTGTGAGCATGACTTCAGTTTTTTTTACATTGAGTTGGAGCTTGTTGACTGTCATCCAGATAGAAATGTCTTCAAAGCATTTAGAAGTTTTGGTCAGAATGGATGGAAGGTTTTGAGGAGTGTGACTGTTATTTAGCTGCGTATCATCTGCGTAGAAATGGTGGAAAGTGTCGTGGTTTTGGATGACGTGAGACAGAGGAGATGTGTATAGGGTAAAAAGAACAGGCCCTAGAACTGACCCCTGAGGAACACCGAAGACAGGTCTGGACGGTTCAGAGAGGTGGTTGTTGATGCAGACAGATTGAAAGCGATCAGTTAGGTAAGAGCGGAACCAGCTGAGGGCGCTGTCTTTTATTCCAAAAGAGTTCTGGAGACGCTGAAGGAGGATGGAGTGATCGATTGTGTCAAAAGAGGCTGAGAGATCGAGAAGGGTCAACAAAGAGATTTTACCAGAATCAGTGGCAGAGAGGTCATTCACGATGTGAAGAAGAGCTGATTCAGTGGAGTGGTCAGGACGATAGGCAGACTGGAACGGGCAGAACAAGTTGTTGGAAGACAGATGATGGTTGAGCTGTTTCAGGACAACCTTCTCAAGAAGTTTAGATAGGAAAGGAAGATTAGAAACAGGGCGGTAGTTTTTCAAATCTTCTGGGTCGAGGTTTGATTTTTTCAGTAGTGGCCGCACGATGGCTGACTTAAAACAGGCGGGAACAGAACCGGATTGCAAAGAGGAATTGACTATGTTCGTGATGGCAGGAAGGTCGGTGATACAGTCTTTGAAAAGGGAGGTAGGGATGGGATCAAGCTCGCACGTCTTGAACGCCATGGTGCTGATGATCTCAGCAACCTCGGGCTCATAGACAGATTGAAAAGAGAGAAATGCTAATTGTGAGCATTTTTCAAGAAGACTGACCATGTCGGCTGCATTATAAGAATCATTTCTGTAACCTGTTCACCAGTTTGTCAACATTTTGCCACACTATTGACAGCAAGCAGGTCACAAGTGTCATAGTTAAACATTGTAGCTTTAGACGCCTCTATCTCTGTTACTCCATGCCTTTTATTCAAACATTTGGTAATGACTGTTGCTGTTTGTATACACAGATTACGCTTATCACGTTCCTCAAGCTCAGGTGGATGCATCAATGCCCAAGATTCCAGTTCAGCCTGTGGGGTACGGCTTCGCGGAAAAACTTCTTCGGTACGCATTCTGCTGTTTCATCCGTTACTTCTTCTTCTTTTTGCTTTCCACTCTTTCTCCCTTTGTCCAGTGGGCAACCAATCTAATTCTGACACTATAAACTCAAGGGTGTTGTGCTAAATTTAGAGATACAATAATTGGTGGCTGCGTAAGGCTATTGTTCAACAGAGATAAAACAACATAAGCAGTTACATTGGTGCCCCAACGACTTTCGAGTTACGGGATAGGATAGGATAGGATAGGGTGGTATAGTTACATTGACCTTTTACCATTTGAACGTCCACTGTGGTTGAGATAAGCTGTCACTGCTTCTTTACTGTGACTCATTTTAGATTCACATGCGTACAGCGATGTCAGTCTAGGCCAAGGTACTGACCGATGTTTGTTTCTCTCAAGATCTTCGCAAATCTGTGCGAGATGAGTCCTAAATAGTCCAAAAATGATATTTATTTTAAACATTGATGTTGTCGGTGTGTCTATCTGTCCGTCTGTGCAAATCTTTACTGGGACCCTATTTCATGTTTCACCACCAAAGTGGTCCTTACAAAACTAGAAGAACAAAGAAGTCTTGAATAGATACTGCTCTGTCCTTTACAACCACAAACCAAACAGAGACCCATCAGTTCTAGCATGTCCCCAGAACAGAGAAGAGGAAGAAACCCTCCCAGTTCTCCGAGAAGAAGTTGAGGCAGCAGTGCAATCACTAAAGAAGGGGAAGTCAGCAGGAGTGGACAACATACCCGCGGAATTGCTGCAAGCCAGATGGAAGCGATGATTAACGCCCTCATTATCTGTAACAAGATCTGGCAGAGTGGACCATGGACCCAGTCGCTTGTCGTCACTCTTCCCAAAAATGGTAACCTTCAGGAGTGTGAAAATTACCGCACCATCAGCCTCATCAGCCATCCAAGCAAGGTCCTCCTGAAAATAATACTCACCAGAAAGAAACCCCAAGCTGAACAGATCATAGCTGAAGAACAAGCAGGATTCAGGGCAGGGCGAAGTACCACTGAACAGATATTCAACCTTAGAATAATCTGCGAGAAACACCTACAGCACCAACAACATCTATATCATGTGTTTGTAGACTTCAAGAAAGCATTTGACCGAGTCTGGCATGCAGCTCTGTGGGCAACCATGATAGTGTACAACATCAGCCCTAAAATTATTCAAGTCATCAAAAGTCTGTATGACAAGGCTACCAGTGCAGTCCTCCACAACATCGCCATCGGGAACTGGTTCAGAACAACAATCGGTGTGCATCTAGGATGCTTACTCTTTCCAACACTCTTTAATATCTTCCTAGAGCGTATCATGTCAGATTTTCTTTCAGATCATGAAGGCACAGTTAGCATAGGGGGCAGAGCAATCTCCAACTTCCGTTTTGCGGATGACATTGATGGATTCGGCGGGAGAGGAACAAGAACTTGAACAGCTGGTACAGGAGCTTGACACCACCTCAAAATGGCTCCTAAATATTTGAAGCTATGCACTTTGTTGAGGGATTGACCTTGGACTTTGATGTTCGTGATGATGCCATTGGTGTTGTTGATCAACATTTTGGTCTTCTCTGTCCTTATCCTCTCCAGCCAATACATCAATTTCATCTCCAAACCAGAGGTTGGAGATTGCTCTACCCCCTCTGCTGACTGTGTAGAAGTAAAAAAATGAAAACATTTCACAGCATTTCACTTTTCCCCTAATTTAATGAATTATTGTTTGAGGCATCATGTGATAGATACCAATGAATGAGACACTCATACAATGCAAATGTGGTCAAACTCGGTTTAAGGTGAAGGTCACTGGAGGTATCCAAAAGTCGGTTTATATGAGTATTTTGAAGAGAACTTGACCTAAACTATGAGAGATTAAAAAGTCAAAACTTGTTGTAAGTAGATATTATAGCTTGATCCTTCATATATTTGACGTGTTTTTCTTTCATCTCGATAGTCAAAGTAATTTTAGGCCTTACCCAAATATAAAAACGATTGTCATGCTACCGGGTTCATGCGGAGGGAAAATTAGAAGAACTGGCCTACGAGCTGGACCACTATCGATGGAATATTTTAGGTATCAGCGAACTGTGCTGGAAAGGCCTGGGTGAACGAACGACCGACAAAGGCCACAAGCATTTTTTTTAAAGCGGGAGAGACGACAGGCACAAACAGGGTGTTACACTCATTCGATGTTGGTGTTTTATCAGTAGTTGATTCAGCCCCAATGCTGAAATACTGATGAGTGTAGCTCAGATTCGTTTATCCACGCAGCCTGCTCACTCAGCAGCAAGCAGCAGCAACAAGGCAAAGTCTTCGTATGAAGTTTTCCACTTTTATTCAGCACACATCAACAACTGCATACAATCGCTTTTCCACTCTCAACGTTTTACTTTCCAACTCACTATCAACAACAACACACTTTTTTTTTTTTTTTTTTTTTGAATACATTTACGTCCCCGGACACATTAAGCGTATAGGGGACGGGTGAACCACCACAACACACTTTGAAACAGTGCGGCACTTATATAGTCTCTACATACTCGAGAACAAACGAGAATATCCTACATGAAACACCACAACCAATCAAAATTAATTTCATCATCACTATCTCACGTGACACAACCCTATTTGGAATGGAAGCTTCCATGGTAATCAACAGAACAATCCATACGCTTCGATCGATAGTAAACAACCAATTCTCGAAAATTCTCAAATAATATCGACCAACTAAAAACACTAACGTTGGGGATGACGTCACGCTTCCGGCGGGGAAAGATGGTTTCTGCCTAGCTCTGATAATTTGTGAAGAAAAATCCGTGGAAATAAGACCCAAAATGCAACCATCATAAACCAGTGGGTGAAATAATGGCGTGGCTAGGTTATTGTCGATAATGTGATCAATATTTTGTGTGCAAACTTCATGGTGATGCAGTGTACGGCAAGTGACTTAGTCTGTGTGTTGAGATGCAGTCGGTGAGAGACGTAGTAGACACATTTAGCAACTCAGTGGAAACTGAAATTGAAAATAACACACCGAGAAGAGCTAAGAGACCCTTGAAGGAAAAGCAGTGTGTTAAAGTACATTCTGTCTCTAGTTCTGACGACTCTTTTGTTTCTAAAAGAATATGTGAAGGCTCTTCGGAAATATTAGAATTTGAATCATCTTTCGTCTCGGAAACGGCCGCAACTTCTACGCCGAAAATGTCTGTTACTGAACCTATTTCTCAACCTGTGACCCTTGAGGCTATTATGCAAAAGGTGTGTGAAAATAATAGTGTGTTACAAGAAGTGAAAAGGGAGATGAAGGAAATGTCTACAGCAATAATTGAGCTGCAAAGGGAAAATGAAACTCTCAAAAAGGAAGTGGCGGGTTTGAAGAAGATGGAGAAGGCATTCAGTGAATACAAGGAGAAAATGACAGAAGTACAACGTGTGGCAGAGCTGGCACGAGTGACAGCAAATGAAGCGGACCAGTACAACAGACGTAATAATCTTCCTATTTATGGCCTACCGGAATCCGCGGAAGCTGGAGGGAGCAGAGGAAGGAATAACCAAGAGGAGACAGAAACGGCACTTCTGAAAGTGTTTCAAGATATTGGGGTCAAGTTGCAACCTGGGGATATTGAAGCAGCCCATCGTCTGCCCAGACCAAAAGGTGTCGGCAATGATATCCCAAGAGCTACTATAGTTAGACTAGTTAATCGTAAACATAGAGATTTGGTGATCAAAAATAGAAAACAGCTGAAAGGTTCAAAAATTGTGATTGTGGAAGATCTCACAGATGCGAACTACAGACTATATACACGAGTTCAAAAAGATGAAAGCTGTGATCAAGCGTGGACAGTGTATGGTAGGGTGTATATGAAATCAGTCAGTGGTACGGTGGTTTCTATTCAATCAATTGCAGAACTTGAAGGAAAGAAGCAGATGTGGTCTAAATCTCGTTGATTAATTATATATGGGACATGTCTTGGTGTGTCTTTGCGGGTCTTTGCGGTGCTTGGTTTAGTCAAGAGGTTCTGCAACACATGTGACTAAAAAAAAAAAAAAAACACAACAATAATTGAGCTCAATTGTTTACCCAACAGGCCTATGGCCATGTGGCAGCACGTGCTTATAGCCATGCCAAATATAACCTACGGCGGTGTAGGCAGTGATAATACAATGGGTGCATCGTGATTGTGTGTTGGCCACGCAGCAATAGTGAGTGGGTGACGGCAATTGAAATACTAAATCTGAAGTATGGGTAGGCTTAGAGTTTTGTACTATATGCTCTCTCCCTCTCTCTCTCTCTCTCTCTCTCTCTCTCTCTCTCTCTCTCTCTCTCTCTCTCTCTCTCTCTCTCTCTCTCTCTCTCTTTTCTTCTCTGGCTTTCTCTTTCCTACTTAAACTACTAAACTTAAAATGTGCTTTGGTAAACATTATTTGCCACGATTGAAGAATTTATTTTAGTTGGTTTTGTAAATGACACATGGTTGGAGGATTCCTCTATATATATTTTTTTTCTCTCTTTTTGGGTGTGTTGTTTTTCTTAACTATACCTTTTCAAAGAAAAATATAACGATTGTCACTTGTGAAGGAGTATGGTTTGTAAATTATATTTATGATTGTTGTCTTATTATTTCAGCTAAATAGCTAGCTTAAACTGACCTTTTTGCTGTTGTTATGTATAGTTGGAAGTTTTTAAAAGGTTTATTCTGTTTTTGACCAAAGATTCTTTCTATCAAAAACAAGATGAATATGATTGTCTGACTTATTATTTTCTATTAGTTTGACTTATTCTCTTTCTTTGTCCAAAAAAATGCTAGTACATCACTACATGTAGTTGGAAGACCAAAGATTCCTTCTAACAAAAACAATATGAATATGATTACAAGTTTGACCTATTATTTTATATTAATTTGACTTATTCTCTTTCTTTGTCCAAAAAATGCAAGTACATGTGTTTTATAATTGGGCCTGTATAATTGTTGGTAAATTTGGAAGTCAGTCTTTCTTTCAAAGCAGTAATATTCGTTGATTGTACTCCTTCTTTGTAGTTTCTCTCTCTCTCTCTCTCTCTCTCTCTCTCTCTCTCTCTCTCTCTCTCTCTCTCTCTCTCTCTCTCTCTCTCTCTCTCTCTCTCTCTCTCTCTCTCTGAGTCTCTCTCTCTCTTTCTCTCTCTCTCCCTCTCTCTCTCTCTCTCTTTCTCTCTCTTTTTGGGTGTGTTGTTTTTCTTACTGAACTATGCCTTTCCAAAGAAAAATATTATGATTGTGAAAGAGTAGATTTTGTAAACTATATTTATGATTGTTGCCTTATTACTTCAGCTAAATAGTTAGCTTAAACTTACCCTTTTGTTGTTGTTATATATAGTTGGAAGTTTTTAAAAGATTTATTCAGTTGGTTTTTTAAATTCTGTTTTTGACCAAAAATGTATAGTTGGAAGATTTTAAAAGATTTATTCTGTTTTTGACCTAAAATTCCTTATAACAAAAACAAGATGAATGTGATTGTTTGACTTATTATTTTCTATTAATTTGACTTATTCTCTTTCTTTGTCCAGAACATGTTAGTACATGTGATTATAATTGGTCCTGTATAATTGGTTTGTAGATTTGGAAGTCAGTCTTTATTTCAAAGCAGTAATATTCGTTGATTATACTCCTTCTTTGTAGTTTTTTTCTTTTTATTACAATTTTTTTGAAATTTATTTCTATTTTTAATTTTTTTCTCTTTTTCTCTCTCTTTGGGTGTGTTGTTTTTCTTAAATATACCTTTTCACAGAAAAATATAACGATTGTGAAGGAGTATGGTTTGTAAACTATACTATAGATGACTGTTGCCTTATTATATTAATTATGATTGCTGCCTTACTATTTCATCTAAATAGTTAGCTTAAACTTACCTTTTTGTTGTTGTTGTTATGTATAGTTTGAAGTTTTTAAGGGACTTATTCTGGTTTTGACCAAAGATTCCTTCTAACAAAAACAATATGAATATGATTGTCTGACTTATTATTTTATATCAATTTGACTTATTCTCTTTCTTTGTCCAAAAAATGCTAGTACATATGTTTATAATTGGTCCTGTATAATTGGTTTGTAAATTGGGAAGTCAGACTTTCTTTCAAAGCAGTAATATTTGTTGATTGTACACCTTCTTTATAATTTCTCTCTCTCTCTTTCTCTCTCTCTCTCTCTCTCTCTCTCTCTCTCTCTCTCTTTCTCTCTCTCTCTCGCTCTCTCTCTTTCTCTTTGGGTGTGTTGTTTTTCTTAACTATACCTTTCCAAAGAATAATATAACGATTGTGGAAGAGTACGGTTTGTAAACTATATTTATGATTGTTGCCTTATTATTTCAGCTAAATAGTTAGCTTAAACTTACCTTTTTGTTGTTGTTATGTATAGTTGGAAGTTTTTAAAAGATTTATTCTGTTTTTGACCAAAGATTTCTTCTAACAAAATCAAGATGAATATGATTGTCTGACTTATTATTTTCTATTAATTTGACTTATTCTCTTTCTTTGTCCAAAAAATGCTAGTACATCACTACATGTGTTTATAATTGGTCCTGTATAATTGGTTTGTAAATTTGGAAGTCAGTCTTTCTTTCAAAGCAGTAATATTCGTTGATTGTACTCTGTTGTATTATTTTTTAAATTATTTTTTAAAATTATTATTCTAATTTTTAATTCGTTTGTTTTTTTATCGGTGTTGCTGTTGTGTTCTAAAACTGAGTCGTGTACTTCTATTTGAAAATATTGATATTTAGGTTGTTATGTATTGATTTATTTATTGTTTAACCTTCCTTTGACTACTTGTTTACCTCGAGGTAAATACACCTTTGAATTGTCCAATCATTATGATTAATTCAATTATTCTGTTCTTGCAAATGAAGCCTACCGATGTCATTTTCTGTGTTATTTGTGATTGTTTACTTCAATAGTTGAGTTGATCAGATTTAAGCGAAATGTTTAACTGACTAATATTGATTTATGACATTACTGAATTATTCACTGAAAAAAGTAATGCAATACTTTTCAAACTGCAGTTTTTTATTAAGTAAATAGTCTCAGAGCCATTTATTTTTGCCATCTTATATTTGATATTGCTTTTTTGTCTAGGTAGTCACGCCATTATCTTCTACACCCAGTTTAAGCATTGACGCATAAACTTTATGTATGAATCGTTTGTTGTGTATGAAAGAAGTTTGAACTGTATGGGTCTGTTAAAGTTGATTGCTCTGGAGGTATGTACTCAATTCATTTTTGTGTCAGTTGTGATAAAGACAATTAGGGTAAATTTACATAATGATTACATGATCAGGAATAGTTCTTTAAAGGGATTATAGTGAGAAAAAATGACAAATACTTGTAAGGATAATTTTTCTATATGTACATATAATTGTAATGGTCTGGGGGATGCAAAGAAACGTAGAGACGTGTTTGATTATTTAAGGAACCAAAAGTGCAACATTTATATGCTTCAAGAAACACACTGGAAAACAGAAAGTGAAAGCTTTATTAGGGCGGCTTGGGGATATAATATTGTCACGTGGGGTTTATGGGCTCTGCACAATGGAATTATGGACCCTCACGTTTATTCGGTGGGAACTGCTAGTAAGTCACCCTATGAATTACTTTAATAAATTTATTTGTTTAGCTCGTTCTGTGTTAAGGTTGGGGTACAGAAATAGATAGAAAAATGGTAAAAGAATACTGTCACACTAGCTTTCACACGGCTATGAATCATATGTAGTCCAGCCACTTGATAACAGTTAAAATCACACATTTATTTCTTCTACTCTATACAAGATTCTCTAAGTACTAATCTAACTTAAAAAGTCTCTTTCAATGCTGATAGTTCGATCGCTGATAGTCTAGGCAGCTGTTATTTCTTCCTCGGGCACTTGCTACTAGATTTCATGTAGATTTGGACTACTGTGGTCCGTTTTACAGTTTCTGAATAGTTGGACTACTGTGGTCCTGTTATGATCAGTTTAAGTGCACCTTCGCCTTATGCACTTAACTCATGTGTGGGGTGTTCGAAGTCCTTCTGTGAGGTAGCTTCTGGTCCACCTGTGTCGTTGTGTAGTTGGGTTCCCTTGCCACGCTGTGGGGTCTGACAGGGTGTTTTACCGGGTAGCTCTTTCCGACTTGTGCGGGCGAGGTTCCTCAACCAACTTGTCGTTTCTGTGGAGTGGGGCACACAGGATAGCTCGGGATAGCTCGGGATAGCTCGGGATAGCTCGCCTGCCCGTCTGTAATATAAGAGACGAAATTCTGCACAACCCTGAATAATCGGTTTGTGCAGAGCGTCTCACTGAAAGCCAAGTAGCCCTCAGTGATAGCTCCACATCTCTATACATAAGCGACGAACATTCTGCTACTTCCGGGTTCCACTGGAATCTCACTCTAATTTCCTATACATACATAAATATCAAACGTGGCTAACTATACACATACAGAATTAATAATATTATAAACATTCAGTGGTACAGCCACTGGTCTGCAAACATACATATAAGTTAAACAACAGTGGTTCCGTATGGTATGCAACATGGCGGCGCAACCGGTCGTGTTTCGCCACGTGTTCGGCGTTTCCACATGGTCACACAAATTCGGATTAACAATTCACATTTATGCATAGCAAATTCCACAAACATAATTTCAACAATAATACAAATATATCACGATGAAACAGAAGGGTGTTCATTTACCTGTTTGACAAGTTCAGGCCCGTGATGACTTGAGAGAATTCTAAGATTTCTAAGTCCTGCTTCCTGGTCTATGAGTGTAGAGATTTCTCTAGCTGTGGAGATGTTGACTCTACCTCGTCTCACACACGACTGATTCAAACTGTGTTAGGCTCTGACACATTCAAAACTGCTCTACCCACTGAGCCTGCTCTGATTGGTTAAAACGGTCCGATTCAAAACTCAAGTGCTGACTCACTGCGATGTGGGTGGCTCGCTCGCTGTGTGTGGTTTACTGTGTAATTTAATTGCTGCTGTGTAATAGTCTAACTTCTCTACTGTTACAAAGACTACACATGGCTAAATAGTCAACAAGCAGAGTTAAAGCTAGCCAGTCGTGACAGGCTCCCTCAACTGAAAAAAGGCGATGACTACTGGATTCGACCTTTTTCTACTACAGAGCCTAGTTTAACACTGCGCTATCCTAGGGTCCTATTTACAAACTAATTAAGTTGCTCTACCTGAGCTGCAATGCTGTGCCAGGTAGCTATGGACACTAGTGACAGGGTTTTATTGGGCGGGGACGAATTCTGGTGCTGTGGCCCTTAGTTGTGTTGGGTGGGCGACAGCTGCTGTGTCCTCCACGAGATGGCGACTGAGGTAGTCGGCTCCGTGGTTCTCTTTGCCGGGGATGTACTCGATCTGGAATGAGTATGCCTGAAGGGTGAGTGCCCATCGCATCAGGCGAGAGTTCAAGGATTTGGAGGCTGCCAGGAACGATAGTGGTTGATGGTCCACCTGAACTGTGAAGTGGGTCCCATACAGGTAGAGTTGGAATTTCTGTATGGCCCAGACTAGTCCAAGACATTCTTTCTCCGACGTGGCGTAGTGGGTCTCGGCGGGTCTCAATTTTCTGCTGGCGTAGGCGACAGGGAATAGCGTCTCTGCATTCTTGGGGTCGCGCTGTAGCAGTACTGCTCCGAGGCCTAAGTCGCTTGCGTCGGTGCGAAGAACGAATGGCTGAGTCAAATCGGGTAGGTGGAGTACTGGCGCCGATGTCATTCTGTCCTTGAGTGTTTGGAATGCCGTCTCGCATTCCGCTGTCCATACGACTTTGTCCGGGGCGATTTTCCGGGTTCCATTTGTCAGTGGTACGGCGATGCTGTTGTAGTTGGGGATGAACTTCTGGTAGAAGCCGCAGAGTCCTAGAAACGACTGCACTTCCTTCTTTGTCTTGGGCCTAGGAGCGTCGAGTAGGCGTTTCACTGTCTTTTCTACCGGTCGCAGGCTTCCTTGACTGATGGTGTGTCCCAGAAATTCTAGTTCTGTGAATCCAATCTGACATTTGGTGGGTCTTGCCGTCAATCCCGTGTCTCTGAGGCGGGCGAGTAGTTGTTGTAGGAGCGTGACATGTTCCTCCCACGTAGGTGTTGCGATGAGGATGTCGTCCATAAACGAATGTAGGTGCTCGCTGCTCAGGGGTGCCAGGAGTTTTCGCATCATGGCGCTGAAGATGCTGGGTGCGTTGTGGAGTCCGAATGGAAGTACATTGAACTCGAAGTGTCCTTCCATAGTGCTAAACGCTAGGTACTTTCGGACTTGCGGTTGCACTGGTATCTGGTAGTATCCTTTGCTGAGGTCGATGCGTGAGAAGTACTTCGCTCGCTGTAGCTTGGCAAATAGGTCTGTCTGGTCCGGGAGTGGCTCTGGCTGGAACTGCGTTACGGCATTCAGCAGTCTGAAGTCGATGCACAGTCGATGCTCTCCGTTGGGTTTTCGCAACAATACCGTGCCTGCGCTGTAGGGTGAAGTAGACTCTGAGATGATTCCGGCTGCCAGTAAGGTGTCTATCTCTTCCTTGATGGCTCGCTGCTGCGACAGTGGCATCGGGTAGAGCTTCTGGCAGACGGGTGTTGGGTCGGTCACCGTTAAGGTTACTTCGACGAGGTCTGTCCTCCCTGGTCGGTCTGTGAGCACAGTCTGATGTTGTCGAATGACCTGTAGTACTTGCTGCCGTTGTTTAGCGGCTAGGTCTCCGTTGAGTATCACGTCTTTGTAGGTTTCTTTGGAGTGCAGGGGATACTCTACGGCATTGGTCTCCATGCTTTCTCCTTCTTCCGCGATGGCGATGGCTAACAAGTTGTGAGTGCTGGGAGTCGCTGGTCGGTCCGTGTATTTCTTGAGGAGATTAATGTGGTGGTATCGGGCTCTCCCGTTTACCTCTACTTGGTAGACTGTCTTGGATTTCTTGGCAGTCACCCGGTACGGTCCTCTCCACGCGATGTCCAGCTTGTTGGTTCCACTTGGAAGTAAGAGTAGCACTTGATCGCCGACTTGCAGTTCTCTGTCCTTCGCGTGGCGGTTGTAGTACTTCGCCTGACGGGCTCTTGCCTTCTTCAGTGCTTCACCAGCTTTCTTCCACGTTGCTTTGAGGGTTTCCTGCAGGTCTGCGACGTACTTGGTGGCACCTCTTGGTGTGTCGTCTATCTTGGCTTCCGTCCAACTTCTGCGGAGGGCTTCTAGCGGTCCGGCTAGAGGTCTGCCGAATAGCAATGTTGACGGGGTGTAGCCTGTGGCTGCATGGGGCGTTTCTCTGTATGCGAACAGTGCCGCATTCACGTAGGTGTCCCACGCTTCTGGATTGTCGTCGGCGACTTTCCTGAGTATGGTGAGAAGGGTTCCATTCAGTCTTTCTACTTGTCCGTTGCTAGCTGGGTGGTATGGTGGTGTGCGAATGTGATGAACTTGTATCAACTCGAACACGTCTTGCATCGGGCGGCCGGTGAACTGAGATCCGTTGTCCGTTCTAATGCTGTCCGGGAATCCGACTCTGGTAAAGATGGCGATGAGTGCATCTGCAATCTTCTTGGTGTCTATCGCTGGCAACGGGACTGCTTCGCACCACATCGTACATGCGTCGACGAGTGTGAGTAGAAATCTGTTCCGCTTCTTGGTCATGGGCAGTGGTCCTACTATGTCTACTGAGACTTGCTGGAATGGTACGCCAACTACTACCGATGGTCCTAAGGTAACTGGTACGGTGTGATGTCGCGGGGAATATCGTTGACATTGGTGGCAAGATTTCACGTAGCGCTTGACATCCTCCGTGATTCCTGGCCAATAGTAGTGTGCGCTGATTCTCTGCACTGTGGCTCCAATTCCCATGTGTCCGCTGAGTGGCATGCTGTGGCCTAGTTCTAGTACTTGGGCTCGAAGGGTGGCTGGTAGTACTAGTTGGGTGTGATCTCCATCTCCTTGTCGATGTAGAACTCCCTCTTCCATGTAGAAGTCTCCCTTGTGCGGGGGTGTGTGCGCCTTGGGTAGCTTCTGGAAGCACTTCGCTATCGAGGTGTCTTCTTTCTGTGCTGTTTTGATCTCTTCGAGTCCTGGGTTCGGAGCGAACTCGGGCTGGGTGGTTGGGTTTTAGCTTGGGCCCTGGTTTGCACTGCAGCTATCTCTACAGTTTTAGGGGGCGTGCCTAAGAACACATACCTACAACCTAGCACTAGATCATACAGGGGTTTCTGTAAAACAGCTGCTTGGATTCGTCCTGTGACGTACCTACTCTCTACTTCGATCCAAGCTATTGGGCAAGTAGTCGTCGGTTTCGTCAAGTCTGCTCCTTGTAAGTCGACTGTCTTGTCTGTCAAGTCCGCGCGCGATACAAGAGATTCGCTAACTATCGCGTCGTATGATAGACCTGTGTCATACAGACAGTTCGCTTCTTTTCCGTTGACCTTGACCGTGTCTGTCACCGATGGGTGATCTCCGATCGTGTGTGGCTTGTTACCGCTGCTTTGAGTTAGAACTCTGTGCGCTGGCCGGCTTTCGCGCTCTTCCCTACGTTGTGCGGCCAACTTGAAACATTCTGCGGTGGAGTGATTGTTTCTGTTGCAGAACGAACAATACCGTCTCTGTTCTGCGGGACCTCTTTTCCCGAATTCCGTGTTGGGTCCTTTATTTTGCCCAGGTCTGGGGTTATTCGGCTTATTCGCGGTGCGCTCTTCCCGGTTAGGGCTTCGTTTCTGTGCCTCTTTCCCGTTAGGCTTTAGGTCTCGCCTGAAGCTCTTGGCTTCTCCGTGTGCGGCCACGTACCTATCTGCGACCTTGACCAGATCTTCCAGTCTTTCCGCGCCCTGCTCTACTGAGAATGTTCTCAGCTCGGGGGTCATGGTTTCCCGTAGCTGTTCCCATACTAACAGTTCTGTCAGTCCATCATACGTCTTAGCCGTGGCTGACTGGCTAATCCACTTATCCAGCGTTGTGGACAACCGATCCGCGAACTGCGCATAGCTCTCTCCTTTCACTCTCCGATTGGTGCGGAATTTTTGCCGGTAGCATTCTCCTGTTAGTTCGAATCCCGTTAGGAGTGCCTCTTTTACTTTGTGATAGTCAGTCACTCTGTCAGTCGGTAGCTTACTGTAGATGTCATAAGCCTTTCCTCTAAGCCCTTGACTAAGCTTAAAAGACCAATGAGTGGGATCTAGTTTGTACTCTGTTGCTAGACGCTCAAACCTAGTCAGATAGAGATCTAGACCTTCTTCTCTCTCATTGAATGTTCCCAGTGGAAATGACATTCCTTGTACAGGGTTGGATGCTACCTCTAGCTGATCTGAGTGGGGAGGGGTTGAGGAAGAACTTGAAGCTCCTGATCCCAATCTTCTTAGCTCTAACTCATGCTGTCTTTCTTTTTCCTTTTCTGCCCTCTCTTTTTCTTTTTCTGCCCGCTCATACTCCCATCTCCTAACTTCTGCTTCTCTCTCTGCTGCTAATGCTGCCTTTTTCTGTTCTGCTTCTAGCTAGCTTCTAATCTGCTTCTTTGCCTAATTTCTCTGCTCTGCTTCTAATTCTGCTTTTTTCTGTTCTCTCTCTGCGGCTCTCTCTGCCGCTTCGAGTTTCTTCGCCTCTCTCTCTGCTGCTCTCTCTGCCTTAGCCTCCTGTTTCTCTACCTCTGCATTGATATACGCAATTAGGTCTCCCCCTGCTAAGTGTAAAGCTTCCCCTAATTCCTTGAAGCGCAATCTCAAGGCCACTGGGTCCGACATTGCCAAACGTGTCTATGAACAACCTCTGAATCACGTGGAATACCAAAACACTAGCAATATTGCAATTCAATAAAAACAATGCAAAGACAATCAAATTCGTAATCAATAATAGAATAAAACAAGAGTCAAATGGCATACAACAGTTATTTAAGCAAAACCTGCAAAAGAACAATGCAACATACAGGCACAAAAATAATTTGAAGCAAAAAAGTTTTTAACTAAAGAATAGTGCACCCAAAACTGATCAGTGTTATACCGTTACACTATCCTAAGTTATTCTACTTCTACTGTTATCTAATTTTATTGTACTTAGGTCCGGTTATACCCAATTCCTATTATACACAGATCCTGGCTAGGCTCGCCAATTAAAGTGTCACGTGGGGTTTATGGGCTCTGCACAATGGAATTATGGACCCTCACGTTTATTCGGTGGGAACTGCTAGTAAGTCACCCTATGAATTACTTTAATAAATTTATTTGTTTAGCTCGTTCTGTGTTAAGGTTGGGGTACAGAAATAGATAGAAAAATGGTAAAAGAATACTGTCACACTAGCTTTCACACGGCTATGAATCATATGTAGTCCAGCCACTTGATAACAGTTAAAATCACACATTTATTTCTTCTACTCTATACAAGATTCTCTAAGTACTAATCTAACTTAAAAAGTCTCTTTCAATGCTAATAGTTCGATCGCTGATAGTCTAGGCAGCTGTTATTTCTTCCTCGGGCACTTGCTATAATATTTCATGTAGATTTGGACTACTGTGGTCCGTTTTACAGTTTCTGAAGAGTTGGACTACTGTGGTCCTGTTATGATCAGTTTAAGTGCACCTTCGCCTTATGCACTTAACTCATGTGTGGGGTGTTCGAAGTCCTTCTGTGAGGTAGCTTCTGGTCCACCTTTGTCGTTGTGTAGTTGGGTTCCCTTGCCACGCTGTGGGGTCTGACAGGGTGTTTTCTTCGGGTAGCTCTTTCCGTCTTGTGCGGTAGAGTCTCCTCAACCAACTAGTCGTTTCTGTGGAGTGGGGCACACAGGATAGCTCGGGATAGCTCGGGATAGCTCGCCTGCTCGTCTGTAATATAAGAGACGAAATTCTGCACAACCCTGAATAATCGGTTTGTGCAGAGCGTCTCACTGAAAGCCAAGTAGCCCTCAGTGATAGCTCCACATCTCTATACATAAGCGACGAACATTCTGCTACTTCCGGGTTCCACTGGAATCTCACTCTAAATTCCTATACATACATAAATATCAATCGTGTCTAACTATACACATACAGAATTAATAATAATTATAAACATTCAGTGGTACAGCCACTGGTCTGCAAACATACATATAAGTTAAACAACAGTGGTTCCGTACGGGATACAACATGGCGGCGCAACCGGTCGTGTTTCGCCTCGTGTTCGGCTCTTCCACGTGGTCACGCAAATTCGGATTAACAATTCACATTTATGCATAGCAAATTCCACAAACATAATTTCAACAATAATATAAATATATCACGATGAAACAGAAGGGTGTTCATTTACCTGTTTGACAAGTTCAGGCCCGTGTTGACTAAATAGAATTCTGAGATTCTAAGTCCTGCTTCCTGGTCTATGAGTGAAGATAGTTCTCTGCTAGCTAAGGAGATGTTACTTCATCCTCGTCTCACACACGACTGATTCAAACTGTGTTAGGTTCTGACACATTCAAACTGCTCTACCCACTGAGCCTGCTCTGATTGGTTAAAACGGTCCGATTCAAAACTCAAGTGCTGACTCACTGCGATAGCATGGGTCGGGCTCGCGGTGTGTGGTCTGCTGTGTAATTTACTTGCTGCTGTGTAATAGTCTAACTTCTCTACTGTTACAAATACTACACATGGCTAAATAGTCAATAAGCAGAGTTAAGACTAGCCAGTTCGTGACACAGACAACCTTTTTCCATTTCCCTCTGCTGTTTCGTCTTTTGGACTGCTTCTGCACTTTATATTTTATATTCCTTCTCGTTTTAATAGTCTTGAACGCATTCAGACAAACATTCACTGCCTGCACTGCCCGTTGGCAGACACAAACACACCCATATCACAGACAGGCGTACAGTCATTGTCACTGTCCACACCTCGGGGCCATTCCAAATGTGTATGAAATTTTGTCATGTCAGATCGTAATGTGTTTGAAGGGTAAACTTACCTTAAGTGCGCCATTGTAACTATCAAAACATTGAAGACAAACTGTGATATGAACGTTATCGATAGTGCTACTACTGCTGCTCCTCTCTTATAGAAATTACTCTGTATCGAACCAGAGGAAGGAGGGAAAGAGAGAGAGAGGGGGAGGGAGAGAGGAGAGAGAGCGAGAGAGCCGACGTTACTTAGCAAAATCCCGAAATGGGTTATTATAATCCAAATCGGAGAGATTAGCTTCTGAATGGTGCGCATCAATCGGGTATGATAGTCCCAATTTCAAAGAGATTACAGTCGTTTGTCTATCCTTTTAAGATGTTTGGCACTTCTTCTTCTTCTTCTTCTTCTTCTTCTTCTTTTTCTTCTTCTTCTTCTTCCTCTTCCTCCTCCTCATCCTCCTCTTCATCCTCCTCTTCTATCTTCTTCTTCTTCTTCTTCTTCTTCTTCTTCTTCTTCTTCTTCTTCTTCTTCTTCTTCTTCTTCTTCTTCTTCTGCGTAGCTGCCAATTAGTCTACAGTCTTCTGTAGTTTGTTTGGTTTCTAAAGATTTGTATTTCCCTCTTCCGTGCACGTATTTTAAAATTTATGTATTTATTTATTTTGTTTGTTTGTTCCTTAATAAGATTATTGGTGTTCTTTGTACTTCATTTATTACAGTTGTCTCACGTTCTGTTGAGCTTTAGTTACAGTGCAAGTTTTCTTCTATCGGCAGCAATATTTTCACTGCAACGGTGCTATGTTATCGCGAACCCAGAATCATCCAACAATAGAAACCGCACCGCCAAAAGCAGCATATCCCATTGCACCCCTGACGGCCTACCTGCACATCCGAGGCTAACTGATCCTACCTCGATATTTTTTTTACTATACGTCTTCTCTTCCTTCCTTCTGTCGCTGCTATGTTGTTCTACCAGAGTTCCATATACTCTGTTTTGACAACTTCCTGCATCTCCAGGCTGTTGAAAGCGAGCTCAAGGCGGACGCGGAGTGGAAGATATTAAGGACGGGAGAAAGAAAAAAGTGATAAGTTTATCCTACTATAGAAAGTGATAAGTTTACTCTTAAGAGATTCTGAGCTCTAAGCTTTGGCTGAGTTGTCGAGAGGTTCTAATAGGGTGAACAGGATGCAGTGGCCCAAGATGTCATCTTTTTCTTCTGAGTCTAGTAGTCTATGGCTGATGTGTTGGTGATTCTGATGGGTTGAAAGAAGATAAGCCTATATTATTTTCCTTTTCTGAATCTCAGCCAGGATCATTACGCCGAAGTCTTGCAATCAAGGTTTTCGATCACACTAGTTCGCTGTCTTTAAAAGTAAGAAATAGTCAGGTAGAAGTATCGACTTTGCCGAACAGAGTATGATGAAAAAGAAGAAAAAGAAGAAGAAGAAGAAGAAGAAGAAGAAGAAGAAGAAGAAGAAGAAAAAGAAGTAGTAGTAGTAGTAGTAGTAGTAGTAGTAGTAGTAGTAGTAGTAGTAGTAGTAGTAGTAGTAGTAGTAGTAGTAGTAGTGGTAGTAGTAGTAGTAGTAGTAGTAGTAGTAGTAGTAGTAGTAGTAGTAGTAGTAGTAGTAGTAGTAGTAGTAGAAGAAGAAGAAAAAGAAGAAGATTAACAACAACAAAAACAACAATAAATGAGCATTATGACCGCGTGGTCTAAGGTGGGACTAACTTGCCTTGCCAACAGGCTAGAAACCAATGGCGCCTGGCAGGTGTGGGATCTCTTTAGCATCTGAGCGTTATGTTTCTCCGAATATTATTGACTTTCGACTCGGACAACATCTCGGGGTTTTCTCCAGGTTTTCCGATTTGCCCAGACAAATTTCAAAAACACAACTATTATTGGGTAGGTTGGGTTTGGGCGCGCCACAGGCTGAGACTACGCCTTCCCTAAGGGAGGCGGCCCAGAATTTCCCGATAAAAAAGGGACAATGAGGTGTCAAAAATATTTTTTTTAAATCCAAAATCCAAAAAACCAACAAACATCAAATCGACAGGTGGAATAACACAGCAAATGTTTTCCGGCCCTATACAGAATATTAAGAAGAAGAAGAAGAAGAAGAAGAAGAAGAAGAAGAAGAAGAAGAAGAAGAAGAAGAAGAAGAAGAAGAAGAAGAAAGAAGGAGAAGATGAAGAAGAAGAAGTGCAAGAAAAAGTGCATGAGCCATAATAAGAAGAAGAAAGAGAATGAGAAGGAAAGAAAACTATAAAATGTTGCTTGTGGTCTTCTTGTGCCTATTCCTTTTTAATTGGTGCGTTCCTTGCTCTACCCAGGAACACCAAATATAGCACAATACATTGGGTAGTCTTTCTCAGATGAGATAGGTCCCCTATACGCTCCATGTGTCCGTGGACGTTAATCTACTCAATCAATCAATCAATCAATTAATCAATCAATCAGTCTTTCTCATAAAACTGAATGACAGAAGACCCGAAGAGCAAGTTTCATGATGCAATGTTATGAAGCAAACCAAGTTGCTGGTTTTATAGGCATGAAATGAAGCCACCATGTAAAACCACATTATATAGCTGTGCAAAACATTTATTGGAAACCCACACAAGAAATCCCTTTAGGTCCTAAAAACAACGGAGGCATGAATTATGCAAGCGACCGTACGAACCTTCACGAATCTCCCCGGCCGCCGCAGAGGCTGCGATGCATCTCTAACTGGGGCTATCAGTAATGTCAGTGATCCTTTGAGAAACAAGAGTTGAGGGTCCGTTTCAAAAGCTTTTATCAATGTCAACACTGGAATCAACTACACTCTTCGCAAGCTTGTGTGAACAAACTGAGTGACACTGTCACTCATCTTACAGCGACCTCGTCTTTAACATACTGCAGATGGCCGCCAGTTAGTATGACAGAAGTTGGTTGTTTTGTCTACTATTACAATGATGAATAGGCGTTTATATGAAAATAAATTAATAATAATAATAATAATAATAATAATAATAAAAATAATAATAATAATAATAATAATAATAATAATAATAATAATAATAATAATAATAATAATAATAATAATAATAATAATAAATAAATAAATAAATAAATGGGTGGTGGTGGGTAGGTGGGTGTATGGATGGATGAATGGATGGATGGATTATGAATATATAGACAAAAGATAAATAAATAAATGATTTAAAAATAATAATAAATAAATAAAATAAAATTACTAATTAAATAAATAATTAATAAACTTAAAACAAGATAAGATAAGATAATACAACTGTATTGTCTCTTTCAAGAAATTACATTGTGGTGTACAAACAGTCTGCCAACACAAAATTTATACAAATCGCAATAACTATAAAAGAAAAAAGAGAAAGAGATTTCTCTTATATACCGCACTTATAAGCTCAGTGAGCTTCTCAAAGCGCTGGCCACTACTATCCAGCAATCACAAAATAGTTTGCTGAAGTCAGAATTCGAACCCACGTCGCCCGACACGCGCGTACACAAGTCGAGCGCTCTGACGACTGAGCTATCCCTGCCGCCTATAACACTAGTAATTGACATTGAGAATAAAACTCCTTTGCTGTTACAAATTCAACTATTGTGCGCCATACATGTGTGGGGTAGAGTCATGTTTTATACATTGGATTAGATAAATATACAAATACGACAATTTCATTATCTTTATTAAATTATAACGCTCAAAAACTTTTTTTTTAATTATAATTTACAAAGTCCAACAGTGCATACGTGCACACCCACACACATCACATGTTTTACAACTGGTTGAATTTACTACATGTTAATCAGAGGTACAGAATGTGGTATAAAGCTGTTTTTAGTTCTCAAGATACAAATCTTGGGCAATCGGAAGTGCCGGCCAGAAGGTAGGAGCTGGAAGTGGTGAGCAAGCACATGACTTTCATCACGGATGATGGAAAGAGCTTTTTGCATACAGCACATGCAGACTCTCTTCTTTCACACCCACAACCTTTCCACAAACATTTCACCACTCCACCAACCAAATTTCGGTTTTTCACGCACAAACTTCCGCACCAGCAACTAAAATGGAAATTAAGAATTGTCTCGATAAAAGCGGTGTAAAAGGCCTGAAGGATGCAGCTATTGACTTGAAGGTTTCTGAGTTTCTGAAGACAGTAGTAGATTCTGGGTTGACATTTTTTTTGTGAATGGCCTGGGTGTTAGCAGTAAAATTCAGTCGTCAATGATGGTTCCGAGATATCTGTACTGACTTTCTCTCTCAACTGTAACACAATCAATGAAAAGGTAAAAAAATAAGTAAATAAAATTTATATAGCGCTTTTTTCAAAGGAACCATTTCAGTTCAAAGCGCAGTACTCACGAATTCATTCTAAACATCCGGCTTCATACAAAATAAAATCAGGCAAGACACTTGCTAACGAATAAGACACCAAGGTAGGGAAGGAGGAGGGGAGAGCTAACAAGAGGTGATGGGGTGGGTAGCAGCGGTGGTCTGAATAAAAAAAAAAGAGGAATGACGACGATGATGATGGGAGGCAAGATCAGAAACTTTTAAGGAAGATGTGAGTTTTCAAGTTGGATTTGAAAGTAGCTATGTTTGGAGAGCTGCGAAGAGAGATAGGAAGAGAGTTCCAAGTTGAAGGGCCAAGCTTTGAGAAAGATCGACAGCTAGCAGAGGAGAGTTTGTAGCGGGGTATCTGAAGCATGAGGATTTCAGAGGAAGAACGAAGATTTCTAGAGGGCTTGTAGAATTGAATGTTCTAGGTGATGTAGGAAAAGGCTAAGCCATGGACGCACTTGTAACAGAAAATATATACCGCAGAATAGATCAGTAGGTATAGTTGGTGCGGTTTGTTTGAGGTACAAAGAGAAGTGGGATCGAATCTCGACAATGGAACAATGGTCGGAGGATTTTCTCAACTGAGGTCGACTCTGTGTGCAGTGTTCCGTACTCACTACTGCAACACTCGCATTACCTCAGCTGCACGTTAAGTTAGTAAGTTATGCATTGCTTACAGGGTCCAGCGGATTGAAAAGAGCTGAATCAGGACCACAAAATCAGGACCACAAAATCAGGACCACAACCTGGCCGAAAGAGGACCCATTCTGGATCCGCACAAAAGAGCTGCCGAAACAACCCTAGTGGCAACACCGAAGGCACTCCACCAGCCGGTCACCATACAACAAAGACATCCCACGCAGAGGACGCTGAGGCCACACACCAATCCATCGAACCCCCGCTCACAAAAACAAAATAGAAAACAAACATCACTACAAAATACAAACAAAACACACACATACAAAATGCCTACATTGCCAAGCAATAACATCACAGGAAGCCCCAGCGACAACTTGGAAGAAAGCGTCCAACACTCCCAAGCCGACCAAACAGACCCCACACACAAATGAGAAGCCCTGGAAGAGTTTCCAAGAAAACGGGTAAGCGAATGGTCCAGCGAAGAAGAGGATAGCATAGTAGATTGATAGAACAGAGTAGGCGAGAGAAATAACAAAGGAGAAAGACAGCGACAGTGGGAATTTAAAACACTAAATTTCCTTAAACTTTACAGAATTTACAGAAACCCCAGAACCCCACGAGAAGGGATGGGGGAGGGGTAGAGGGGTTCAGTTTGTCAAAAAACAGCCGATTTCAAGCTCCTATAGAAGAAGACGAAGAATAAAACATCGGAGATTACAAGGTTCTTAATACTGCATATATTTCACTAAAAGCTTTATCAAGAGTTAACATTGATCGATAAGGTTAACTAGTTCTTGTTAGTACAGTGCGTTTGATGCCGCAATTCGACACCTTGTGTTTGGATCGTCATAATCATTGAGGCCACAGCCTTCAGTAGCTTTTCGAATTGGAAAATGGGATTTTGAGCTGAACAGTTACTTTACTTATTCTTGTTTGTTTTTTTAATGGGGTGTGTGGGGGGGCAGGAAGGAATGGGTCCAATCAAAACTGTTTATTACATAATTTGCCAACATGATAATACTTTTGCCACATTATACTAGCCATATCACACACTATTTGAACCAAAGCTTATGAAAGTATCCTTGCGCTTTTCTTTCGAGCTATATAGTAAGTGCGCTTTATAAGAACAGTTACATTGCTATATCGAGAGAGTCCAATTAATTAAGTATCCTGCTTGCGCTGCTCATTGCTGAAGGAAGGGTAGGTGTAAGAAGCCAGATCGTTGAAAGCGACATGGCCGTATCTTGTAATCACCCATTTCTGTTTCACGAGACGCTAACGAGTCGGCGACTATCTCTTCTTTGGCAAATATGAGCTTGGCTTATCGCCCTTGACTCAGGAGTTATCTGCCTTGCTGAGCCGCTGCGCGCGCATCAACTTTGATCTGGGCCCGCCTTTGTTTTGAAATTGCCGACAGCTACGGAGGGCTGTTAAGATAACGTTTTCCTAAACGGTGATAACGACGATCTAGGAGATGAGGCGGATGCGATTTGCTCCGACTTCGGGTGGTTGTGAAGACTCAGTGGACGGACGGATTGCTGTGAAGAGTTTTGACTGTCATCGTTGGAACGAGTAGCTGTAAGAGTAACCTAGGTTATCTGCTTCGGCTTAACTCGTTAGTGCGGCCTTTGTGACGTCGTAGTCGTTTCTTTCGCCGTCATGGACAGGCTTATGTCGTCAATCTGCGCTGACCAACCAACTGTCCCTCTCTGGCCTTAGATCCCTGTTCGACCCCAGTGTCCAGCTGTTTGGTGCTAGGATTTTCATTGAATTAATGCCAAACTTTGCTTATTCTCCGGAATCTCTCTCGCTCTCTCTTCATTCTCTTTCATGCTTGCAGTTTATGACCATCTAGAACTTGATGCGACTTGTTAGATGAAAGAGTTGTTATGATGTTGGCGGTTTAATTACATCGGCTTCTTTTGATGGTGTACATTGTTAGAACGCACGTGGAGACTTGAATAGGACCAAGCTAAGAAGGATTGCGACGGCGCTGCTATAATTTCATGAACACTTTTAACAACTTTGGTAGCATTTCATTTATACATTTATTTGTATATTTACGTATTTAATATATTAATCAGTTGATCAACTAATCTTTCACTTAACGTCTGTTCACACCGTTAGACTTTTAAAATTAAACTTTGAAAACACTTTTAACTATTTAAGAAAGAGAGAAAAAAGAACAAAATGACCACCATATTAGCTATAAGAGATCTAACACTGTATTTATTGACGTATGTATTTACTTGTTACTTGTTATGCTAACTCCTTTGTTAGTTTTGGAATTGTAACCTCTTTGCGTCCTAGTAGCACTGTTCTATATCAATCCACATTAAAGGGTGCACTCACACTGTAGTAACTAAACCGATACTATAGCAATGCTGTGCAAGTCTGTCCGTACCCATCAGCTCAGGTTCTCCGACCGCTGGACAATAGAACCCTGTCCATAGAAAGGAAGAAGAACAAAAAGATGTCTGTAAAAGGTAAAAAGGGTTACCGTAACTATGTCGGTCGTTGGGGAGAGAGTCGTTTGGGCCCCTCTTTTCTGTAGGCCAGCTTACTGAGGGCGGTGCCTATCTTGTCTCGCTCGCTGAAGTCAGTAGGAAGTTTGTAAACATCTGCAGGCAAATTCAGTCCCCAAACCCCACCTCACCCCAACTGTTGTATCTATAGAATTCTTTGAAGCGGAATAGCATAGTTGGTTGACGACGGACTATGTTATCAATAGTAATCGATCTGCTTAATCCCAGTTAAATTCTTAGCAGTGTATTGCTATGAGTTAGGGGGTCTCTTTTATTGAAAAGCACTCATATGTATCGCGTTTTTGTGCTATTATTGTACACTGTAGGTGTAGTGTTAGTATTCTTTTGCTATTGTATGGTTTGTATTGTATGTCTTAGTCTTTAGAATCGGTTCTTTCACGATAATAGTGGGTCTATTGTAAAGGCGTGATCAATATAAGCACCACTAAAAGTGTCGACTGCTACAATTCGGCCCTCTATTCAACCTGTGTTCAAGATAATAGTGCTAATGGGTGAATAGGCTACTGTGGTTTGGGTTCTTTTGGGTTACATTTGAGGATCTAATACGTTCGACGTTAGTAACTCGTAGATGCAGATACATCGTTTCATTAAAGAAGTACATACATAAAGTAGTGATTGAATCAAGCAATCAATCAGTCAGTCGGCCAATCAATCACCAAAAAAATGCAATAAATATATATATAGATGCCGGACGGCGGACGGAGAGAGTCAAAAACAATATTTCCCCAGGCATTACTACTAGCTGGTGAACTAATAAATAAATATAGTATACCGCAACATGCACTGTTAAGTCTTAGCATTTGGCTGGCCTTGCCTAGATTATGTTATCTGGGATAAGCCAAGATGATTTTATTTGAAAGTGTATATATTCACACTCTTTATCACCAGCTGGTTCAACAGAGGGCACGTCGACTCCTCTCCCTAAATCGACGCGGCTAGACAACCTTTATTTGTATATAATAGCGAATAGTTCGTCTGCGGTCAAATCCAGTACTTCATATTGTTGACTAGCTTTGTCAATTATGTGTTCCAGTATTGCAATTCCTTTGAGGGGTGGGGGTGGGTGATAAAGATGTATTGTATTGTATTGTATTGTATTGCATTGTAGTGCAGTGTAGTGGAATTCATTCTGTTCATTGTTAGCCATTCTTTGCTTTAATAGTTGGCCAATCTCATTCAATAAGGCGCTACTGTGAATGGAGTGATGATTGTATCCAGTGTGTTCCGACAGACTGGTATCAAAGGCAGGAGCGTGCTGACCTTCAGTCAGTCTGACAGAATGGCTGGTCTATAGAAAACTTGTTCTGCTCCCCCTTGCTTGCCATCATCAATAGATGTTTTGTGTAGTTAAATGACAGGGTCAGTCGGCCAGTTAAGGTCAGCCGATCATTCATTCAACACCATTCCGCGGACTTTTCCTTCATTCATTCAGTTAACTAATGTGATTATTATGAATGAATTGGGCTTGTCAGGGAATGAATGAGTATCTTATCGGTTAAGACTATAGATAAACGCCCACGTTGCTATTACGAATGTGCACGTACAGTGACAAGTAACACTCTTATTTTATTTCACCGTTTTTATATAGCGCTTTTCCAACTCAAGAGCTGCCTTAGGCGCTGGCCGATACAGGATCTAACGCAAGCCGCCTGTGGGCGCATGGTCTGACACAAACACCACTGAGCGCACTGCATGGCGACCGGGTATGAAGGAGTACGGACCTAGTACTTGCAGGGTGTCTTTGTGTATAGACGGCATTCCCCCTTCCAGGACATGAGCGTCAGGATCTTTAAAGTCTGTGCGATGGAATGCACGGACTGGACCTCGGTTTATACTCTCACCCGAAGGAATAAGGCCGCAGTGTCTCTGGGTCCCCAGGACAGAGAAGAAGACGAAATTCTCCCAATTCTCCGAGAAGAAGTTGAGGCAGCAGTGCAATCGCTGAAGAAGTGGGAGTGGAAAACATCCCGCAGAATTGCTTCAAGCAGGAGGAGAAGCGACGATTGACGCCCTCACCATTATCTTTAACAAGATCTGGCAGATTGGCAAGTGGCCTACACTATGGACTCAGTCGCTTGTCATCACTCTTCCCAAAAATGGTAACCTTCAGGAGTGTGAAAATTACGGCACCATCAGCCTCATCAGCCATCCCAGCAAGGATCTCCTGAAAATAATACTCAACAGGTTGAAACCCCAAGCTGAACAAATCATAGCTAAAGAGCAAGCATGATTCAGGGCAGGGCGAAGTACCACTGAACAGATTTTTAACCTCTGAATAATCTGTGAGAAATACCTACAGCACCAACAACATCTATATCATGTGTTTGTAGCTTCAAGAAAGCGTTTGACCGAGTCTGGCATGCAGCTCTGTGGGCAACCATGAGAGTATACAACATCAACCCTAACATTATTGAAATCATCAAAAGCCTGTATGACAAGGCTATCAGTACAATCCTCCACAACAGCGCCATCGGGAACTGGTTCAAAACAACAATCGGCGTGCGTTAAGGATGCTAACCCTGCCCAACACTCTTCAACATCTTCCTAGAGCGCATCATGGCAGATGGCCTTGCAGACCATGAAGACACACTCAACATAAGTGGTAGAGCAATCTCCAACCTCGTTTTGCGGATGACATTGATGGATTGGCTGGAGAGGAAAAAGAACTTAAACAGCTGGTACAGAAGCTTAACACCACCTCCAGAGCCTTTGGAATGGAAATAAGTGCAGAGAAGACCAACATGATGACCAACAACACCAAAGGTATCAACACGGACATCAAAGTCCAAGGCCAATCCCTCAACAGAGTGCATAGCTTCAAATACTTATGAGCCGTTGTATCAGACAGTGGGTCCCGAAAGGAAGTCCTTTCTGTGATCGCACAAACAACTGCTGTCTTGACAAGGTGGAAGCCCATTTGGAAAGACAGGACCATCAGTCTACACTCCAAGGAAAGGCTGCTGCGCTCCCTTGTCACCTCCATTTTCCTATACGTTTGCGAAACATGGACCCTCACTGCAGACCTACAACGAAGAATACAAAGCATGGAGATGAGGTGCTACAGAAGACTTCTAGACATTTCCTATACCCATTGCATCACCACCTACGGTCCAACAGACCATCAAACAAGTCATTGGACAACACAATGACATGCTTCACAGTGGTGAAGAAACTGAAACTCCGATGGTATGGCCACGTCACCAGAGCATCAGGCCTTGCAAAGACCATCTTGCAAGGCACGGTGCAAGAAGGCAGAAGAAGAGGGAGGCAGAAAAAGAGGTGGGAGGACAACATTCGAGAATGGACTGACTTGACACTGAGCGAAGTCATAATGGTTGCTGAGGACAGAGAAAGATGGAGTACTCTGTTTAAACGATCATCTGTGGTGCCCCAACGATTTTTGAGTTACGGGATAGGATAGGATAGGATAAGATAGGATAGGATAGGATAGGTCTCTGGGTCGGAGGATAGGATAGGATAGGACTCTGGGTCGGGTTGTTTTTGGTTGGGCACTTTAGACCGTCAACGGTCTTCGAGCCACTGCATGTACGGGCTTCAATGTTGTTGCTTGACAGTCAATACTTCAATTTATTGTTGTGGCGCTCTGAGCCCACTCACTGTCCATCGTGTTTGAAATGAACAATAATGGCTGCATTGTCCGTGGGTGTGATTAGTACTAAATGCTTGCGGACGTTTGGCTGTAGCTGGCGAGACTATAGCGAACATATTACTCACAGACACGTGACCATTGTTGCGCTGAATAGACCTTTTGTGAGGAAGTGTTGCGAGGTGGCGGTTGACCCGTATTTGTCAGTCAATTCCCATTCACCATTTTTATATTAGTAGCGTCAGCTTTTTCATTCGTCATTTGTGTTTGTTATTATCAGCATTTCATTGATTATTTTGTATGGCGTTTTCATTCACTATTTGTTGTGTAGTGTTATCAGTTGTTCCTTCATTTTCTTTGTATAGAGCTGTCAAGTTTTCATTCAGTAGTTGCAAGTGAGTCGCTATTAGCTTTATACTTATAGTCAGGTTTTTGTTGGTAATATTGTTTGAGGATCACTATTAAGGCTTACAAAGGAAGTGTGTTTTTTTAAACATTATTATTCCTGAGTTCCTGGTGGATCATGCTTTGGTTTTCATTCATACATTTCAGTTATAATGGAGAGTGTTTGTATACATTTTTTTTTTAATGTCCAGCTTCTAGTACTGACGAATGCTGCACTTTGTCATTCCTCTTAATGGATGCACTTTATGTATTTTATTATTTCTTAAAGTATAACAGGAGAACAACTTGTTTTAATTCATAAATGTCTGCCATTAGATACCAACCTATAACAATTGCTTGTATTTGGTTAATGCGAAAGCAACCCTTTCCAATTCGTTTCGCTTACCGTTGTGTAAAATCAGTCCCCCACGGCTCCTTATTTGAGGCCGGCTCTTTCAGTTCATTCGGATGAGAGTAGAAACCAAAATCTAGTCTGTGCACGCACGCATTCCATCGCATGAGCTGAGCATCTCTGCTGTGCCTTTTAATTTTTTCAGTAGGAGAACAGGCCTAAAACCTATGCTCCTGACCTTCCTCGCAGCTCAACCGAATGGTTTTAGTCTTTCATGATTGTAATTTCTGTAAGCTAGGTCTGGTTATACTCAAGCAAACTTCACTGTCTGTTATCTGGGTTAATGCCTTTAAGGTTAAGAAGATTCCGCAAGGAGTCCAGGGGTTGGGGAAAATAATGAGAGGGTTGGAGGGGGGGGGGTCGGGGGACATATTTATCCTTTTTGTAGGACGGGAGTAAAGTAATTTGACTTTGTTGATGATATATAGGCTCACAATCTCCATCTTCCTGCGCAGTTAAGAAAAAAAAAGGAAAGTCGGTAATAAAAAAAGAGATTTCTCTTATATAGCGCACTTACAAGCTCAGAGAGCTTCTCAAGGCGCTGGCCCGTAATATCCAGCAATCACAAAAGAGTTTGCTGAAGTCAGGATTCGAACCCACGTCGCCCAAGACGCACTCACACTAGTCGTGCGCTCTGACCACTGAGCTATCCCAAGTAATTATCATAAGATATCGGTTAGGTCATGAAAAAAAAAAAGATAACATTAAAAGTACGTCACAATTGGTGACTGACACTTGCCGATGCTCGCGTTGGAGTAAATTGGAGGGACGACCCTAAGCCTGGACAAGACTCAGCTACAGCGCGTGATAGTATTTATTAATACTATGTGTTTACCTGTTTTGGCTGCCTTTTCCAATGTAGAAGGCCAAACTATAGGCTAAGTTCTCTCCTGCTATATGTGTTGTTTGCCTGCGAAAAGTTCCAGGAGACTGTTATTAATCGGAATAAAAACAAGCCACTAGCACTCATGGACTTGTTCAGAGGACCGACTTATCCCTACCACCACACGGTTAAACTCTCTTACCGACGCGATCCCCCTCAGCACACAATATACTACGCATACAGACGCGCACATGCGCACACACTCAAACACACACCCACCCACCCACCCACACACACACACACACACACACACACACACACACACACACACATACTTGCCCAGACACCGTTATTTGGACTTTCCTCAAACACCACATACGTTGTGTGGACAATGGGTCGTGCTACGACCCCATTTTTAAGTACTTTTAAGAGTTCTAAAGGTGGGGTGTCGGATAGTGCAGTGGTTGGAGCACTCGCTACTGTGTCGAAAGTGAAGCACCGTCCGGTGCGGTTAGCACTTGGATGGGTGACCGCTAAGGTGTGAAGCGACAAACAACAACGCCCCCAGTTGACTCAACTGTGATTGAGTACCTACTCTCTTGAGGGTGGGGAAGGTAAAGCAGCGAGGGAGAGAGTTGGGCATCACCCTCATTACGCTGGCCCAAGATAAGTGTGATCTCCAACATCACGCTCCCCTACGGCCACAAGGCTATGGGACTACCTTTACCTTTTTTTTTTTAAGAGTTCTAACCCTAACCCTAACCCTAACGGATCACTAAATGGACGTCCCAACAAGGAGGTATGTCCAAAGAACGTATGTAGATGTGCACTAGTTTGTCCAAAGAACGCCGTGTAAACATGCGCACTCTCTCTCTCACACACACACATTCACACGCGCACTCAAACAGGCACACATATTCTCTCTCTCTCTCTCTCTCTCTCTCTCTCTCTCTCTCTCTCTCTCTCTCTCTCTCCCTCTCCCTCTCTCTCTTTCTCTCTCTAGTTTGAGAGCGCTTATACTGCAATGTTATGCTGTTGTTGTTGTTGTTGTTGTAAGCAGTAACAAATTGACGAGCAACATACTGGTTGTGAGTACACAGCAGCCGTGTATCAAAATGACACGTTCTCAGTGAACTGGTCCATACGCTTTTCATACCACCCTACCTACACCCCCACACCCCTCAAATACTCTCTCCACCCCCCACCCCCTTCTGTCTCCTTCCCACCCAAGATCTATTACCACCCTCACCACCCCAATCTCTCTCTCTCTCTCTCTCTCTCTCTCTCTCTCTCTCTCTCTCTCTCTCTCTCTCTCTCTCTTCCCTTTCTCTTCGTTTTTCCTGTCTGTTATTTGTCCTTGTTCTTTCATCTTGGATGGACTTAAGAGGATCGCCGTTTGTTCGGCGTACAAAAATCAATTACACTTCCGTTCGACATCTTGCAAAACTGTGTCGTTTTCCATTCAGTGCCAATTTCGCATACCCATGGTTTGTTTGCTTTCTGACTTTGTGGTCCGTTACGGAGAATTCCACTTATTTGTTCTCCGGTCGCAGATTGCCTAACAGGCATTGCATGACAAGGAGAGTACCCATGTAACGGGTTAGTTTGACTCCCCTTCCCTCCTCCCTCCTCCACTACTGGAAAGACTCTCAAAGGTCAAAATAATGTGCTTCGAAAATGGCGCCTCTGACTTCTTTCCCTATCAGATTGACCTTTACCCATATCTACGTGTAACAAAATTCATATCCAGTAATACTACAAGCTACTCTATTTTTCAGAAACGATTACAACATTAAATTGTGGGGTGCGAGATTGCATTGTATTAGTTTTAATGATATCGCATAGCCCCCTCCTTAACCAGCTTGATCACAAATGATTCCAATGTAGGCCAATATTAATCATATGTGGTTGATCACATTGGGAGTCATCCTGAAATTCACTCGAAACGCCTCTATACTGACCCCACCCAACCCCCACCCACCTCTCAATAGTATTTCTTAATTGTTTTGCCAGAAATAATATAATTTTAATGCTGGATGTAAATTTTAGAAAATGTAGAATGATGCGAAATCATTCTGGCATGGTATTTATTTGTGGATTTTGTCCAATGGAGGCGGGCGTGATACGATTTGTATAATTGTACACTCTTTGATTCTGCGAGTGCTTAATTGTGTGAGCGCTTTGAGCAGACTTTTTAGTTTGGAATTGCACTTTTTAAGATCAGTTCAGGGCTTTTATTTAAAGTCTATTCATTTATTTCAATGATTTTAGACATTCACGAAATCACAAACACATAATATATCACAGACTTTATAAGATACCATAGTAGTAGTAGTAGTAGTATAGTAGTAGTAGTAGTAGTAGTAGTAGTAGTAGTAGTAGTAGTAGTAGTAGTAGTAGTAGTATATAATAATTTTGCAGTTCATCATTTTGAACACTGTGGGAGTCAGTCCAGCAAGAGTGTCAAACTAGTATGTTACCAGTAGTTCCGCCCACATTTTCCAAGACTTCGTGTTTACTCTGTGTACTGGGTTCTGCTTCTTCTTACACAGTGACAAACTTTGTGTTATTAAACGGAATATTGTAACCTTCTTTGAGGTTTACACATTCTGGTCTGAAATAAGCACAATTATCAGAAAGGGGCTAAAACTCACAAGTATTTAAATGTTGAAACATTCTTTTCTGGTTTTATTAAATGTTGTTTTGGGCTCGGTTTTGCTGAATTCGTGTTTCCGGGAATTGCATGAATCTGAGTTTACATATATTTTGATAGTGCATTCGCAAGTAAAAAAGAAAATGTTTGATATTCATGAATTTTGTAAATTTTAAGTAGGGGTTCAAGCTGGTTAAATTGTTACAATGTTAATGTACATTTTTTTTATTATTTCATTTATTTGTTTAATTTTGTTGAAATAAATTCTTGTTGGTGGTGGTGGTGGTGGTGGTGGTCTAAGATCACTATGTATACAGACCCTAAAATAAATAAATGAATACAAATTAATCGAAAGAATAGTCTAAGTATTATCATTAACCCAAAACAAATTATGTCTAAAGATAAGCAACGCCAGGAACCTCCCCTGGAGTAGCCAACTTTTAAAAAAAGAATCAGTTAAGAACATCATATGAGCTGAAATTTTCTTGAACCCAAATTTTCTTAAACGAGAATTTTCCTTTGTTCAGAGTTCCAATTTTGTTTTCAAGTTGAAGAAATGCGAATACTAAAAAAAACTATAAGGTACATAAGAATTCAAATTTGGACAAAAACTATACAACACGACTCGATGCAAATTTTCGAGTTAATTTCGCTCTTTGTCAGGCGGACAAAATAAATTTTGAAAAAAAAAACACACACACAAAAGATACTTCCCAACAGAACCCAAGAAAGAATCAAAAAGAAAATCTAAGAAACTTTTTTTTCCTAATAGCGTGCATGTTCCTAGAATTTCGGTGCAAACATTAATATCGGAGTTATTCCTAACCCAGGCGTCCGAGTTATTTATTTACCTTTGGACTAATTTCAACAGCATTTGTGCTGTATTGATTCCATCAGGTATTCAGACTGAGCTGACTCCTTGTTCCATGGACGACAATAGAAGGTAGGACCAGGTGTAAATATCTTGCATCAATATTAACAAACAACCCTGGAACAGGATTGGATTTGGTTTTCCAAATGACCAACAGCCAGTTTGAAAGAAAGGCCATTTAAATTTGATTTTGAATTTCGCCTAGCCAGTCATTTTCGCAGTAGTTATGATATTCTTTATCGTCGTATTCGTCATCATCTGTCATTATGGTAGCAACAGCAGCATCATAACAATTATCATCGTCGTCCTCGTCATTGTTGTCGTCCTCGCCGTTATCAGCATAGTCATCATCCTGATCATCGTCGTCGTCGTCATCATCAGATCATTATCATCATCATCGTCATCATCATCATCATCATCATCATCATCATCATCATCATCATCATCATCACCACCGCCGTGCGGTAATCGCCGCACGACGACATCAAAGGCGTGTCTTGTCAGCAGGGATCTCCACCCGGCAGATGTCAAAAATTTAAAAGTCTTCTGCATTGACCACCTCAGATATTTGTTTCCTCTAGGCCTTTCAAATCTATGTTCCCCAGGTCTATGTTCTTTGAGGTATGTTTTCTCCCAGGTCTGTGTTCTACCAGGTTTGTGTTTACTCAGTTATCCTTCAGGTCTGTAACAAACATATCTATGTTGGGGAAGTAGGGCATAGGTACACCAGTACATGTACAAAATAAGACTTCAAGAAACATAGACTTAAGTGAACAAAGACCATAGATATGGATGAATATGAGGTTTTGGGGGAACATAGACCTGAGGGTTGAGCGGGACATAACCATGCTCCCGAAAACTGTTGGTCAAGTGTAATTGATTGTCTATTGACAAAAAGTGTCATCCGAAATCCCGGCTGGCCAACACATGGACCGTGACACTACATGCCAACTAACCAAGACGACACTTGAAGGTAAAGGAGGAATAAAAGCGGCCGCTGAGGTCGCCCAAGGACAGAGCTCACCAGACATCTTCAAGGACTGCGTTTCCATGGAGACGGTGTCACAGCCTTAAGTGATAAACGCGACCAACATTCATCCTCTTTTTCCTATTGATCTTGACCTGTCTGTTTATTTGCTTGCTTTGATGTTGCCTCATGCACTAAAGCCATTTTTCCTGTAAAGAGTTTACCTTGCAATAAATGATCGTATCACCACGATTTGATAGTTGGTCCCTGACGCCAACTCCAAGTATTTTCTGGACTGGGCGCTGACTAACTTCTGTATACCACAATGCTTGTCGCTTAATTATCCTGGATCATTTAAACGTAATATATAGCGGTCCCCGATGCGCCATTGTTTTGTCATAGCTTCAAATATTTAGGAGGTATTGTATCAGACAATGGGTCCCGACAGGAAGTCCTCTCCAAGATCGCACAAACAACTGCTGCTCTGAGAAGGTTGAAACCCATTTGGAAAGACAGGACCGTCAGTCTACATTCCAAGGTAAGGTTGCTGCGTCCCCTTGTCATCTCCACCTTCATATACGCTTGCGAAACATGGACCCTCACAGCAGACCTACAACGAAGAAGACTTTTGGGCATTTCCTATACCCAGCACATCACCAACGACGACGTCCGACAGACAATCACACAAGCCATTGGACAACACGATGACATGCTCACAATGGTGAAGAAACGGAAACTCTGATTATGTGGCCACGTCACCAGAGCATCAGGCCTTGCAAAAACCATCCTGCAAGGCACGTGCAAGGAGGAAGAAGAAGAGGAAGACCAAAAAAGAGGTGGGAGGACAACATTCAAGAATGTACTGGCCTGGCTCTTAACGAAGCCATCAGGGTTGCTGTAGACAGAGAAAGATGGAGTACGCTGGTTAAACGATCATCTGTGGTACCCCAACGACCCTCGAGTTAGGGGATAGGATAGGATAAGATAGAAAATGAAATATGTAGACATAAAATAAATTCTAAAAATATTAAATGAATTCTGTGTAAATATAATGAAAATAATCATTTCATTTACAAAGGGCGACAGTGAATGGTAAATTCAGAGTGTCTGGTTTACATATATCTTACTTCGAAGTATCGAGGTATGAACCATTTGATGTGGATCTAGGGGGATTTGCGGTTTACGAGCATTGGGAGTTTTCCAGGCAAAAGTGCACCCTCCAGCCGTTTTGGAGACATAGGACTTTACACATTGGTCTTAGGCAATGTAACTTCACGTTCGTTGTCGTCGACATTGCCCACCATCTTGGCTCAATGGTAGAGCGTTCGACTGTTATTCCAATGACCCAGGTTCGAATCTCGCGGCTGGGAAGATCGAAGTTTCAATTTTCACTGTCCATCTTAGCAGTATAATAACTCTGGTGGGTAATTTTAGTCATTACCCATTCTTCCCTCGGATGGTTATCCCCATCTGCCCTGTCATCTACGGAGGGTATGGACGTCATCATCATCATCACCATCATTTTCAACGGCAGCAACATCAGCTTCGACGTCGTCTTTGTTCTTAATTTTACACTTCCTCCATCTTTCTCCTCCTCTTTCTCCTCATTATCATCATCATCATCATCATCATCATCATCATCATCATCATCATCATCGTCATCATCGTCATCATCATGCTCAGTTGCTGAGCATATTACTCAGTCTCTGTGTCCTTCTATAGGACAATATCATCTGGATTTTATCAAGACTGCGCAAAGACCTGTGACCTAGAGGCCGTGTGTGTTGGCGTGATTAGACCCATTCATCGCTAAATTGGCCCCGACAAAAAAACGGATATGAAGAGACCGCCTAGCTCGATTGCGCTAGACAAGACAAGACAAGACTACAAGACAGAACAACCACATTCTTCCTATACCCTCCTCCTTACTCCTTTTGCTCTCTAATGTACTGTACTCACCACCCACCCACACCTTCTACCCCTCCTCATAACACACAGTGTCCTCTTTCCGGATTTCTCTGATTCGTCAGTTGAAGTGTTTCTTTTTTTAAATAAATTATTTATTTTATTATAATTTTATTATTTCATAATTCTATGTGCCCTTAGGGGTTGTAAATTTTTAGAATAAAAATTTCTTGGCTTGACTTGACTTGACTTGTCATTTACCCCGGAAACATCCTCAACCTCTCTTCGAAATGTCTTCGTTTCTCATGACCATTTCTGAAAGCTTCTGTATGTAGTGCTTGCTCTTTTCTGATTATTGTTATGTTGTATGTTACAAGGTCGATGCGGAGAGAAAAGGATTGGTCTTTGTTATTATCGGTGCAGTCTCTCTCTCTCCTCTCTCTCTCTCTCTCCCTCTCTCTCTCTCTAACTTGCTTGCGACAACTTGCAGCACTGTTAAGCGCTGAAGACAACTGGGACAGCTTCCCCATTTCTAGCTAAACCTAGACTTATTTGGGGTAATGTGAACCGCCTGCTTTCCATATCCCTCCCCCCGCCCCTTCTCTTAACCCCTTACACTCGAGAATCGAACCGAAGCCTGCTAGCACGCCGGTTAAGCATTCTACCTACTGAGCCTATATGGTACCCCGTGATGCCAATACTTCAGCTGTTTGGCTCGTGCCTGGATCAGGGACCTCTGCCCATCTGTTGAGTGTGTGGAGGTCCGATGAATAGGGCCTAATGATGGCCAGCATGTTCTGCCCTAAGTTCGTTACACTGCATGCCGTCCCGTGGACGCTGAGTTGCTCCGACTGTTCAAAGCTCGTTCAATACTACAGCAACATGTGTGTCAGAATGACACGGAAGTCTAATACCGACAGAAATACCCTACCCCACGCAGATGGATACATGAAAGCGGTTACGGAAGATAACTTTTTTTGTAATCGTTCTTATATTTATTTTATTTCATCGTTCGTAGAGCTGTTTCCCAGCTCAAGATGGCCGATACAGAATCTAACTCAAGTCGTCGGGTCCATGCCAGGCGCGGATGTGATCTAGCAGCTTCAGCAAGCTGCATTCTGGTATGGGATGGGATTTGTATATAAATGTTGTATATAGTATTGTGGGTTATTGTTGTGCGGGTGTGGGTCAAGATCATGCAGAAGTAGGTCATTGGCAATAGATGTGACCATCACCTAGTATCATTTTATTCATGTTGAGATTTGTGGTGTGTAGTTCATGATAATATATTCTAATACCCTCCTCCCCTCTCCCCAAACCCACATACACAAAGGCACACTCCTATCCTCTCCCCCTACCTCCTAACCTCCACCCTTATCCCTGAACAGCCTACAGCGACGAAGATGTGAGATTGGGTCAGTACCTGGATGTGTGTTGACCAATGTACAGATGAACGTTTGAGTGAGGAATGTTGTTTCTGAGTTTAGAGAGAGAGAGAGAGAGAGAGAGAGAGAGAGAGAGAGAGAGAGAGAGAGAGAGAGAAAGAAAGAGAGAGAGAGAGAGAGAGAGAGAGAGAGAGAGAGAGAGAGAGAGAGAGAGAGAGAGAGAGAGAGAGAGAGAAAGAGAGATTTGAATTTGACACATATTTGATTGAGAGAGAGAAAGAGAGAGAGAGGGGGAGAGGGAGAGGGAGAGAGGGAGATTTGCTCAAATATTTGGACGAGGGCTCCCGTGTCCAGCGGCAGGGCGACAACCGGGCAAAGAAAAACAAGAGTTCTCTCGCCTGACCGCTTCCGTGCGGGCTTATCGGTGCTGACACAATGACATGCAGGAGGGAGCTGGGGTGTGGAGCAGTGAGTGATGTGGTTTGCCCATGGAGGAAAATGTAGTCGGACGCTGCTGTGTATTGGAATTTATGTTTGAGAAAACGTCCAATATTTTGTTTAAAAGACTTCTTCTTCTTCTTCTTCTTCTTCTTCTTCTTCTTCTTCTTCTTCTTCTTCTTCTTCTTCTTCTTCTTCTTCTTCTTCTTCTTCTTCTTCTTCTTCTTCTTCTTCTTCTTCTTCAGTAATGTTATTGGATGCAGTCATTTTAAAATAAACTTCGATTTCCGAACTATATAGTAGCAATTTTCTTTCTCCCTTCTTGTTGCTTCATGTTTGCGGGTGATAGATTTGTGTGTGTCTTTATGAGTGGGTGTATGTGTGGGTGTGGGTGTGGGTGTGTGGGTGTGGGTGTGGGTGTAGGTGTGTGTGTGTGGGGGTGGGTGGGTGGGTGTGTGTGTGTGTGTGTGTGTGTGTGTGTGTGTGTGTGTAGCATGCTAGCTTGTATTTTGGTACATATCGCCGCGCTTTGAGCCTCAATGGTTATTTTAAGAGAAATGCACGTATATAGTACCCGCCAGTATTTTTGTTCTTCTTATTTTTGTTCTTGCTCTTGTTGTTGGTTTAAACAGAATGTTGTTATTGACGAGACATGCAAACAAAACATGAAGAACATAAAGTGCACACAAAAGCAAAGCTTAAATGAGTGCTACCTTTTGACAAATGATAACAATGAAATGTCTCTAGCGAACACGAACAAGTACAAAGTAAGAAAAACAGAAGTATATTAATTAATCTTCTCCACAATACACGTTCTTCTTGTTCTTCTTCTTCTTCCTCCTCCTTCTCCGAAGATACAGCTATAATCCGTTATAATCATTAGTCTTTCAAGTGATGACGTTTAATAATAATAATAATAATAATAATAATAATAATAATAATAATAATACAGGATGCTATATAGGCGCCCTTTCCCAAATCAATCAGGCTCAAAGCGCGGCGATCTATACCAACATACACGCTCACCTGTCTCATCCACCCTCAAACACACCAAATACACATCCATCACTCAAACAGGTGGTGTAAAGGCAGGGAGATCGCTATTAGAAGACGGAAAGAAAATCGAATTTTAATTTTTGGAATGTTTATATTGACTGCGTCCTGTACCATTATTGAAGGGAGGGAGGAAACCGGAGTGCCCGGAGAAAACCCTCGGTGACCTCAATAGTCTCGTACCTAAGTCACATACGTTCGCCCCTTGCGGGAATCGAACCCGCGACCTTCGGCATAGGAAACCGGCGACTTATCCACTGCGCCACGAGGCCACCCACACTTTTGTTTAGAATATACTCAGTTGTTGTTGTTGTTTGTAGATTACAGTCACACGACACTTTCGCATATAGGTGACTACTGGACCGATTTATACTGACACCAGCGGGCCAGTTGTTGGTAAAGGGGAAAATAATATGATCACACGTTGACCAATCCGGGATTCGAACCAGCGACCTTTCGGTTACTAGCAAGACGCTCTTACCAACTGAGCTACCCGGCCCCACTATATACTCAGTCAAACTTGGTCTCCTATTTATAGATATTTGCATTTTTTTTTTCATCTCTCCTGTGACATCATTACAGTTGGGCAAACAAATTATGAACTATCCCCAATAAGGCGGAAAGCGTGGAGTTTGTAGCATAATTATGTTTTGTAGCGGAAATGACGCTATAATCGGTACACCCTTTGACCTTGTAGTGCTAACTTCCTGAATGTGTGTGCACAGTCGACGCTCGTGTAGACACTAATATTGTAGTAGTTAGACATTTGCGTAGACGCAGAGTAGACGTTGGTGAAACGCTATTCACTTTTGTGTATTTCATCAGAATCGTACACACACTGGAAACGTAACTTTGTAAGTTCCTGCACGAGTCCGATCATGCATGTCCTCTTGGAATTTTGTCCGTATATTCTTATACTATCGTTCTCATACTAAAGCTTTTTCCAACTCAAAAACCGCTCAGTGCGCTGGCCGATACAGGCCCGAGGCATCCAATTGCTGTCTTTAAGCGCGTCATTTTACTCCACCGACATCTGTTCAAACTCCTGGGCAACTTGGGATGGAGAGAACATCAAAATGAAAACCTGGTGCGTGCAAATATAATTTGTTTTCGTTTACATGACTGTTACGTACAAGAATGTCAGCACCGTACCCTCTCCTCACTACTCAACCTGCTCCCCCAGCCCATAGCATTAGTTATTTAGATTTATTTCTTGATTGATTAATTTATATAACGATAAAGGCATTGTTTGATTTAAGCAATGACTTTTGGAATAAATGCTTCCATTACATATTATGGTAACATACACACACACACACACACACACACACACACCCATACACACACAAACGTGAGCGTGTTTGTTGGTACAGATCGCTTCGTTTTGAGCCTGAATGATTGTTATAAAGGAAATGCGCGTAAACAGCAACCAGTATTTTTGAGTGTGTGCGTGAGTGAGTGAGTGAAATACTCTCTCTCTCTCTCACACACACACACGCGCGCATACATACACCACACGTACGCACTCACACACATACACAGTGAAACTCACTCACATGCACACACACAGAGAGAGACACACACACACTCACATACACACAATCGGTCTCTCTCTCACACACAATTACTCAAACACGAACACACAACTATGAACACACAAACACAAACACACACACCACGCACGCACACACCCACACTCACAATATTCCAATTTGTACATTGCACAAAGTAAATAACAGTCAAGGTGAGAATGGGCGGCGAGGGGGCGTAACTTTGACCATCCGGGTGTCAAGTGTCATGTCAAGGTCGAGTTATCTGCCCCCTCGTTAGGCAAGAGTCGTCTTCCGTGTCAAGGGACATCACTCCGCCCTGCGCTTACAGGGGAGGTAACGCCAGTCTTACACTCAAGGACGTAGGCCTATAATGCTTTTCTCCACAACAGCCAAAGTTGACTGAATAATTGATTAACTGATTGATTGACATTAACTGGTTGATTGACATTGGAGGGTTCGGATTATTTGATACCGGACGTATGGATATATATTTAGCCGCTTTAATGAATGCCGTTCAGTCGCCGGTTTGCTGTACAGAAGGTCGCGGGTTCGATTCCCGCAAGCAGCGAATTCGTGTGACTTTAGGTACGAGAATAGTCATGAGGTCATCGAGGGCCGGCTATTCCGGTTTACTCCCCCCTTCAATAATGGTTTTAGATATGGTCAATCTTAAATAAAATGTAACAAGAAAACATTCGATTTCCTTTCCGTCTTCTAATAGCGATCTCCCTACCTTTACACCACATGTTTGAGTGATGAATATATGAGTGCATGTATGAGTGCGTCAAACATGTGAGCGTGTATGTTAGTAATTATGACCGCGCTTTGAGTTTGATGATTTTGGGGGCAAAGCTTTTATATATAGATATAGATATAGGTATAGATATATAGATATAGATATATAGCATCCAATATTATTAGTATTATGTCATGGCTTCTTTGGAAACAACAAACGCTGGTATTCCTTTTAGAAAGAGTGCCGACATCTATTGTAAGCTGGAAAGCTGATCATTCTTTTATTAGCCGCTTGTCTGGTATTATTCTTTTCCACCATTGTTTCAAATTGATTGATTAATATTGGATCGGTTTGCACCCAATGAGTTTATGTTACTTTGTGTGACTACCACTCTTCTTGAATTAAAAAAAAAAACATGCACCTTTTTTTTATAGTAAAGGTGCCGTCTGCGTAATGATTAGGAGCACTGGCCATTCTTTTGGTAGTCTGTCGCTTTTAGAACTGTTAGACCTTTTGTTACTGGATGACGAATATCGTTCTTGAATAATTTATATTTGACCTGTGTTGTTTTTTTGTTTGTTTTTTTTTACAAAACTGAGCAATGCGAAGTTTGAGTGTGGAGAGATTAGCGCAATACAAGTCGTCAACATCATCATCATCATCATCATCATCATCATCATCATCATCATCATCATCATCATCATCATCGTCATCATCATCATCATCATCATTATCATCATCATCATTATCATCATCATCATCATCATATGACATCATCATCATCATCATCATCATCATCACCACCATCATCATCTCATCATCGTCTTCTTCTTTGTCGTTGTCGTTGTAGTCGCCTTCGTCCTTCTTCTTCTTAATTCTCCCTCCCCCTCCTTCTCACCCTCTTCCTCCTAATTATCCACATAATCGTCCTCATCATCACCACCCCCACCACCTCAACCATCACCATATTTATCACTTATGAACCACCTTTTCTCTGGGACTGCATGTGGAGCAAGAAGATAGGATCCTAATGATAGAGCATGGTCGTGTCGTATTTAAATATTCAATTACAGTTTGTGTCCACGCCGATGCTTTCCAATCATGCTGCCTGCGTTTGTCGCAAGCTAGCTATTCCATTCCTTGCTTTCTTCCTGGTTCTGTTTTCTAGTGTCCCTCTACAACGTACAGCTTAGCAGAGCCTTTAAACGAAGCCCTCTTATTCGTGTACTTAAAGAAAGGGTGGTGGGTCTCAGCCATACGCTGAACGGCTGTTACAACTAACTGTAACGAATGGTCTCTCATTTTGAAACGGAAACGTCCACAAGGACGGGAAGCTTGTAAGGACAAAGAGGTCTGCTGCATCCGTAGGCCAGAGAAACAAATGGAAGATAATGGTTTAGCATGTTGACGATTGGGATTAGCCAATCGATTCCTTTGCCTTCTCTCCCCTGCGTATGATGATGACGCTGGGAATTAGCTGAAGTCGTTGCGGCGGCGGCGAAACAACATCCATAGAAATGAGGGAAGGGGGGAAGGAGAAAGAGAGAGAGAAGGAAGCAGAAGGAGGGAGAGAAATGAAAGGCGAGAATAAGGATGGGGGGAGGGAGAGAGAGAGAGAGAGAGAGAGAGAGAGAGAGAGAGAGAGAGAGAGAGAGAGAGAGAGTTTGGACTCTTGTCTCCTACCGTGCATATGTTCAAATTTATCTCGGTCAAAAAGGCTAATCCTACGCATTCATAGACACACCGACACACATCACACACACACACACACACACACATATACACACACACATACACACACAACCTCCCTCCCTTTCTCCCTCTCTCCCACCACTTTCCGTTCTCTGCACTCTCAATCGACAATTGCACACCTTGACTTTCTAATGCAAAAAAAAAATAAATAAATAAAAATAAAAAGACGAGGAATTAGGCTTAAAGAACTGCGGGAGGAAAACATCCACTTGTTTTCAGGGGGGGAAAAATCCCCTTCGATCCCCGCTGTCCCTTGTGCTGGGCAGTCAACGAAGCGTGAGTGTCTCCTGCAAAATAGATGAGCTGGTAAGGGGTTCTGGCAATGGGCAGAGATCTATAATTCAAGGAAGCGAATCTGGGAAGCAGAACGAGAGCGGGTACGGGTGGTTAGCTGTTTACTTTTTTACACCTGC
>JBAHVR010000120.1:0-30000 GCA_036898135.1 Oncomelania hupensis
CAAGAATGAAGAAGAAAAAAATACTTTTGCTTTCCACAGATTTTGCTGTGTTATAGCACACATTTCTATTATTTTTCTTTCAGAAATGCTCTGCATGCATCTATACTAGATGGCAGCTATGGCAAATCTACAGTCGTGAGTCTACAGCCTACAATGTATGATGAATCTGCAGTCGGTTTCTGTCACTTTGGAGTTAGAAAGAGGTAAGGTGTCATCTGAACATGTTTGATTTGCATCAGCGTTCTAGATCTATTTCTTTCGATTTATGAATGGATATTTGTCGCACATTTTCGCGATCGTTTTGACGGACTTTGACAGTGATAGTGTTGATGGTTTTACAGATTTATTAGACGAATTAGTGATATATCATGCTCAGGACTTCAGGACTTAAATGTTGATAATAAGAGTGATATTTATGACTGTGGTGCTCTTATCTACCGACTTTAATTGTAAAATGTTGATCGATTTTTTGATTGACGTGGTAGGTTCTAATGCTCAGTGGTCTGAGTATATTTGGGACCAAATATTGAAGCCACAAAGTTTGAAGACTTAGATATAAATCTGTTGAACATTTCTTTTAATCAAACAAAGTTTTAGAACATTCAGAGGCAAAGCAATCACGTATACATTAGAAGATCGTCACAAGTGTTGTGAGTTTTACCCGTGTGTTATTCATTGGATGTATACATTGATTGGAGTCAATGAGATAAGCATGCTACTGCAGGGCTTCTGAAATGCACTAGCCCGCTCGCCAATGGCTAGTTAAAATTACCACGGGCTAGTTTAAGTTCAAAGTCTACTAGCCCGGCGGGCTAGTTGATTTTCTCTCTTCAGTTTGTCAATCCCCGATGAAAATAAAAACATCGGCTTGATTACGAACCGTTTAAACTGCGCAGCTCTACACGTGTGCGTTTCGCCAAGAACGATCACTGAAGAGGGACCGTATGGGTGATGATTCATTTCATATCATTCGATAATAAGCGCATCGGTAAGAGAGAGAAAAATATCCCTTACTGTGCCTCATTTCCTGAATTACTTGCAAGCCAAAAAATACTCTGTATGATTGGCTCGTAGCGCGTAATATTGATTGATATGAACCAATCAGAGAAGGCTTTACATGATCGCTCAGCTTAGTTTGTTAGCGCTTTCGGTTTAGCTATGGTAGTATGGATCGATTTGTAAAAAGAATTGGTTCAACTTCTGCCGAATCTGATACACCGGCTAAAAAAAGCAAAACAATCGCATCAGAAAAAAATCAAAAAGGATAGATGCTATGATAAAAATGAAAGAAAGCGCGAATTTAAAGATGAATGGTACTTTGATCACGAAGGCAAAAAGCGAACGTGGCTCCACTACGATGGCTCCAAAATGTTTTGTACGCCGTGTAGACAGTACCAGAAACCGAAAGAAGGAAAAAAAACTATTTGTAGAAGGATCGACCAATTTTAAACTTGAGAGCATCAAGTCCCATGAAAGTTCAGAAGGACACAAGTGGAGTGTACCATGCGATGCTAACAGCAAAAAGAAAGTTGAAGATACAGAGGCAGGAAAGTGCCTGACATCGTTGGACAAGGCACAAATGGACAAGCTGATAATTCTGTTCAGAAATGCCCATGCTTTAGCAAAACATGCTCGTCCATTCACTGATTTTCCTTGGATTTGCCATTAAGTCATAAACTCTCTCTCTCCCTCTCTCTTCACATGTTACGCTTCTATTCCAAAATTAGTTGAGCAGGCGATTTTGACAGCTGTTTACACGGAAATGATTGTGTTTAGATAGTAATAGATTGCAAATGTATGATTTTTGTTTTTTAATTTATGCTTCCAAGCAAGCACATCCCTAGCACTCCATTTTACAGCTTATTTGATGCTTTGCCATTTCAGCAGGGCTAGTCAAAATTCTTGCGGGCTAGTAACTTTTCTAAGTAACTAGCCCGGCGGGCTAGTTGAAAAAAAAAGTCTTTCAGAAGCCCTGCTACTGTGTTATGCATATTTTTGTAAGCATGTCTTGTATTATTTTTTAGAGCATTACCACCATCATTATTATCACTGTATTTCTGACTTTATCAATTGTAGTAGCATACCTGGGGTATGTAATTACAAACCAATATTGACAGGCCTACAATAGGTAGACACTCAAAATAATGTATTTGCTGCATAGTATATTCAACAACCAACACCAACAGTTTGTGAGGCATGTGAGAGACTGGCATGATGTTGCGCCTGCTGTCGGGTCGTTGTGGCAGTGAGTGGAGGTGCGTTGCGTTAAGTAGATTACCGTTCCCGGAAACGGAGCGTATAGGGGACTGGATGAGTGAAGGCAGTATGATGTAAGAAGACGTGTTGCGGTAGGATGGTGACTTCAAAAGCTAGCTGCGACATTCAGATGATGAAGGCACGATGAATCAGGACGGAAAGTGAAGTGCGAATGCATGGGGTCTGGAGCGCACGAAGCAGCTGCGAAAATGACTGTAAGGGTGCCAAACAGGACGCCACGGAAAGGCCGGACGAAAGGTGCCGAAGAGGCCGTAGAAGAATGGGCCGATGGAGCCGCAAGAAGATGACCAAGTCGAGGCCACGTGAAGGAGGGTAGGCAAAACGCAGAATGCCGCTGGCGGTGAAAACACCTGTTGTCCGGAGGTCGCCACTCTCCACAGGGAACTCCACGTCGCCCAATAGTTAAAAAAAGGTAATGGGCAGCCAGAGGCCGGGCAGACGGAGACGGAACGAGGAGGGCCCTTCCACGCAGAGCAACCGCCGCCCGGCCAGAGGAGCCCAACAATAGAGAAGATGAAAGTTGTAGTGTGAAGTGGAGAGTCGTGTCGGAATCTCTCGCGGACAGCTGCGGTGGCTTCAACTTCTGGCGTGCCACCCACGGGACGGTGCATCCTCCTCCTATCGGCACGCCGCAGTGTCCGCGCGTCTGAACGTCTCCTGGAATTAACTTCTGCAAGAAGCAGAGCTGCACCATCTTTGGGCTCCCGATCGTCTCGATTTCAGAGAATGGCAAGAACTGTGGACAAGTCCTCCGACGGAGCAGAAAGCGCCCCTGCGCAAGCTGAGACGACGACTCCCGCGGTTTCAACTTCTGTACTGCCACCGCCGACCACGAGACCTGGAATCGTATTCGCACGCCACAGCCATCGACCCAGCCTGGTTGATAAGTGGAGGTGCCTCGCTAGTAGAGGCTAAAATAGTCAAAAGGAACAGCGAGAAAGACGCTTGTTTGTAACACCTAATTATGCCATTCACAAGAACATAACTGAAAGCAAACATTATTTTACACATGCGAACTCCATTGCTACCGCACTGGACGCCTTGCAGCTTTAAACATGTTCTGCTTAGGGTAGCACAGTCTTCTGCTGTTACTCTCAATTGGATGCATTAAATTAATTTATGAAGCTGAGGTTCTAATTATAAACTACTATCACACATGTTTTTTCTCTATATTTTCCAGTTGCACCAATGGATTTGAAAAAAAGGTTTCTCTACTGTCACTATGGAAGAGGGCAGCTAATGGCTGCATTAGCCAAGTGTCCTGCAAACAATAAATCAGGTAAGTAGATTAATATTTAAGTAACTAAAAAATAACTAACAAAATTAAAACATAAAACATAAAAATTAAAAAATACTAGTAAAAATATTTTTAAAATGTCCTTTTATTTGTTTAGAAAATGTACTAATTTTTCAGAAAATGTATAAGAGTTACACAGTTATTTTTTAATACTGTCCCTACCCTATCCTATCCCGCAACTCAAAGGTCGTTGGGGCAGCACAGATGATCGTTTAACCAGCGTACTCCATCTTTCTCTGTTTTCAGCAACCCTCATGGCTTCGTTCAGTGTCAAACCAGTCCAATCTCGAATGTTGTCCTCCCACCTCTTTGTCTGTCTCCCTCTTCTTCTGCCTTCTTGCACCGTGCCTTGTAGGATAGTTTTTGCGAGGCCTGATGCTCTGGTGACGTGGCCATACCATCGGAGTTTCCATTTCTTCACCACTGTGAGCATGTCATCATGTTGTCCAATGGAAGTGTGATGGTCTGTGGGTCTGTTGTTGGTGATGTGCTGAGTATAGGAAATGGCCTGAAGTCTTCTGTAGCACCTCATCTCCATGCTTTGTATTCTTCGTTGTAGATCTTCCAAATAGGTTGGAATAATTTTAGTCAAGCAGTCTGCAGAATATCAAATTAATTAGGAGAATCATCATTGACTAGTGTCACATTGTCAGCTAGTTTCCCCTTTCCCCCTTTGCGGGATTGTCATTTTCATTTCTGACGTGAGCATTTTTTCACATTTTATTGTCCCTTTTTATCGGGAAATTCTGGGCCGTCTCCCCTGGGGAAGGTGTCGTTGTAACCTGTGGCGCACCCAAACTCAACCTACCTAATATTAGTTGTGTTTTTTATTTTTATTTTGCTGGGTGAGCAAACCGAAATACCCGGAGAAAACCCCCGAGCCGTTGCCCGAGTCGAAAGAAAATAATATTCGAAAAAACATAACGCCATGCTGGATCGATCCCACACCCGTCAGTAACCATTGGATTCTAGCCTATGGACAAGGAAAGTTAGTCTCGCGTTTTACCACTCGACCGCAACCCTCGCCATTTGCTTTCATGTTCATTTTAAGATGACTTTAAAATGACGTGAATAGAGCGAGAAGTTATGGGGATCAAAAGATAATGAAGTAATATAATCTAATTTGACATATATAGCGTTTTTATTCAGCCTGGTAGAGCTCGTGCTGCGATCTATACCAACATACGCGCTAGAATGTTATACACACTCTTTCACCATTACTTACACATATTTCTAGACCTTTGTTATTAAAAGTGTACCTAAGTTATGTTAAAGATGTTAATTATTAACAGGTGCAGGACACTAACGTGACCATTATACACTCACACTCCACACCAAAAAACCCATCACTTTCCGTACATCGCCATGCTTTTAGTCAATCCACCCCGTTTTTTATTGCACACATTCCTGGGACTTGAAGAATTAGCTCCATCGAGCAATAATCAGCAAAGATTTTTTTTATATTATTGATTTAAGCTCTGCATTGAGGCTGTGACCCTTCAGAAAAAGTTAAGAATGTTATTTTTATTTTAATTGTGCATCGACCAGTCATTGAAGGAAACCTGTATGCTAAGTTTGAATTCAGCGGGATTGTAATTACCAGAGATATTGCTGGGCACACACACACACAGACAGACAGAGAGACAGAGTGAAACCCATGTATACAGGCGGGGTTAATAATTACAGGCATACGCCATTTTATGAAAATACGCTTATTACATTTGATATAGTACGTAGCAAAGAGTATGCTTGTTAATTTTCCGCAATTCTTGGTCACTGCATGTTATTTTATAAATGTATTGAACTAAGACATAACGTGTATACAATAATTTTAAATAAATTTAATAATAATTATTATTACAAATTAATCATTTAGATTTCAAGTAATCTTAATACAATAAAACATAACAATTGATTAATTACAAATATTAGATTTTTTATCCAAATCCAATGCATGCTTGTCCATCAGCTTCCATGTTTTGCACTGTCGATGGAGTGTGTATGTGAAGTGGACGTACAGTAAACCACCGGCCAACTCTAAGACTCATGTACATCGCAATATGAGGTTGTGTGGAAGACTCGGTTTTGTGGGGTACATTTTCATATGACCTCACAGCACCTATCTCAAACCCCCCCTTGCCAAATTCTCTAGTGTCCTATGCATGTATGCATGTATTTATATTACCTCACAATACCGCTGGCATACTTACTATATGCACACACATACCACGCAAGGGTAGCACAGGGCATACATTTTTAAAGAGCATACATTTAATATCAGTCTGTTGGTTGGTCCGTTGCATGCAATATTGATGTTTTTATTTTGCAATATCTTTTTTTCTTCCTAACCAACCGATATGTAGTTTGATATGATTGCTTGATCAAGTGAAGAGCAAAGTATTACAGACACTTCAAAATCAGCTGCGTTGATGTACATATATGAGGTTGGTATCTCTAACGGGATTGAGAGGTGGACAGTTTTATGAGGTACATTTTCCTATGACATTGCAATGAAGACCTCACAAACCACTGGCGGAGTTCACCACTATGTCTTCTATGTATTTATTTCAATCACCTCACAATACTGCTGACATATTCAAAAGTACAAACACACACGCACACACATACCTCTCCAGGGTAGCTCATGGCAAACATTTCCAAAGGGCATTCATTTCAAAGTAACAGTTTTGGCCTTTCTCTTGATGAAAAAACATTCATCACTGCTCAGTAATTATGTTAAAATTGCACAGCCAGCATAGCCTACTATTACGTCAAATTTGTTATGAAGTATTGTGTAGCTCGCAATGATTGTATAACAATGACCACCTCACGCTGTTGAGTAGGCGGGCATGCGGTGAATTAACCTGTTATTCTCACAATGACTTCATGAATAGTAGCCTTGTTTCAAACTCTGCATTTTTGGTAGGCATAAGAAATGGTTTAATACAGCCGGTTTGTTTCTTATTTTCTTTTTCTTTTTTCACAAACTAAATCCACACTAGGTACTCACTTTCATGTAGGATATTGTGAATAAGTTCACTAAGGGGCATGTGAATTATTGGCTTTGCCCTTTTAGTCTATATTAATGTTTGTACCTAACGAAATAAATACAGGATATTTTACACACAGCTACTATCCCTTCCTTCCCCCCCCCTCTCTCTTTCTCTCTCTCTCTCTCTCCTCGTCCCCCCATCTTTCCTACAAACACACCTAAATCGGAATTAATGACTAGACTTTTGATATGTTTCTTCAAACCTCAAATAATTATATTGTCCTTATAATTATAGGGAGTTTGTGCTTTTCTTTCTTCAGGACCTGGAAAGACTGACCGAACAGATGGCTTTGCTGGGACATTCTACAACTAGTACAAGTAGCATTACTACTTTGGAGGATCAACATGAAGACGGAGGCACACCTGAAGCACTGCTGGTGAACAAATCAAGGTCAGGAAAAATACTAGAAAGAAAATACAGCCAGACAGACTACAAACAACGGAAGAGTGCATACTACAAATACAAGTCCCTTCAGGAGTTTAAGTCAAAGAACATTCATGATTTGGCTGCACAAATTAAATACTACTATTGATTCACTGTTCAGGACCATAAATTCAACACTGTCATTGTGAACAAATTTGAGGGTGTGGTATATGAACGCCTAAATGTTTAATCTAGATCAATTATTTTTATAGCAAAAGTGTGTAAGTGTTATACTAGTAGCTGCTGTTGTGTGGTATGCCGTTACGATGAGTATAAAAGTAGTTTTGACCTTGTTGCATTATGCTCTTTGTGCGATGATAATTGTTCCTGGAAACTGTGCAATGTTCCTGTGGAATGGAAATAAGTGCAGAGAGGACCAAAGTGATGACCAACAACACCAATGGCATCAACACGGACATCAAAGTCCAAGGCCAATCCCTCAACACTGTGCATAGCTTTAAATATTTAGGAGCCATTGTATTAGACAATGGGTCCCGACAGGAAGTCCTCTCCAGGATCGCACAAACAACTGCTGCCCTGGCGAGGTTAAAGCCAATTTGGAAAGACAGGACCATCAGCCTACATTCCAAGGTAAGACTGCTGCGCTCCCTTGTCATCTCCATCTTCCTATATGCTTGCGAAACATGGACCCTAACAGCAGATCTACAATGAAGAATACAACGCATGGAGATGAGGTGCTACAGAAGACTTCTGGCCATTTCCTATACCCAGCAAATCACCAACGACGAAGTCCGACAGACCATCACACAAGCCATTGGACAACACGATGACCTGCTCAAAGTGGTGAAAAAACGGAAACTCCGATGGTATGGCCATGTCGCCAGATCATCAGGTCTTGCAAATACCATCTTGCAAGGCACAGTGCAAGGAGGCAGAAGAAGAGGGAGACCGAAAAAGAGGTGGGAGGACAACATTCAAGAATGGACTGGTTTGACACTGAGCGAAACCATCAGGGTTGCCGATGATAGGGAAAGATGGAGTACGCTGGTTAAACAATCATCTGCGTTTACGTACCGTAGGTTATGAGGTTGTGTGTAAGACTTTCTGACGGGGTTGTGAGGTACCAAATTTTTTTAGGTACATTTTCCCATGCTCCACAGTGCCCACCTTAGAAACCACGTGCTGAGCTACCAAGTATATCGCCTATACATTTATCTCAACCACCTCACAAAACCGTTGGAGTGCGACCACCTACACACACGCGCGGATGTTTGCATGTACACCACAACGATGCTAAAAATGTGCTTACCTCACAACGTAGGGTACGTGGGCATATGTGTGGTGCCCCTATGACCTTTGAGTTACGGGATAGGATAGGATAGTATTTGGGAATGCCAATGTGAATGGCGTCGGTGAGACAAATGATAGAGGGCTGAGTGTCCTAGAATTATGGGAAAGGATAGGAAAGGATAGGATAGGATAGGATAGGATAGTTCCTATTTTTCACTGTGCTGTTCTTGAAATTCATTTTGGGGGTAGGAAACTCTGGTTAATTGAGAATATATGAGCATCAGAAGCCACATTATAGTCAATGCCATTGAAAGTCAAGGTCATTCCAAGGTCACTGGCTTTTTTGGCATAATGCATCTTTTGCTGTAATGTATTTGATCTTACATGTGTATTTAGAGCTGGAGGTCAAGGTCATCTCAAGATCAAGAGCATAGAAAGATCAAAGTTGGTATGACTTTGCGTTTTAATGCCACCGTTACATTTAGTTTTTCTCTGGGCATTCATTTTAATGTTAAATATTGCAAGTTCCATAAGGAGCATGTGCGTCATATGGGTTTTTGTCCTTCTAATTTTAAATTATTAATACTATTTGTAATTTATTTTTAAACTTATTATTATGATTATTATTATGATTATTATTATTATTATTATTATTATTATTATTATTATTATTATTATTATTATTATTACTATTATTATTTTAATCCTGGCCGTTAACGAACTTTGAATCACGGGCTGTACAGGCTGTTAATGTCTAACATTCGAGTACATCGCGTATTATTATTATTATTATTATTATTATTATTATTATTATTATTATTATTATTATTATTATTATTATTATTATTATTATTATTTTACTCCTGGCCGTTAACGAACTTTGAATCACGGGCTGTACAGGCTGTTATTGTCTAACATTCGAGTACATCGCGTAAACCACGGAGCCAACTGCGTTACTGGCATAATACAACTTTTGCTATAGTTTATTTGATTGTACATGAGTGTATTTGGAACAGGAGGTTAAGGTCATCTCAAGGTCAAGAGCATCGAAAGATCAAAGTCGGTATTTGCGTTTAATGTCTCATTTTCTTTTTCTTTTCTGTTGCTCATATTATGTTAAATATTGCAAGTTAAATAAGAAGCATGGATTCATGGGGGCTTTACCCTTCTAGTTATAATGGTGTAACGTTTTGACGGTTTAACAGATTTTGGTTTTCTGTGGTCCTGATTCGGTTCCGCCTTGGTAGTCCGCTAGACCCTGTATTACCTGTAAGCATTTTCTGTATAGTGCTCCTAGCAATGTTCCCGATTAAGCACAGTGTGCATCAATTACGCACCAAATACGAAAACTGATGCAGAAAAGTTTGTTTGTGTGCGTCCACATTTTTTCCAAATCGCTGAAGTAGCAATCGTGATAAATGAGTGTCCAACTAATTCACGCAAAGCCCACATCGAAGACTTCCATAGCCGACCATTCAGTGTTGTATCGCGAGTTGTCGTCCTTTAAAATCGAAGGTGCGAGCAATGTGTACTTCCAGTATGCATTTATATCGCTGCTGAAATGGTTTTCCTTCCCTGACAAACCAAATTGTGGAATCTCAAAATTTAGAAAAGGACTCGTACACCTTATTTAATTGTTTTGGATGGATTGTAATTGTTTTGTTGTTGATGATGATTAGAATGGTAAAGACAACAATACTGTTGCTGATGATAAATCCAAATATTTGTTTTGTGACAACAAGTATGTTGCATAATGTACTTCTTAATTCTTGAGTAAGTTTAACTTTATATTGTGTATTGGGGAAATCAGTTTAACTTTTGATTGTATTTTTGACTCAAATGCATTGAAATGTATGTTGATGTTACTGTACTTACCCAAAAAACTTATGTTTTGACTCACTCTCTCTCTCTCTCTCTCTCTCTCTCTCTCTCTCTCTCTCTCTCTCTCTCTCTCTCTCTCTCTCTCACCCCTTGGGGTCATGAGCAATCTTGCCACTGTAGATTGTTCTAACCTATAAAGGGAAAAGTGAAAGCCCCAGTTGAAAACCTGTCTTTCCTTTATAGGCATGACCGATTCACTGCGGCAACAGTACCCCCGTTGGAGTGCCGGGGGTTTCAGTATAAATAGTATCCCCACTTTCTGGAAATTTAGTGCTTTAAATTCCCACTGTCGCTGTCTTCCTCATTTGCTCTTTCCCATTCCTGCTCTGTCCTATCACTCTGCTATACTATCTTCTTCTTCGCTTGATCAATGACCTACCTTTTTTCTTGAAAACTCTTCCTGGACAAGACTCCTTGTTTGTGTATGGGGTCTGTTGGATCAGCTTGGGAGTATTGGACGCTTTCTGCCGGGTGGTCACTAGGGCTTCCTATGATGTTATTATTTAGCAATATAGGCATTTTATATGTATGTATGTGTTTTGTTGATAATTTATAATGATGTTTGTATTCTATTTTGTTTTTGTAACCGGGGGTTCGATTAGTTGGGGTAAAGCCTCAGCCGTCCCCTGAGTGGGATGTCTTTATTGTAAAGTGACTGGCCGGTGGAGGGCATACAGTTTTCCCACTAGGGTTGTTTCAGCAGATCTTTTATGCGGATCGGGGGTTGTCCGGTCCTGATTTGGCTCGGAAGAGTCCGCTGGACCTAAAGCAACAATCAATCAATCAATCAATCAATCTCTCTCTCTCATGAAGCAAAGTCTGTTTTTCAAAGAGCCTTGAACTTGCTTGATCTTAATATAAATGAAGCGATTGGAGTGTTTAATAATTTTGTCAAGCAGAAAGCTGAGTGTATGAAGAGGAGACTTATTGTTGGCGAGACGAGCAATTGTGCATGGTTTGATAGGGAGTGTTCGGATGAAAGGAGAAATGTACGAAAATTACTTAGACAATTTAAAAAACATCCTACTTGTGAAAAGAGACAAAGCTACTGTAGAGCACGTAGGGAATATAAGAATTTCATATGTAGAAAAAAGAAGTTGTTTAATGATACTCAGTTCAATAAATTGATTTCATCGATAGGCAACCAGCAGGTGTTTTGGCAAGAAATTAGTAGGTTGTTTGGCAGACGAACTCAGCCAAAAAATGACATTACTATCGATGCATGGTATGAACATTTCAATGCTGTTTTAGATACGGATGATGAACATTTAGGTGGGGACCCAGACTTTGTTCAAAACTATGAAGAAGTTTTAGACAGACTAATTACAAGAGATGAAGTTTTACAAGCTATTTGGAAGTTAAAGCGTGGTAAATCTCCTGGACCAGACGGGCTTATTGGCGAATTTTTTAAATATGCTGGTAGCAGTGTTATAGATTTCTTAGTGAAATTATTTAATAAATTGTTTTTGACTCAAATGCATTGAAATGTATGTTGATGTTACTGTACTTGCCCAAACAACTTATGTTTTGACTCACATTCATATTCACTCACCCACCGCCACCCCTGCCCACTACCCCCCACCCCCCACCCCATCCAAAAAGAAGAAAGTCTATATTTTTGCAAATCTGTGCGAAATGTGTCCTAAATTAGTCCAACTATGACATGTTAATAAAAATTGTGTCCATCGGTCCGTCTGTGTGTGCGTCGGTCCGTCTGTCTGTCCGCCATCTGTGCAAAACTTGCAAGTGGATTAATATCTAAGAACCTATTTCAACTATCACAACTAAACTTGTTAAAATGGTGTATACTTATGAGACCTTATAAAGGATCAGTGAATTAATGACTTCACCTCAAGATCAAGGTCACAGGGTCAACAATTATTAGTTGTTTTTTTAATGACAATTGTTCACACAGTTTACTCTTTTTTTTCTAGGTTATTAGTATTGAACTTATGATTCTTTGATGCATAATAGATATCAACGACCATGGACTATGAGAGATATAAAGTCCAGACTTGTTAAATTTAGAGATGATAGATTAATCTGGTATACATGTTCCCTTTTTGCTTTGATCTTGAAGGTCAAGGTAATTTTAGGCCTCGCAAAAACATACAAAATTAGGTCATTGTACAGTGGAATGGCTATTTATTTAACCCATAGTATGCAACAATATTGGGTTATTTGATCAGACTTGCATGAAGTCACATGAAGGTCAAGGTCATCCCAAGGTCACCGTTGTTTTGGGCATAATACAACTTTTGCTGTAGTTTATTTGATTTGGAGCCGGTCATCTCAAAGTCGGGGTGTCGGATAGCGCAGTGGTTGGAGCACTCGCTACTGTGTCGCAAGTTAAGCACCCTCCAGTGCGATTAGCACTTGGATGGGTGACTGCAAAACGTGAAGCGACAAATAACAACGCCCCCAGTTGACTCAACTGTGACTGAGTACCTACTCTCTTAAGGGTGGGGAAGGTAAAGCAGCGAGGGAGAGAGATGGGCATCACCCTCATTACGCTGGCCCAAGATAAGTGTGATCTCCAACATCACGCTCCCCTACGGCCACAAGGCTATGGGACTACCTTTAGCTTTTTACCTTTACCATCTCAAAGTCATGATAGAAAGATCAAAGTCGGTATTACTTTGAATTTTAATGCCACGTATCATTTTGTTTTTCTGGGCACTCATTTTCATGTTAGATATTGTGAGTTCTTAAAGGAACATGTGAGTCATATTTGGTTTGTCCTTCTAGTTAGATTTCTGCAAATCTGTGCGAAATAAATCTTAAATAGTCTAATAATAATAATGATATCCAAAGAAATATCGGTCTTTCCATCCCACAGGCGCTTGTACCTTGACTTGCGAATGCCTATGCCTGTGACGTGTCTTTTGTGTGTCCAGATACAAGTCTGTGGTGCATCCCCTCTGTGCAAATACTGTAACCTAGTTGATTACGCTGAACCTATGTTTTTGTACTGTAACCTGGCTAATTACACGAAACCTATTTTTGACTCACATGTATAACAATGTGAGTCTATGAACCCAAAACTCAAGTGTCTCGATTTGTGCAAATTTGCGCGATATAGTCTGAAATAGTCAGTCCAAAAATGAAATCCAAACAAATGCTTGTCCGTCCGTCTGTCACTCCCGTTGGGGTGCCGGGAGTTTCAGTATAAATAGTATCCCCACTTTCTGGAAATTTAGTGCTTTAAATTCCCACTGTCGCTGTCTTTCTCATTTGTTCTTTCTCATTCCTGCTCTGTTCTATCAATCTGCTATACTATCTTCTTCTTCGCTAGACCAGTCACCTACCTTTTTTCTTGAAAACTCTTCCGGGACAAGACTCCTTATTTGTGTGTGAGGTCTGTTGGATCAGCTTGGGAATATTGGACGCTTTCTGCCAGTTGGTCACTTGATATGATGTTATTATTTATCAATGTAGGCATTTTATATATATATATATATGTGTTTTGTTGCTGTTTTGTAACGATTGTATTCTATTTTGCTTTTGTAAATGGGGGTTCGATAAATTAGTGTATAGCCTCAACGTCCCTTGCGTGGGATGTATTTATTATAAAGTGACTGGCTGGTGGAGTGCCTTCAGTTTTACCACTAGGGTTGTTTCAGCAGATCTTTTATGCGGATCAGGGGTTGTCTGGTCCTGATTTGGCTCGGAAGAGTCCGCTGGACCTAAAGCAATAATCATGTCATGTAATGTAATGTCTGTCTGTTTTATACCTGGTAGGTTGTATTTAGAGCTACGAGTGGCCGAAATGTATCAGTGATTGAATGACTTACAGTCAAGTTCACAGTGTCAACAATGTTAGTCAAATATGACAATTAATAGTACACTTTTTTGCTCTTGTTTTCATGTGTGAACACAAATGTAGTTTAAAGATTTGCAAATATATAACTGTATCTGGAAAAAAAAAACCATTTGAAATTATTTCCATATTGTTCTTGTTGCTTCTAGCATTTATTCATTGTTCAAAGTTACAGTACTTGACCTGTAAATTTAGATCGCCTGTTGATTTTGTTTCATCTGAATAAAAGAGGAAATGTATGTCAATTGTTTGATGATGTGTTTATACAGAAACAAAATAACACAAACCAGATCAATTGTATGACAGCGCAGACACTAACATGCTGACTCGGGCACTGAATACTTATGCTTGTTTGTTGTTTGTAATGTAATGGTGGTGGTGAATCAACATATGTTGTCATTCAAGCAAGACAAACATATTAAAGTAAATCACAACCTTTTACTTTCAGAATTTTACTTCCACTGTATCCTGTATTCCCACAAACAATTTACATACTGTAAAACCTCCAATGTCTGTTGTCTCTCCAGTATACCTCGCCTATTGTGTGACCTGTATTTATGACTGATAAGTTTACTTATAATATGAATTACACCTTTGTAATGGAGCGATCCTTTCCGACTGGTTTATAGAGTATAGGCTAAATTGAACAAACAAACAAAAACAACAAAATAAACAAAGGAAAAAAGATACTACAGATTCGTTTACAATTCGTTAATAAAAGTTTGAAATAGTTTGCTTTTGAATGAGTGGCATGTGTGCCTTGCCTCTCTGTTTCCGTTGTAATGTAATCCCTTTAATATAAAATTCTCTCTTGAAATAATTTACTTTTGATCTGAACAAGTGGTATGTGTGCTTTGTCTCTCTGTTTAAGTTATCATACCCTTCTATTATAAGATCACATTTGGAGTGCATTTTGCAAGATCACATATTGGAGGTTCCAATGTAATAGATTCAACTAAAGCACATTAACAACAATTTGATAATATGAAACAACCGCTATGCAACATTATGAACAAAAGTAAAACATTGACGCAAAATAACTAACCAACAGCAATAACAATCCTCACAGAACATTGTGTTAGAAGAGACTAATAATAATTAATCATATCAATCTGCGGGGGAAGAATGATGCTATGATATGTTCAGATAGGTAGAAAAATTAACTGTTTAAAAGTCACATCTGCTCGGTGTTTATTTTCAAATTACATGTACATACACTATATAATGCTGCTATGCTTATTTATCATTTATATATAATTTAATTACCAAAAAAACCCATCTTACATAATGAGTATTGCAACAGATAATTTTCATAATTGGAAACACTGTAACGTACTTGTGAGGTAGTTCCTGTTGACCTCATGAATATTCATGCAGTTATACCTCACAACATAAGCACAAGGCTCCCATTTTCAAAGTAACCGGTTTGGCCTCATTCTTGATGAAAAACATTCGTCACTGCTCGGCAATTATGTTAAAACTGCCCAAAGTCAGCATAACCTAATATTACGTGAAATATGCTATGCAGTGTATGTACCCACAACGATGCTAAAAATGTGCCTACCACACAACGTTGGGTAGGTAGGCATGTGTGTGTGTGTGTGTGTGTGTGTGTGTGTGTGTGTGCTGGCGAGCGTGAACACACCATAGATTGATGGCGTTAGGTAAAACAGACTGATGACTCTACTGTTTCCCTCAGTTAATATACACAGGGTGGGCCAATAAAATGTTACCACTTTTTAATTGTACATGAGTTTTTACAATGAGAACGTTTTCGAAAAAATTTCTTCACAGAATTGTCACGAAAGCACCAAAGGTTTCCGACTTTTTTCACTCGTTCTGCCACACATCTCAAGTGGGATTCTCCAAATTTCATGACGGATGTTGGTCTTCAGGGCCTCAATGGTCTGTGGGTTGTTGTAGTACACCCTCTCCTTCATGTTCCCCCATAGGAAGTATTCTGCGGGGGAAAGATCAGGGGAGTAGGCAGGCCATGAGTTGTCTGTGCGCCATGAGATACGCCTATCTCCAGGAAAGAATTGCTTGAGGAAATGCAGTGAAAAAAATTGATTATGTTTGATATCAAATTATAATTTGGACATTTTTGTGAATATAATTTTCGAAAACGTTCTCATTTAAAAATCTTATTTACGATTTAAAAAGTGGTAACATTTTATTGGCCCACCCTGTATAATTATGTTGTCACCTAATTGTAACTTATGCTGCTCTGTGTGTGTGTGTGTGTCTGTGTCTGTCTGTGTGCGTGTCTGTGCGTTAGTGAGAGAAAGAGAAAGAGAGAGACAGACAGACACACACATGCGGACAGAGAGTCAGACAGACAGACAGCGAGCACTCAAAGACGGGAAGAGAAAGCAAGACAATGTCGGGAGATACGAGGAGAGAAAATAAATAGAAATAAAAATTACAAAGACAATGAGGAAGTGGGGATACTATTTATACAGGAAATCCCTCGGAGAGAGAGAGAGAGAGAGAGAGAGAGAGAGAGAGAGAGAGAGAGAGAGAGAGAGAGAGAGAGAGAGAGAGAGAGAGAGACAGATAGACAAACAGCCAGCCAGACAGACTGACCGATGTCGGAAAAACGACTGCGACTGTAAGGTATAAGTTAAAAAGACCCTCTAGCTGCAGTAAAGCCATCTGAGATCACCCCTGAGAGAACCATGATGGATGGACGGACCCATTCCGTCCTTTTCAACTGTAGTGTCTGTCATGAAATATGGTCACAACGATAATATTTCGATCAAGTGACAATCTTTTGCGATATTTAGGACGTCTTGACGTAAACTAACATAGCTGTTCGCAAAAAAAAAAAACAAAAAAAAAAAAAAACAAAAAAAAAAAAAAAAAAACAACAAAAAAAAAACATCCAAAACTGATATAATCCATATTCCCGTCTTTGGAGGTTTAGTGAGACAAATTCTGTTGATCGTAAAATAATGTTACGACGTCAATATTTCGACATAAAAATTATTTCACACGCCATTCCAAAATCAATGTTGACCTGATCAGTGATAATTTCTAGATGTCACTTATATCTACTATGCTGAAGGAAAGTTTTAGAAAATTGCAACCCAAGTTGATCGTTCTCATCCAGTCCTTGTCGGTGTAGTTAGCAAATACAGGTCTGTGATGTGAGCTCACAGCGACTTCCAACACATACAGTTTTGTCGTGCAAATTCAAATTTGAAATCGCAGCTGCAAAAGTAATGCGTTGACGTATTGTTTAGAGAAAATGTTAAGATAATGACAACCAGTATTGATTGAGCCTATTCCCGTTTCTGGAGTGATATGTCAAGCATATTATGTCATGGCAAACTTCCTTTCATTTAAACTGTCACGCATATGTGTCTAGCGTTTGTGACCAATTAATTGCAGCTGCAATGGCGACCCTTGACTTTTTGAAAAACAAAAATGTTTTTTTTCCCCAAGCTACCAAAGTTAGAAAAGTGGGCTATGACTTATCCTCATCAAGACCAGTAATTTTGTCCGTATGAGGGCTGTAGTACTAGTACTCGCATGTGAATATCTCTGTGTGAATGTAGCTGTCAATTGTACAGCATGAATATTGCATGCAGGAGTACCATCACCGTAACTCGATCAGTGGCTTAGCGCCATCGACTGGCACATCGGTCACTCAGGTTCGAATCCCGTGGTTGGCATGATAAACGTGGCCATTAGAACTGTCCGTCGTAGCAGTTTGATTGCTCTGGTGGTTCATTGTTGATTTAGGCCCTTGCCCTCTTCTTTCCTGAGACTGTTATTCTCAGTCTGCCTTATCGCCCCATTGGAGGGTGTAGATGTTAACATTCAATGTTTGTTCATTCCGCAAGCAAAAGTGTATCACAAAACTCCCGTTGAAAACGTATCGGAGGTACAATTTAAATCTGACGTCATTATTAAGCCCTGTGGGTTCGGGCACTGAATAGAATAGACCCAACGTTTCCCTGAGTGTTTTACGAGGCGACTACCAGGGGTGAGGTCAGCACGGCATCACTGGGCGAAAGTCTTCAACGCCGAAGTCACCGGCCAGGATGAAGGGACCTCACGTTACTACAGGTTCAACGACCAAGTGCTCGGGGTTAAAGCGAGCCACACTGTACTCGTGGAGAGGATTGGGCCCTGCCAGGTTTTTCTTGAATCATCTGTGGTGCCCCAACTACCTTCGAGTTACGGTATAGGATAGATAGTAGACGGCATTATTAATGTACAAATTAATTTCTCACATCCATAGTTCGCGTAAACGAGATTGTGACGGTGGGTCTATTGTTGCTGGGCTCAGCACAATGGAATGTTATTACCCACTCGTCTATTGTTCGATGGGGATCGCTATTAAATCTCCCTGTGACTTAACTTAATACATTTATAAGTTTTGCTCGGTCTGTGTTTAGGCTGGGGTACAGAGATAGAAAGAAAAATGGTAAAAGATCACTGTCACACTAGCTCTCACACGGCTATGAAGCATAGATAGTCCAGCCACTTGTTAACAGTAAATATCACACATTTATTTCCTCTACTCTATACACGATCTGCTAAGTACGATACTAACTTAAAAGTTCAACTGTCACTTCGAATGGTTCGCTTTTTGATAGTTCTATGCAGATACTTTATCATCATCGGGCACTGGATGCTTTGTGCCCAAAGGGTCAGAGTTCTGGAAGAGTGGACTACTGTGGTCCTTAGATAACAGGTTTGGTGCACTGAGTACGTTGCACTTAACTTAATGTTAGAAGAGCTGTTTTGTGGTTGATTCCTTGATGAGCTGTGTTGTTGTGGATTCGTCTCCTTGGTGATCGACTGGTGGGCTCTCGTCGCGCATTGCTAGAGTTGCCGATGCAGGCCGACTTTCAGTGAAGACTTTTTCTTGTCTTTTGTCTGGTCGGGCTCACGATACGACGCTTGCTCGTCTGTAACATATGAGACGAAATTCTGCACCAACATGTATACTAGGTGTGTGCAGAGCGTCTCACTGAAGGCTGAAGTAGCCCTCAGTGATTAGCTCCACATCTCTATATATAAGTGATGAACATTCTACTAAGTCCGTGGTCCACTGGAATCTCCACTCTAATTTCCTATACATATATAAATATAAATCATGGCTAACTATACACATAGATAAATAATTAATATTATACACAGTCTCTGGTACAGCCACTGGTCTGCAAGAATACATATAGGCTAAACAACAGTGGGTCCGTATGGAATTCATCATGGCGTCGACCGGTCGGGTTCGCCACGTGGTCACGCAACGTTGGACTAACAATTCAATTCTAAGCATGGCAAATTGCACAAACATAATTGAACAATAATATCAATACATCACGATGAAACAAAAGTATGTTCATTTACCTTTGTGACAATGTCAGGCCGTGGCTAACTTGCCTGAATAGAGTTTTCAACAGTTCCTGCTTTTCTAGTCTTCAATGGAAAGATTCTCTTAGAGCCTAGCTCTGTACTCTAGGCAAGTTGAACAGCGAATGACTCTACCTAAGCTGTCTGCCTAAACTGGGTAGAACTGGCATACCTAAGCTGTCCGGATTGGCTGTACTCCTGCTATACGTAAGCTGAATGATGTCATGGCCTACTGCGCTATCGTCAGCATAGAACTGTGTACCCTACAGTGAACTTCTGTCGTCTTCTGCAGGGTAACATTAACCTACTAAGGTTACAGCTGACTAAACAAGGAAAAAAGCTAATGTGCTGTGTATAAATCTATCCTCTTGTTACAGAGATAAACCTGTCAAAAGTTCGATTCTTACTGCAGCTTTGGGGTATAAACAATTGTCAGGAATGGATTTTCATGAATTAAACTAATTAAATGCTTGTTTGCTTATTTATCTGACTCCATAATTATGTTGTGTGCATGTGTTCTTTCGTATCTGTCGTTCATTCACACTCATTCAGGACAAAGAAAGCTACTTGCATTTTTGGCCTCTCTGCCCCGTTCATTATTCAATTAACTTATACACAATCAATTACACACATATCAATCAAACTGAAAATTCCGTGACTATATTATCTCTTTTCGAGCATATTGAGAATGTTCCGTGACTCATGTTTCACATAAATCTAGGCCTATAAAAGTTCCTTGTTAATGTATTTCACATAGGCATATTAAGCAACGCCAACTTGACTGTAGATTGACAATCTGAAGGACTGGCCTCTCTTTGAGTGCTCAGTCTAATAAGACTCACAAGTAGAAGCGATGGGATTCAACCTGCTCCTCGGTTACCATGCTCTGGAGTCTACGGTGGCCATCAGATCCCGTTCTGACATCGGCACCGTCATAATCCACGCGTGCAGACCTGGGGGGGTTCAGCTCAGCTGCAGCTGCCCTCCTAGCTCAGCGTGGGGAGGTACATCCCGGATATTGGTCCTAGGATAGGAAGCTGTATAAAACAGCATAATCCAATAGATCAAATAATAAATTTGATATTCCGGGAGCGAGTCACTGACATCCTATCCGGTCAATCGATCTCGTCGCACTCACCGATTCCCGCTAAAACCGGTCAGCTGTCGATTGCTCTAATATTTGATTGGCTCGGCTCACCTCGAGGCTTTTAAAATAAAAGTATGGCAAGCGATTCGTGAAATTACCCCCCATCCTAAAGAAAAAGGAACCGACCGAGGTTTCTTTTTAGGAAGGTGAAATCACAAATTTAGAACAACGCTTAACTGTCCAAAAAAAATTAAGGTTTTATAAAATTTACTGGACTGGAAATCAATTTACGGTAACGACTGTTCAAGATCAGCACGAGAAAGCAAATCAGCAAAAACGTTTTGGTTACCTGGTAGTGGTTCAATCTCAAAACGGTACTTTTGCAAGGACAGAGACCACCTCATAATTCTAGAATTCTTAAACTTACTTGTTTGTAAGTATGTGAGTGGTTTGTGATCTGTCTGCAAAATGAAATTAGAACCCCAAAGGAACTTTGAGAATTTGCTGATGGACCAGACTATTGCCAAACACTCTCTTTCGATAGTGCTGTACCTGCGCTCTCTATCCAGAAGCTTTCTGCTAGCGAAACAGACAGGATGTAAAACTCCTTCAAAATCTTGCAATAGGACAGCACCCAAGCCCACTGAACTAGCATCAGTACGCAAAGTAAACTGGTCTGACAATCTTGGCAACCGTAAAACGGGTGCCGAGGAAAAAGCCAACTTGATGGACTTTAAAGCATCCTCACACTCAGGTGTCCATGTGATTGTACGAGCTTTTGACTCTTTTGTCAAATTAGAAATTGGAGCTGTCAAAGTGGCAAAATGTGGAATGTAGCGTCTATAGAAGCTCAGGAGTCCCAAAAGAGCACGAACTTGCTTCTTAGTTGTAGGTGTCGGAATCGCAAGAATCTTTTTAATTTTCTTGTCTTCGGGCTTCAGCACACCTTTTCCAACTACATGTCCAAGAAATTCAATACTTTTGAAGCCTGTGGTTACTTTGGAAGGTCTGGCAGTCAATTGAAACTGTTTAAGTTTTTGAAGAACATCTTTGACATGTACTAGATGACTGCGGAATGTCTGACTGTGTTTTAGCACATCATTAAAAATTCAGGGAGGACTTCTGGTCTAACTGGAGACTCCTCATCATTCGTGCGAATACAGCTGGGGCGGAAACTAGGCCAAACGGCATTCTTACCCATTGGTATAATCCCATGTGTGTTGCAAAATCAGTTTTGTGACGATCAAGAGGAAGTAGGCTAGGACGTAATCTTGTAGGAACTACAATTTGATGTAAGGTTTCTTTTTTATCCCTGTACTCTCTGTACAAAATGCCATTTTTCAAAAAATAGTAAAAATTTCCAGATCCAGTAGATCTTCTCTCACCAGAATCAGCCAATTGAAAGTATGGTGCCAGCGAAGTATCTTCTTTTTGAAACTTCATCAAGTCCTGTCGTGTAACCTGCAACTCATCTGCAACTTTAATCAAAGGGATATGAGGAATGGCCTCGCGTTCAGCTTGAGCACGTGTAGTGACTGCAGAACTAATGCCTTCTTTTGGAGTAGTCAAACCCTTTATGTTGCCAATAATAATGTCTGCGACAGGGTCTTCCAGCACACAGCAAACTAGTTCACCTTGAAAATATGGAGTAGATACCATGACTTTAGCACGCTTGTAAACATGTATCTCCCCACCAAATGTTTTGCAGTCTACGGTGGCCATCAGATCCCGTTCTGAAATCGGCACCGTCATAATCCACGCGTGCAGACCTGGGGGGAGGGGGGGGGGGTTCAGCTCAGCTGCAGCTGCCCTCCTAGCTCAGCGTGGGGAGGTACATCCCGGATATTGGTCCTAGGATAGGAGGACGCTGTATAAAACAGCATAATCCAATAGATCAAATAATAAATTTGATATTCCGGGAGCGAGTCACTGACATCCTATCCGGTCAATCGATCTCGTCGCACTCACCGATTACCGCTAAAACCGGTCAGCTGTCGATTGCTCTAATATTTGATTGGCTCGGCTCACCTCGAGGCTTTTAAAATAAAAGTATGGCAAGCGATCCGTGACAAAGGGGACAAAACTGTAGTTAAGTCCACCAATATTGCGTGCCATTTGAATGGGAGATAATCTTTGTCAAAGTTCGACACTGGTGTAGCGAGCAGCTGTAAGTCGATCGTTCAGATCTATGTTAACAGTTTGGGGCATAACCCAATGGCCACAACAAAGGATTCTGCACCGCAGAAACCGACCAAGGCTAGACTAACCAACAAATGGAAAGTAGACAACCACTACCAAGCGTGAACCAGTCCGCTCCCATTCCGGTACACTGTGATTAATTGATTTTGCAAAATATATCAGAAAAGGTTGCTTTTAAGCGAAGGAATGGGTTGTCCAACAATAATGGACGATTTCGCTGCGTCTTATAGGAAGACGCAGTGAAAGCGTCCATTATTGCTGGACAACCCATTTGTTGGTTAGTCTAGCCTTGGTTGGTTTCTGCGGTGCAGAATCCTTGGGTGTGGCCATTGGGTTATGCCGGAAAGGCGACACGACATATGTTCTCCACGCCTGACCATTCATCTTCTGCCTTTGGTGGTGAGCAGGACTACATTGTCGGCAAGGATTTTATGCAGGTCAGTGGCAGTGACTTTTGAAGAGAGTGTCGTGGCACTCGTAGAAGGGAAAACGGTTTACTATCAACACGCCTTCCCGCCTTGCAATGCAAAAATATTCATGTCTCTCTTACGAGGGATAAATGAAAATAACAGTTCCGGTTGGACCGTGTTCTCAAGGTCGTGACCGATAGGCGGTAATCAAATACTCCGCTAGGTTACAATAGCAATCTATCGATCCTGTCTGCTTACATAATTTTCCTTTTAGAAGCAGACAGAAGAATAGACGCAAAAGAAGAAGAGAAGAAGAAGAAGAAGACTTGTAGGGCATATTTTGCAAAATCTATGGGTCCTAGTAAGTAATAGTTCTTGTTTGCTTAATGTAAATGATAAGTACCCAGTTTAAGACACCTGCTGTAACTCTCTCTCTCTCTCTCTCTCTCTCTCTCTCTCTCTCTCTCTCTCTCTCTCTCTCTCTCTCTCTCTCTCTCTCGTCTTTTACACGGTGTGTGTGTTTGTGTTTGTGTATGTTTAGTGTTTGTGTATGCGTGCGTGTATGTGTTCTACATAATGCTGGATGCTACATGTATATATCCGCGCTTTTCTCCAAATTGCCAATCAGGCTCAAAACGCGGCAATCTGTATCACCATACAAGCTCACGTGTTCACGCACTCACACACGCACACAACAAACACATCTCTATTACTGAAACATGTGGTGTAAAGGCAGGGAGATCGCTAATAAAAGACGGAATTGAACACGATTTTTCTTTGGTGTTGAGGGCCTAGGGGAAGCGAGGGTGGAGCGGAGTAAAAGTTTAAATTGACTGCATCGAATACCATTTGTGAAGTGAGAGAGGAAACCGGAGTACCCGGAGAAAACCTTCGGTGACCTGAATAGCTGCAGTCTCGCCTGTACCTAAATCACGTACGTTCGCACTCCACGACCTTCGGTATAGGAAACCGGCGACCCACCAACTGAGCCAGCAGGGCACCCAAGGCCAAACCACGTAACGCCATTACAGCGAAGGCCATTTTAGGCCCCACAGACCAGTGGATTCCATTATCTGAAATCCTTTAGTACTGCCTCCTCTGTCACGCTTTTTTCTCTCCTGTCTTCCTTCTCACCACTCACCCACCCAGTCTCTCTCTCTCTCTCTCTCTCTCTCTCTCTCTCTCTCTCTCCACACCCAAGTGATAACAACCTCAAGACACGAGTACACGTAGGTGGTGGCTATTTTCGTCCTCTTTTTATTTTATTTGTGTGTGTGTGTGTGTGTTTTATAAATACCTAACAAGTTCGCGTTGTTCAAGTAAACAGAACCTTGCATCTCCCATCTACTTCCTTTCCGCATCGTTTCATTTTCGTCATTCAACCCCATCTTCACCCCTACAATCACCTCCCCTTACCCCTTTCTCAGTTTATATACGTCGTTCTCCTCATTCTCCTCCTCATCCTGCTCCGCTTCAGCCTCCACCTTAAAAAATAAGTATTCTCTTCCCCCTCTCTCTCCTCAGTGAGCTGGTAAGTACCATAATAGCTTTCAATATTTCGAACCGGGCGACGATGGAACAAACGCTGTCCGTTTTGGAACTGTAAATGTGAAATATAATTGTGATATACTCATATCGCACAGGCGCTTGTATCAGGAAACCAAAGGGAGACGCGTCACAGGCATAGGCGCTCGCGCGTCCTGATACAAGTGCCTGTGTCATATCGTGACTTTGTATTTGTTACGTTTGTAACGCGCACGATAGATCCAATCGTTTTGTTTTGCAAAGCATGCAATAACAGAGTGTATTTACATTTGATTTGATTTTGCGTTGTAGTTGGAAGAAGCTTTGTATAATGTTGATAATTTTCGCTAGGCTAGTCGATATTATTGGAGAATTTTCTAGGGTTGCTTGTTTATTATCGATCGAAGCGTGTAGATAGATCTAGTGGTGGCTGCGAGATGCTTCTAACCTAAATAAGGTTAATGTGACGTAAGACGGTGCATAGTTCTGATGACGAATTTTATTTTGATTGGCTGTAATTGCGTTACGCTGGAATGTTCGAATTTTCTCTAGAGTATAGAGAGACTATATAAGTGCCGAGTTGAAAAAGTAAAGGAGAAGTGGTGTTTCACCCGTCCCTTATACGCTTAATGTGTCCGGGGACGTAAATTTACTCAAAAAAAAAAAAAAAAAAAATTAAAAAAAGTAAAGGTGTGGAAAAAGCGATTGAGCGATCTTGTATGCAGTTGTTGATGTACGCTGAATAAAGTTGGAAAACTTCATACGACTACTCCTGCCTTGTTGCTGAGTGAACAGGTTGCGTGGATAAACGAATGTGAGTTACACCTATCAGGATTCAAGCATCGGGGCTGAATCAACTACTGATAAAAACAACAACAGTGTAGCCTAACAGTATCCATTCGTTACTTGTTGAATTAATAAGATGTTATTTGTAATATGGGACGGTTGTAGCAGTAGTATAAATGTGTTGAAGTGATGAGCTGTGGTATTTTATAAACTGTGATAATTGCATGCATGAATTTGTTATAATTGGTTATAGGTTGTCGTTGTTGTTGTTGCCTTTAAAATGTTCTTGTCATTTTTTTAATGTCAAAAGATTACGCATATGTAAATTTGTTATTTGAGGTAAAAAAAAGATGTGTTGTGTTGTGTTGTGTTGTGTTGTGTTGTCTTTTCTTGTCTTGTATTGTACACTTAGGCTTTGGAGACAAGCGGTCAACCTCGGCGCTAACAGACCACCTCATCCTTCCTCACTTCCTACCCCTACCCTAGCACTCTTTCTTACACCCACACCCACCCACCCACACACACCCACACTCACCCCCGCACACACATACACACACACACCCTCCCACACCCACCCATACACACACACCCACACAGTCACATACGCAAACACATAATACCATCGATTCACTTCCCGCATCCGACATTTGTGAGGCCTTTTACGACTTTGGTTGAGATCTTTGGTTGGGGTGATGTCATTATCGGTCAGGAATGGCCCAGCCCTGTTCCTACCACATTTGATAAATGATCTTGAAGTCGTCTTCTCCATCACACCTTTCTCCCTCTCTTTCACCAAACTACAGTTCCGAGACCCGCAGCCCACGTTTCTCGCTTGCAAAGTTAGTCTTCTAGGGCTTTTTGGCACTCTGCATCATTGTAATCTTCGGGTGTCGAAGAAGAAGCTGTCCAGGTTTTTTTCTCAATAGGAGACAGGGCTCAGGCAGGCGCTGGTATGTAGGCGTGAGCAAAGCGTAGCCTTTGTGGGGGCATAGAGAATCGCATTAGGATTATTAAACTTCATTTTGGCAAGGCATAGGCCAAAGTGAGACCACGGTAGTCACACACACACGTCGCACTCATAGTATATTATTACAATAAAGACTAAGTATGACTATTTATTTTCGCCTTCGTTTACCTCGAGAAAGACTTTTAAATAAACTCCAAACTTGGTTTTATCATTGTCAAAGATGGTGTTCTAAACATCACGTGCACACATTCATAATTATAATTCCCAACGAAACTAAGTGATACAACATTAATCTGTTTATTCATTCTTTCTATACAAACACAAACATTGACAACAATGACTATTCAGAAAATACAATAATTATTATTTTAAAAAGTTATAGTTTTGAATAATCAAAATGAAATGTTATTTCTATTGGATTATCACACACTGATCAGGCATCTATCGTCGAAATGAAATTGTTAGTTGAATAGAAGATTACTGGAAACAATTTCTTCAGATTCTTGTAGAGCAGATTAATTAAAAACAGTCTCCGTCGGTCAGTAAAAATCAGCTAATAAGATTAAGTGCAAACAGTTTCCTTCTTTCGCTGCAGATCCAGATAGATCAAATCAATCCTCCAAGCACTGTAGATTCACATAGGTGACAAACAATTCTCCGATCATTATAGATTATGATAAATGAAAATAGTATCTGTCCATTACCCAGATGACTTGTCCAATGGATCGTCCGAGGTGCTATGTTTGATTGAAGTCATGTGACATGAAGGTCAATGATGAGTCGATGAAAGAGGAAATGCACTGTCGTATATTTTGAATTTATGTAGAATATGATCACAGTTTGGTTATCAGAACTCCGCAGAAAAATTATGGAGAACCATAACTCAAATCAAGAATTTTCCTGTTTATCCAATTTTGCGAACTACAATAAAACAACAATTGACGGTAGGATAAACAGACACACTGCAAAACAAAAACAACAAAAAAAAATAATAAACACTTTTCGTCAGGCATGACGAAACTTAAAAAACCCTGACGTCAAGATAAAACTACTCTACAAGCACAGGCATTAGAAATAACAATTATAACTTCTTAATTTGAAATCGTCACTTTGTGAATTGTGACAATCATTGTGTTATTTTTATCGTTTTTTTTTCTTACCCCTGCCTATAATTAAGATTATTACAATTGTCCTTATAAAGCACTTCTCCAGCTCAAGAACTGCTCCAAGCGCTGACCCAAACAGAATCTAATTCAAACCGCCGGGGCGACACATTGCTGCTTTATGCCCTTCGTCTCACGTCCCAGGCAACCGACCACAGCCCTGGGCGACCGTTGTCCGGGGATGCGTAGAAAGGACCTAGTGCTTGTTGGATTTTTGTTTATATATCGATGGCACTGTAGTCCATCTAGGATATGAGCGTCAGGATCTTTAAAATCCGTTCTATGGAATGCTTGCGTGCTTGCAACAGAGTAGACCTGGGTTTTCACTTTCATCCGAAGTAGTAGTGGAATTGTCACACTACACACTACATTTCCTTATGATTTATGAGGACTATATAATATATCTTTATTCTAGTGATGAATTCCACAGACACAAGATATCTTGAATCTTGAATCTAAAGATGAATTCCACAAGACCCAATATATCTTGAATCTTGAATCTAGTGATGAATTCCACAAGACCCAATATATCTTGAATCTAGTGATGAATTCCACAAGACCCAATATATCTTGAATCTTTAATCTAGTGATGAATTCCACAAGATCCAATATATGTTGAATCTTGAATCTAGTGATGAATTCCACAAGACCCAATATATCTTGAATCTTGAATCTAGTGATGAATTCCACAAGACCTAACGCCCTCACAATCATCACCACCACCACCACCACCACAACAACAACAACGACGACGACGGCAACAGCAAAACGTTGATTGCGCTGTAGCGAGCAAGATAGGGTGTTGTTGTGATAGCTAGCACCTGTGTGAACGAGACTCGCCAAGGCTTTACGTGCCTTTCTCTAATGGTACTCGGAGTGTGTCTGCTACGCTGTGTGCACCCGTTAGATGCAGTGGCCGTGGGGGACCAATTTATTCCTTCGTCAGGCCGCCACTGCCGGCGTTTCAGCCTCAATATTGCATGGCCACAGGGTCACTAGTCCGTCTCTGTGTCTCTCTGTCTCTGTCTGTCTGTCTGTCTCTGTCTCTGTCTCTGTCTCTGTCTCTCTCTCTCTCTCTCTCTCTCTCTCTCTCTCTCTCTCTCTCTCTCTCTCTCTCTCTCTCTCTCTCTCTCTCTGTATATATGTACGTATGTAAGAAGTCCTGTGTATGAAGACCTCTATGTAAGAGGTGTGGTGAAGGCAGTTAGCGGTCAGGCCTGAATGGGGAGAATTGACGTTTGTTGCTGATGTTGATTCAAAGCATCAGTAAATTTTTTTAAAAGGGAACGTTCCTATAATGTAGGTCATGGTCAGAAACCACAGTATCGGGAACTGCAGAGGCAAGTTGGGCGCCATTTGTAAATGAAACGGTTATTTTCATTTTTGCTATAAAAACATACATTTTATATAAGCTTAGAATTCATTTGATGTCTACGCAGTTCATTTTGTAAGTTTAGAGAAACTATTTTATATCTAAACTACAATTTTTACATCTCAACAACTCAATCTATATCTAAACAACACATTTTGCATTTAAAGAACTCATTTTGAAGACTTATACAATGAATAGCGTATTAATATAATGAAAATACTCATTTGATTTACAAATGGCGACTTCCACGTGGCGACTTACGAGTTGTTAAGAGGTGAACAGAGTTTGTTTAAACATTTACTGGTTTCTATAAACCTATTTAAAAACAATTGTAAACAAGAAATGAATTCGCAAGTTATAAAATGAATTGTGTAAGCTTACATCTAAAATGAAAACAACCATTTAAATTAACAAATGGCGCCCTATATAGAGGCACGGAGACTACCTTGTGGAATGACTATCATCATGGCGGTTTACCAGCTCAGAGAGCTGCTCAAGGCATTGTCCGGAAACAAGGATCTAACTCAATCCACTCGAAGCGCCAGCTTGCTGCTCGATCGATCCGAACGCCTCGGACAACTGAGCGATCATGAAGGACCGATGGGGAAGCAGCGCTTCGTACTTGCTGGGCTTGTTCGTGTTGCTGGCACTGGCCCGACTAGGACATGATTGAGCGATCGTTTGAAGTCTTCGCGATGGAATGCCTGCGTGCACAGACTAGATCGCTGTTCACCGTTTCCTCGCCCCAAGGAGGAGGAGCAATGCGCTGCCTGAGCATTAGGGTCGTGTTATCGGTTCGCTAGGCTGTGTGATTCGAACCCGCTCAAAACCCCGCGCCCCATCCCAAACACTGTCTGTCTTTCTATGTCTTTCTCTGTCGTTGTCTCTTTCCGTCCGCGTCTCTGTCGGCCTCTGCCTCTCTCTTTCTCTGTCTTTCTCTTTCGTTGTCTCTTTCTGTCCGTGGCTCTGTCCGCCTCTGCCTCTGTCTCTACCTCTCTCTTTCTCTGTCTTTCTGTCGTTGTCTCTTTCTGTCCATGTCTCTTTCTGCCTCTGACTCTGCCTCTCTCTTACTCTGTCTTTCTCTGTCGTTGTCTCTTTCTGTCCGTGTCTCTTTCTGCCTCTG
>JBAHVR010000120.1:35000-85000 GCA_036898135.1 Oncomelania hupensis
TCTGTGTTTAGGCTGGGGGTACAGAGATAGAAAGAAAAATGGTAAAAGATCACTGTCACACCAGCTCTCACACGGCTATGAAACATAGGTAGTCCAGCCACTTGATAACAGTAAATATCACACATTTATTTCCTCTACTCTATACACGATCTTCGAAGTACGATACTAACTTAAAAGTTTAAATGCCAATTCGAATGGTTCGCTTCTTGAGAGATCTAGGCAGCTACTTTATCATCATCGGGCACTGGATACTTTCTGCCGTAATGTTCAGAGTTCTGAAAGGGTGGACTACTGTGGTCCTTTGATACCAGTTTTAGTGCACTGTTTCGGTAGGCACTTAGCTATGTGGTCGAAGCGCTGCGTTGTGTTTGCTTCCTTGATAAGCTGTGTTGTTGTGGAGTCTTCTCCATGTGGCTAGACTGGTGGGCTCTCTCCGCTCAGTGCGTTAGATTAAAACGCAGGCCAACGTTCAGCGACGACTTGTTTTTGTCTTTCGCCTGGGTGGTCTCACGATACAATGCCTGCTCGTCTGTAACATATGAGACGAAATTCTGCACAACCCTGTATAATAGGTGTGTGCAGAGCGTCTCACTAAAGGCCGAAGTAGCCCTCAGTGATTAGCTCCACATCTCTATATATAAGCGACGAACATTCTGCTAAGTCCGTGGTCCACTGGAATCTCCGCTCTAATTTCCTATACATAGATAAATATAAATCATGGCTAACTATACACATAGAGAAATAATTAATAATATACACATTCTGTGGTACAGCTACTGGTCTGCAAGCATACATATAGGTTAAACAACAGTGAGTCCGTACGGAATACAACATGGCGTCAAACCCGGTCGTGTTCGCCACGTGGTCACGCAACGTTGGACTAACAATTCAATTCTAAGCATAGCAAATTTCACAAACATAATTCAACAATAATATCAATACATCACGAAGAAACAAAAGTATGTTCATTTACCTTTTTGACAATGTCAGGCCGTGGCTAACTTGATTGAATCGAATTTTCAACAAGTCCTGCTTCCCTAGTCTGTCAGTGGAGAGATTTCTGTTGGAGCGTAGCTGTGTACTGCTCCCAGTTTTCCTCACGAATGACTCTTCTACGTCTCTCCTGAACTGGCTAGAACTGGTATACCTAATCTCGCTGTGTTCTGATTGGTTGTAAATTCGATGAGCTTTAACGTAAGCTGCGATGATGTCACTACACTGCGCTCGCGTCAGCTAGCAGAGTGTAGTACACATCAGTTATATTTCTATCGTCTGCTACAGACTAACATTAACCGTAGTTGTACAACTGACTAAACAAAGCAAAAGCTTACGGGCTGTGTTTTACATTTAGGCTCTTGTTACAGGCACTTGTACTCGGCGCTTTCTTTAATCTCTCTTCCTAGGGCAGTTCGTTCACGTAGTTATATTTAGTCTACTATACCCCGATACGCGATAAACACCTATCCACTATATACACTTGCTACATAGTCTATAATAATAATAATAATAATAATAATAATAATAATAATAATAATAATAATAATAATAATAATAATAATAATAATAATAATGATAATAATAATAATAATAATGATAATAATAATTATAATGATTATAATAATTATAATTAAAATTATTATAATTATAAAAAAAGTCATGATAATGATGATGATGATGATGATGATGATGTTGATGATGATGATGATCATAATGATGATGATGATGATGATGATGATGATGATGATGATGATGATGATGATGATGATGATGATTGATGATGATGATGATGATGATGATGATGATTGATATCCACTCCAAACGTGCAGGTATCCATTCCTGACGCAAGCCCTTTGTGCATAAGAAGAGTATGGAAACGGAAACGATTCTATTCTATCCTATCCTATCTTATTCTATCCTATCCTATCCCGTAACTCGAACGTTGTTGGAGCACCACAGATGATCGTTTAACCAGCGTACTCCATCTTTCTCTGTCCTCAGCAACCCTGATGGCTTCGCTCAGCGTCAAGCCAGCCCTTTCTCGAATGTTGTCCTCCCACCTATTTTTCTGTATCCCTCTTCTTCTGCCTCCTTGCACCGTTCCTTGCAGGATGGTCTTTGCAAGGCCTGATGCTCTGGTGACGAAAACGATAAGACAGCGAAAGTCTACCATTCTGTACTACTACTACTACTACTACTACTACTACTACTACTACTACTACTACTACTACTACTACTACTACTTATTTAATCGCTCTTTCCCGCTCAAGAGAATCTAACTCTAGCCGCCCGAGGTGCCCACTTTCAGCCTTTGGGCGTAATGTCTGACGCCCAGAACCATGACAACAATCCTGGGCGACAGGGAATGGGGAAATGGGGGCTAGTGCTTGCAGGGTATATTTGTGTAGCTGACGCTCACCCGTCTGGAACATGAGCGTCAGGAGCTTTCAAGCCCGTGCGATGGAATGCCTGCGTGGACAGACTAGACTTCGGTTTATGCTCTCATCTTAAGGAGTATCATCATCATCATCATCATCATCATCATCATCATCATCATCATCATCATCATCATCATCATCATCATCATCATCATTATCATCATCATCGTCGTCGTCGTCGTCGTCATCCAGTTTTCATTCATTTCTGAGGAATGGGAGATGTTTCAACAATAAATAGCCTACCAACCGCGTCCGGACATTTATATGTCTATGTCGGCCCTTTGTCGTCTTTTGTATGTTTGGCTCAAAGTTTGAGTGCGTTAATATAGATTCAAAGTTCCTTTTGTTCAAAGATAACAACAGCCTGCATTGTAAACGAAGCGGACGCGAATTTATTGGCTCATAAAGCGAACTACGGAATCGTCCCATTAAAATGTAATATCTGATCGTGTACAGTGATACTAAACATCATCCCTAGACGATAATTTCGTACCGTTTCAGAAGGGGGTACGAAGTGACGGGGTTGAAACAGAGCTGCAAACTAAAATGACAGTATGACCCGGTGTGACATCGTTACAGTTCCTAGTATCTTAGCTGGGCTGGGAGCAACTGGGAGCATTCTGATTGGTCGACGCGTTACAAAATTCGACGCATGCGCACAGTGCTATCGTAGTCTTAGTAAGGATTATGGTTAAGGTTAGGGTTAGGGTTAGAGAAAGGGTTAGGGTTTAGGGTTAGGGTTTGGGTTAGGGATTGGGTTAGGGTTACGACGCCTATAAGAACATCGTGAAAAAGCCCGCCCGACATAACCTGGCGCATGCGCAAAGGTGCCCGGATAAACTAGGAAACTTGGAGGATGTGACACCGGGCCATAAACTTAGAGAGAGAGAGAGAGAGAGAGAGAGAGAGAGAGAGAGAGAGAGAGAGAGAGAGAGAGAAGGGTTGTGGGCGGTAGGAAGGAAGGGATGCAAGGAGCAATTCCAAATAAGGCAGCACAGCACAGTGCAGTGCAATGCAATACAATACAATGCACATAACAAAAACACAGAAAATTACCGACTGGGAAATTTGTAAGGATTTGTAATGAATACAAAGAGATGAGAGTAGGAACCGAGGTCCAACCAGTCAATTTAATCGCACGAACTTTAAAGATCCTGACGCTCATGTCCTAGACGGGTGATTACTAGCTAACACAAATACGCTCAGCAAGCACGAAGTACTTTCTCTCTACCGCCCCCCCTGCCGACCCCCTACTACACGCACACCTCCCACCGTTCCTACCTCGGTCAGCTAAGATTATTATCAGTTTATGGTAAGGGCGGCTTTGAATTAGACCCTTGAGCAGCACTTGAGCATTAAAAGCGCTGTATAAAGGCGGCGATACACGGTAAGACTAGATCATATGATACCCGCATATGACTACGGAAATTCCCGGATCGGTAGGAATTGTCCTCAAGTCTTATCGATAGAGCATGTTCTATTTTTTCACGGCGCGATACGACAGTGGAGGTCAGACAGCCAATCAAAACAGCTATTTGATTGAACTCCGAGGTGGATCGAAAGTACAGCCGACAGTGTGATTTTTGTTGTCGTGTGACTCATGTCAATGAACGATATGAAAATAAAGAATAATATATTTGTGCAATGCATAATGACGTTTTGAAAAACAAGCGTCATCAATTTATCACGCGCTAACAACAATTGCTTTTGCAACTATTTAGATCTAGAGCCGTAGACTACGAGATAGTTGGTACTAAGCAGCAATACGACATTACACCAGCGACCTTGGCCTTTACCGACAGGCTTATGACTCATACATACCGTGTATCAGCAAAGACATCAGATCTGCAGCGGCATATGCGGGTATCATAAGATCTAGTCTTACCGTGTATCGCTAGCTTTAGACCCGATACAATTACATAAGGTCAAAAAGGCTGCAGTAACACAGATCCCGTTCTTTTGTCAGTGTTTGACTACACCACAGTCAATGAATCCCTGAACATTGAGGCGTCACGGTCCTCACGCACCATTGGCAATACGGCAGGCGAGGGATAACCATCCCAGGGAAGAGAGAGGGGAAGGGACCTAAGTCAACACTGAACCACCAGAGCAACCATACTGCTAAGATGGACAGTGAAATGGCAACTCTAAAATCTCACCTCTTCAACCTCTACTAGCCTGACTAAATCCTTCATTCTGTAGACCCTAGCCGCAGCTCATATTTGTTCTGCTTTTGGCTATGCTTGTGGATTTGCTGTGATCGTGATGACTTTTTTTTTTGCAGAAAGTTAACTTTATGTATTTTTTGTTTGATTTTGTGTGTTTTTTTTTATATTTTTTTTCCTCATTGTATAATTTCTAATGCAATATTTTAAGTTGTTTCATGTTTGTTTCTTTCTTTTCTTGTAAAGCGCTATGCGCTTGTCTATAAAAATACAAGTAATAGCGCTATATAAATGTCTATTATTTTTATTATTATTATTATTATTATTATTATTATTATTATTATTATTATTATTATTATTATTAACTGTTATCTTGCCCACCACAGGTATCGAGCCTTGGCCATCGGTGTGTCAATTACGCTATGAAAAAACGTTAATGTTTGTGTTTCGTTCTTCTGCCACAGGCATTCACCCATTACCTGCACAGAGGCCTCGAACGATGGAGAATTCCGGTGAACTCGTTTGACTGCCATCTTCTCTATTCCGAGTTATCTACCCAACCGGATTAATCACCCGAGTCAACAATCCAGCACTGGAACACCTGGGCCCCGAACGCCGTTCCCGACCCACAATTAGGGTGGATCCACCCGTTCCGAGCGCCAAGATGCCGCACAAGTATTTGGCGCTCTCCCACCCGTCCCTGAAGGAGGCGATTCAGCACAACAGCTACTCCTTGCTCAAGCTGGCATTATTGGGTGAGTACACTGACCAAGACGACGACGACGACGACAACATCGATGATGATGATGATGATGATGATGAATGATGATGATGATGATAATGTTGGTCATGATGATGATGATGATGATGATGATGATGATGATGATGATGATGATGATGATGACAGCTTTGGCGATGGTGTTGGGGTTCCTGTTGATCGAGGCACTATAACATGCTCAGTGCTGATTTTAGTTTTGTTTTGTGGGTAGTGATGATTTTCATGTTAGTGGTGTTTGGTTTTGGTGTTGTTGTTGTTGATCTGGTGGATTTTGTTATTGTTAGTAAGTGTGTCGTTTTGTGTGCGTGTGTGTGTGTGTGAGTTAGTGTTTCTGCGCGTGTGTTTGTGAGTGCGTTCATGTTTGCACGCGTTTTGGCACCATGTTGTTCGAATAACGTTAGGAGTAAATTTGTTCTCTTGTGGATTTGTGCCCGTTTGTCGATCCTGTGGACTTTGATCCGGCTGAAACACCCCACATGCAAAATTGATGTTTACTAATCTGGGTAATGTGTTGAGAGCAAAAGTTGCCACACATGGGTTAGACGAGAGAGAGAGAGAGAGAGAGAGAGAGAGAGAGGGAGGGAGGGAGGGAGAGTGTGAAGGAAGGTGTGGGGTTGGAGTGCATGAAAATGGTGATAATGCTTGTTTACAATAGGGAGTGGGTGGTACTCCGTACAATATGTGCCTCATTTACAGAGGTGGGCTTATGGGGTGGGTGTGGGTGGGTGAAGAGACAGAGAAAGACGATCAGACAGTTGGACAGAGAGAGGCATAAATACAGGGTAGAGTGGCGGGGGGAAACGCGTGCACAACGCATCATTAATGGACGTCTTGGTGATTTCATGTCATGTCTCAAAACTTTATGTGTCGTAAGCATCCGCAGCGATAGAAGGCCATCCTTCCAATCAGGATTGGAAGCGGTGACACGTGACGTCTGTGAGTGCTGTCCCTTTCGACGTCGCCATGTTCAAGATGGCGGCTTGTCACGCGAAGGATCTGATTGCGCAGAGTCAGGGATTTTTGGAGGAAGGATTTCAGGGATCAGGTGCTGGTAACCAAGGAAAAATCATGCGAGCATTATACTTGGTTCGGAAAATTTTCCCTGATAAAGGAAAGATTACTGCTTCTACACAGTTAATTGCGAGTTGTCTTAGCATCGAATAGGCTACTCGTTTTAACTTACTGTAATAAAGAACGACTGGGCAAACATTATCTATTGTTCTAAAGGTAAGTCGTAATAAAAGAAAGAGTACGCCTTATAAATTACTTTGGCGCATAGAAGGTATATGAGGAGTGTGGTGGGGAGTTGTTTTGAAGTTTCAAAGTAAATGTTTCAGTTCCTCTGAGGCCTTATCCCAACGTTGCTTAGCACTAGCAAACATATTTTATAAATAATTTGTGAGGCTGAAGTTTATTGGTTTTTTTTGGGGGGGTCATTTTATTCCTTTTCCAGATAAAATAACATTTGGAAATATTGTCAAATGGTTGGGAATCCGAACAGAGCCAAATGGTTAACCGCTTGCCCGAGGGTCGGTCGGTCTGCATGTCCCGTCCCGTCGGTCCGTCGCAGGCCATATCTCAAGATCCCACTGGTCAGATTGTGTTCAAACTACAGGATCTAGAAACATACCTGGGTTAGTGGCTAGCTTCCTGTGTATTTTCACTGCTTCAAACTTTGCTAAACACGTTTTAACTCAAAACGGCGGAGCCGATTTCGATGATGTTTTGGTATACATATATACTTCCACTCGTGGCCAGCCAATCATTCAAATCCCTGCCCGAGGCGCACCGCCTAACGCCCACGTCACCAGAGCTATCTTGGTCGATTAAGGGGGAAATGACCTAGTGCTTGCTGAGTGTGTTTAAGTATCTGGCACTCATCCATCTAGGACATGAGCGTCAGGATCTTAAAAACCCGTGCGATGGCGTGCATAGACCGGGTTAAACTCTCATCCGAACTACGGGCTATGCGGACAAGAAGAGATGGCCAGGTACTTACTAGCTGTGGGTTTATCACTTTTTGATGGACACTGTCCAAGCCATGGTCCATATACTATATGACCGAGACATGGCCCCCGAGGACAGGCTGCACTTACTGCTTTTTGTCCTCAGCTTCCAGGACCTAGTCCCTCTGCTCAAGGTCAGTTGTTGTTCAATTGAATGGACAGATGACATTGACATATAGGCTCATACAAACTCGAACACCCGCACTCAAACACGCATACACACACACACACACACCTTACATACAAACACACACTTACTTTACTATCGCTCTCTCTGTCTTTATATCTCTGGTGTGAGTGTCTCTCTCTCTGTCTCTCTCTTTGTCTCTCTCTCTCTATGTGTTTCTTTCTGTCTCTTTCTGTCTCCCTCTCATGCACACGCACGCACGCAGTCCCACATAAACACACAAACAACAACACGATAATAATAATAATAATAATAATAATAATAATAATAATAATAATAATAATAATAATAATAATAATAATAATTGTTATTATTATTGTTATTATTATTATTATTATTATTATTATTATTATTATTATTATTATTATTATTATTATTATTATTATTACTATCATTATTATTATTATTATTATTATTATATTATTATTATTATTATTACTATTATTATTATTATTATTATTATTATTATTATTATTATTATTATTATTATTATTATTATTACTATTATTATTATTATTATTATTATTATTATTATTATTATTATTATTATTATATAATGAATGCTACATATGCGCTTGTTCCCAAATCACAAGTTAGACTCAAAGCGCGGCGATCGGTAAAAACATACACGCTCACATGTCTCACCCACTTTCACACACACAACAAACACATCGCTATTAGAAGACGGAAAGCAAACCGAATTGTTATCTTTGAAATTTTAAATTTTAGATTGATTGCATCCAATACCATTGTTGAAGAGAGGGAGGATACCGAAGTATTGGTCTCAGTAGAGGAAGCACCCCCGTTGGGGTGCCGGGGGTTTCAGTATAAATAGTATCCCCACTTTCTGGAAATTTAGTGCTTTAAATTCCCACTGTCGCTGTCTTTCTCATTTGCTATTTCTCATTCCTGCTCTGTTCTATCAATCTGCTATACTATCGTCTTCTTCGCTAGCCCAGTCTCCTACCTTTTTTCTTGAAAACTCTTCCGGGATAAGACTCCTTATTTGTGTATGAGGTCTGTTGAATCAGCTTGGGAATATTGGACGCTTTCTGCCAGGTGGTCACTAGGGCTTCCTATGATGTTATTATTTAACAATGTAGGCATTTTATATGTATGTGTTTTGTTGATAAGTTATAATGATGTTTGTATTCTATTTTGTTTTTGTAAACGGGGGTTCGATAAGTTGGGGTGAAGCCTCAGCCGTCCCCTGCGTGGGATGTCTTTATTGTAAAGTGACTGGCTGGTGGAGAGCTTTCGGTTTTACCACTAGGGTTGTTTCAGCAGATCTTTTATGCGGATCGGGGGTTGTCCGGTCCTGATTTGGCTCGGAAGAGTCCGCTGGACCTAAAACAATAATAATGTAATGTAATGTAAGTAGAGGAAGAGCTAATGGACACACAACAATACAAATAAAATGACACCAGTCGTATTTATGTGATTTCAACTTTTATATCTTCAATACAAATTCTAACGTAATCTTAATTAAAAGTAAGTAATATTTATAAACTGCCCAATGTGCCAGGGGAATTTCTTTAAGAAGGCTTCTTTATCATGTGCTAATTAGTTTGTACATGTGTTGGTCTAATAGTGTTCCGAGTGATTTTGACATCAGTTGCAAGTGGGAGGAGGCTTAGCTCTCGGTTTCGGGGAGTGCTTGAGTCTGGTGGTCACTCTGAGGGAGTCCGGTCACTCTTAGGATGATCGGGCGAGTCTGGTAGCTACGGGGTCAGACGTGGTGAGGTAGATTCTAGTTGATCTCTTTCTTTCCAAGGGTGCAAGCGTTTGGGCGTTTACTCCACAGACGATCCCAGAGCCGAGCTGGAAAATCCAGAACTCTAGCTACAATATTCTACTCAGATATAATATTGGTATGTTGTGTGCCCACTGAAATGAGTCTACAGCACCAGACACCTGCCGAGTTTCCCATAAGCACACTACTACATGTGAATCTTAAAGCGAAGCTATGTCAAGTAATATACATAACATATCAGACGGTTTTTTTAAAAACGAGATTGCTCTTATGTAGCGCACTTACAAGCTCAGAGAGCTTCTCAAGGCACTGGCCACTAATATTCAGTAATCATACAATAGTTTGTTGAAGTCAGGATTCGAACCCACACGTCGCCCAAGACTCACTTACACAAGTCGTGCCCTCTGACCACTGAGCTTACCCTGCCGCCTACATGTTACATGAACATAAAAATACATGACAAGCAATATAATACGTAAACATGCAAGTACTAGGAAAATACTAGTGTTAACTTACTTTCTGGGAACCGCGAAGCTGTCTCTAGTCTATCTCTAGCTCTCTTTGGGTGATGACTGAGAGCTTTTCACTCCAGTCTGCCCCTTGACCCTCGTGGTACTACGATTCGTGTGTGGCTGCATATTGGTGTAGATTAGAGTCACCGGACACAGAGAGTATAGGGGTGCATATTTGTCACAGGATGTAGGGAGTATATTGCAGAATCTACGTCATCTCCGACCAATCATCTCGTTCTCGCGAATACGTGAATCTTTTCTCGGAGGTCTATGTTCTCTTGTCCCGCATTTGGGAGACTATCTTTTACGTGGTACGAAAATTTCACGTCTCAGCTTCGAGTATCAAGGGATAGACGCAGGGTAGATTTAAAAGTGATATGACTCGCGTGGCTTCTTAGCGGTCCAGTGGCGCCGGTCAAATGTCTAAGTGGGCTAAGTTACATTTTTCATGGGTGCCACCTTTCCGCCTACAGTCGGAAAATCAGATTTTTGCTAAAGCCTACAATCGGAAATCCGATTTTTCGAAAAAAAATCGTTAAAAAAAATTATATAAAAGTAAACGAAACAAGATTTGTATCAGATTTGTGTAAAGATGCACAGCTGAAAGGGGCATAACCCGCGTATCCGGTTGATGACTTCCGGTGTGAGACTGAAGCAATGGATATTGTGACTTTGTGTTCCAATCATGCCGTTTTTAGAGGAAAATACCGATACTGGAAAGAAAAAAGCGTGAGAGGTAGATAAGGGAATGAAGAATAAGTGGAGGTGGGAATGGATGTCAGATAGGTTTGATCCTGATGGCGATGAATGCCGGTTGTGGCTGAGAAAATTGGATCAGCCTGGTTTGAAAAAAAAAATAAAACAATGCTTTTTGTTCTTGTGCATGGGCGGATCTTGTTCTTGTGCCACTTGTGCACGTGCACACACCCCTGGCGGTCCAAAAAAAAAAAAAAAAGAAAAGGAGGAAGAAAAGGAGAAGAAAGAAGAGAAAAAAGTTACTAATTCTCACTCACCACACAGTTTCATGTACCTCCATATTAGTGGGTTTTTTTTTGTGTGTGTGACCAAACTTGTACATGCATCAGGTCAGTTTTGAATAAAACTGATGTGAGTGGCTATTTCTTGTTTTATTTGCAGTAACTTTATCTGTCTTTGTATAAGCCTTTATGCAAGATGTTCTGCTATTGTAAATTTTATCATCAGAGTTTGCAGAGGGGTGTTTGTGTGTGTGTGTGTTTGTGGGAGGGGGGAGGGAGGGACCAAAAGATGACTTTTAGCACAAAACAATACTATTTTCAGTCCTTAAAATAATGCCCAAAATGCACCAGATTGCACAGATTTTAACCATTATTTTCAAATTTTTCCGGGGGGGGGAATGCTCGCGCTTGTGGCTACGCCACTTTGCATTAGTGCACTGTGCACACCCCCTCAACAATGGAAAGATCCGCCCCTGATTGTGTATATTTGTGTGTGTTTGCTTTTCTTTCTCCCACCTCTTATACACATTCACAAAATGTTTAAACAATCTTAACTATGCTTCTGATTGTTCATATGTGTTTCCCATTTGCATTGACTAAGTCTGGGGACTTAGTCACCTTTGCCAATGTTAGGCCCTGGTCTTTTTATGTAGTTTTTTTCTTGTTCTATGTGAGTGTCTTGTATGTAATGTATAGTGGTAAATCATTCTTCAGCTTTCACGAGAGGCCTCTAAATTGGCTTTGAATATTGTAAAAATTTTCTATCGGGGGGTGTTGCCCCCCTAACCTCCTACCAGAGCGTTACGCCGGGACCCCATCGGGGCCTGGGCGGCCCCGGACCCCTGCCGTCAGATTTTGGAAAATTTCTTGGTGGCACCCATGCATTTTTTATAGCGAATTCTGCATGATACTTGATGGAGGGAACGTCTCAAGGATGTTAATTTAATAAATGCAAATATTCCCTTAGAGAGCTGAAAAATGAATCTCAGGTTTTGTTAAATACTATCGGTTCATCTCTAAGCGAAGTTACATCTTTGCAGAATGCTTTGTCAAAGAATGTATTCTGTACAGCTAATGAAATCACTCTTCCCAAAAAAGGTAACGTTCAGGAGAGTGAAAATTACCGCACTATCGGCCTCATCAGCCATCCCAGCAAGGTCCTCCTGAAAATAATACTCAACAGGTTGAAACCCCAAGCTGAACAAATCATAGCTGAAGAACAAGCAGGATTCAGGGCAGGGCGAAGTACCACTGAACAGATTTTCAACCTCAGAATAATCTGCGAGAAATACCTACAGCACGAACAACATCTATATCTACTTCAAGAAGGCGTTTGAACGAGTCTGGAATGCAGCTCTGTGGGCAACCAAAAGTGTACAACATTAACCCTAAAATTATTGAAGTCATCAAAAACCTGTATGACAAGGGTACCAGTGCAGTCCTTCATAACAGTGCCATCGGAAACTGGTTCAGAACAACAATCGGTGTGCGTCAAGGATGCCTACTCTCTCCAACACTGTTCAACATCTTCCTAGAGCGCATCATGTCAGATGCCCTTGCAGATCACACAGGCACATTCAGCATAGGGGTAGAGCAATCTCCAAACTTTGTTTTGCGGATGACATTGATGGATTCGCTGGAGAGGAACAAGAACGTGAAAAGCTGGTACAGAGGCTTGACACCACCTCTGAAGCCTTTGGAATAGAAACTAGTGCAGAGAAGACTAAACTAATGACCAACAACACCATTGGCATCACCACGGACATCAAAGTCTAAGACCAACCCCTCAACACAGTGCTTAGCTTTAAATATTTAGGAGGCATTGTATCAGACAATGGGGCCCGAGAGGAAGCCTTCTCCAGGATCGCACAAACAACTGCTGCCTTGGCAAGGTTTAAGCCCATTTGGAAAGACAGGACCATCAGTCTACATTCCAAGGTAAAACTGTACGCTCCCTTGTCATCGCCATCTTCCTATTCGCTTGCGAAATATGGACCCTCACAGCAGATCTACAGCGAAGAATACAAAGCACGGAGATGAGGTGCCACAGAAGACTTCCGGGCATTTTCTATAACCAGCACATCACTAACGACGAAGTCCGACAGACCATCACACAAGCCATTGGACAACATGATGACCTGCTGACAGTGGTGAAGAAACGGAAACTCCGATGGTATGGCCACGTCACCAGATCATCAGGCCTTGCAAAGACCATTCTGCAAGGCACAGTGCAAGGAGGTAGAAGAAGAGGGAGACCGAAAAAGAGGTGGGAGGACAACATTCGAGAATGGACTGGTTTGACACTGAGGACAGAGAAAGATGGAGTATGCTGGTTAAACGATCATCTGTGGTGCCCCTACGACCTCCAGGTTACGGGATAGGGTAGGATAGGATAGGATTGAAATAACAAAGCTTCATGGTATCTTTTATTTAAAATTTTGAATAATGTCCATCGTTGTTAAGATTTGTTTCCCTTTATAAAAAAAGAACGGAATTTATTTTTCTGAAATGTGTAAAAGAAATCAAAATGGTTTTTTAATGGGTAATGGCGTTGATGTGGAAATAATGAATGAAGTATGTTATTTCGAGAACAAATAAAGTATTGTTGTGTCAGCGTTTTAATCGTAGAATAATGTATTTTATATTAAGAGAATAAAAAAGTAATCAGGTTTCTAAAATGATAAATAATTTACGTTATAAAATGTAATCGTGTGCCTATGTAAAATGAATAATTTATGTTGTATTGAAATAATTTTTATAAAGGAATCGTGTGTATGTTTAAAATGAAGAATAGTGCTGGTTATATTGTATAAAGAGAATACACAGAGAAAAGTAATCGTGTGTCTGTTGGAAATGAGAAATAATGTAATGCTATGTTGAGAAAATGTATAAGTAATCCCGTGTTTCTTTGAAATGAGGAATAATTTGTTATTTCGTAGAGAATAAAGAAAGCAATCGCGAGTCTGTTTGAAATGAAGAATAATTTAATTTTATATTGAGAGAATACAAAACAAGTAATCTTTGATGTGTTTGAAAAAAATAATATTTGACTTACTTTTGGGGTTTGTTTGAATTAAAGAATGAAAATTGACGATTAATGTCGACACTCACCATTGGCGAACGGGTTTGTTTCTCTTGTTGAAATAAAGCGCAATTTTCTGCATCCTTTTGAGTTAAAACAGATAACGTGAAGGGTTACGTGTCAGGCTGACAATTAGCGTGTTTAGTTTGAACTCGGGTCGCAAGCTGAGACCACTATTGTTCGACTTTATCGACTGGTTCACGTGCGTCATGGAAAAAAACTATGGAATAATGTTTCGGTTGGAAACAGAGGAATCCTGGGACAGTCTAGTATTTAAACAGTACACTGATTTTTCCGTTTACTTTTTTTTCTTCTTTTTATTCTTTTAAAAAAAATGTTTCGATACTTTTTGGTGGTCATGCATGTGTGCTGTACTGTTTTTGCATTCTTTACCTTGTTCTTTCACTTCTCTGATGACTGTTGTTTTTGTTTTATCTTGCATCTTTAAGCGATTGTTCTTTTGAGTGCATATTTTATTTATTTATTTATTTTTAAAAAGAGGTGTCACAAATGTTTGAACCATTGTTGTTTCTTTTTCATTCAGTGTGTATGTTATTGTTTGCAATTAGAGGCTGCTGTGTCTTGTAATATAGTGCCGTTCTTGCTGTCATTATGTATATATTGTGTATCCCTACACCCAACCCCTCTTCCTCCCTTCCCGGCCCCCCCCCCTTCTCCCCCCTCCTAGGAGCCTAATTTGATATGTGATGTTTCATCGTTTGTTGATTTAATAAAATGACAAAGATCTAAAGTTCCAAAGATACCAGTTTTGACATATCAACAAACACAAACTGTTGTGATGGAAATAGTGGGACGATTTTCACCGTATTTTGTTCAAGATTTTTTTCAGAATGTTGTCCTTAACATCATGTGACCGGAGAATGCTGTGGACAACATATTGAATGGGTTTATTTTCATGGCTATACGGTTGTCAGTGCCGAAGCATTATAGAAGCGATCGGATTTTAGCTTTCCTGTCACGTGACGGAATGATAAGACGAGGAGTAATTTTATTTGTATTACTATTTTTTTATTTTTTTTAACATCAGGTTATTATAGTGTTCAATTTCAACCAATCATATTTTGTCGTGTCAGTCACGTGAAAGCAGAATGATACGGACAGAACCTGCAGAATGGGTGGTGGTGGGGGTGAGGGTGGTGGAGGAGGGGCGTTGGGTGGGATAGAGAATATTAACAGCACACACTGTTTCTTTGATTGATTGGTTTGAAGGAAGGCGGATTGGTTGGTTAAATAGATGAAACTGTGGGTATATTTGCTATTATGATTCACCCAATGCACACACACCTGCAGTGGCAGTGTTTGATTCTGGCTAAATGTGGCTGTCGCCTTCCCCCCCCCCCCCCCACTTCCCCCCCGTCCCCTCTCCAATCCGTCTCTTTCATCAGCAACATCCCCACCACACTCATCATCATCATCACCATCATCATCATCATCATCCTCGTCGTCGTCTTCGTCATCATCATCATCATCATCATCATCATCATCATCATCATCATCATCATCATCATCGTCGTCGTCTTCGTCGTCGTCGTCGTGGTCGTCTTCGTCAGCATCATCATCATCACCATCATCATTATTAATAACAACAAACACAACAACAACAACGTCGTCGTCATCGCCATCATTCTTGTGCTCCCTTTTTCTTCACGAGGCATAATATTCTTGAAGGCTTTTCAATGCCATAATGAATGTATACCTGGGTCTTTGAGGCGATAGCTCAATGCCGTTTTGGCACGAGCGTAAACGTTCAACAAACAGCCTCGTGTCACGTCAGGGCTTGATCTCTTTTGACGTTACCGTACGTCATCGAACCAAATTACGTCACAGGGCGTCTGAAAGGGCACGACATGGTGACGTCAACTCTGAGACTTTACGTTATCTGTAAATGACCAAACAAGTCCGTTTTTGTGTGAGAATTAAGATTTTTTTTAAATCATCCTGATGGAGAATATTGTCTGTCACATATTTTATTTATTTATTTATTTATTTAATGGTTTTTATATAGCGCTTTTCCAGCCCAAGAGCTGCTCAAAACGCTGGCCGACACAGGATCTAACTCAAAAGTAGTCCGCGCCAAGGCGTCCACTAACTGCCTTGTGCGAAAAGCAGACAAGTCAGTCATACAAATAACGACAACAACAACGATAACAACAATAAATACATAAAACAAGTTATCGAGATATAATAATAATAATAATAATAATAATAATAATAATAATAATAATAATAATAATAATAATAATAATAATAATAATAATTGCTATATACGCGCCTTTTCCCAAATCAATCAGGCTCAAAGCGCGGATAATCTGTACCAACATGCACGCTCACATGTCTCATCCACCCTCACACACACAACAGATACACCAAATACACATCCATCACTCAAACAGGTGGTGTAAAGGCAGGGAGATCGCTATTGGTAGACGGAAAGAAAATGGAATTTTTATGTTTGAAATTTTTATATTGACTGCGTCCAGTACCATTATTGAAGGGATGGAGGAAACCGGAGTGCCCGGAGAAAACCCTCGGTGACCTCAATAGTCTCGTACCGAAGTCACATACGTTCGCCCCTTGCGGGAATCGAACCCGCGACCTTCGGCATAGGAAACCGACGACTAATCCACTGCGCCACGAGGACACCCTGACAGATATTTGCATCAAAAGGTAGTCAGTTATCTGGTTGGTTGTTTCCACCCCCCACCCCCTCTCCCGTTGCACGGCTGTTTGTCTATATCTGTCTGTCTGTCTCTGTCTCTCACTCCCCCCCCCCCTCTTTTTTCTCCCCTGCCCTCCTCTCTAATTCTTTGTTTCTTGTCTTGCTTGCTTTGGCTCTTTCTGTCCTCAGTTATAGTTTCCTTCATGCTGAGACCTTGGTAGCAAAGTATTGTTTCGCCAAGAGAACAAAAGCTGGCCCATTCACGGAGAGAAAACTGTGATTCATGTCGGGATAATCAACCAGGCCCTTTCATCAAATGCATAACGAGAAAAAGTGCGCAGTGTGGATCAGAAAACCAACAAGCAAGTAGCTTAACAAACCCAATAATGTGATATGCTTTACAGAGCAACTATAAGCAAGCATCTTAAGAACCGTCGCCCAAGGCAGATGCAAACCCACACAGCAATGTTATTTGGATCTCGATTTGGGTAATAATATTTGTCGCCCACGCCGGCGAAATCCGCGTTGCCTTCTCAAAACAAAACGCGGCAGCTGCAGACCTGCGCCAACCCAGGACCTCGTGGAATAGGACGTACATTTGGTAGGATTAGTGTTTGTGTCTGGTAGTCACATATCTTGGATTTAAGCGTCCGTGTAATGGAATGTTTGCGTGCCCAGGCTAGACTTTGGTATATATTCCCATAAAAAAGAGTAGGAGCACTGCGCTGCTTGGGCATCAGGGTCAGTCCGCGGTCGGCGCTGTTTAACCATCACATCAACCAAACGGCAACGTCGACCTTTGTATAATGAGAAATTGTTGTTTGACATTTGTTCAGTTTGAACGTTGTTATAATGTAACGTTTGTCCGTGGTTCTATTTTTAACACCGGAAAATGGTCTTCAGTTTATGTTGAACAACATATTTTATAGGCCAGGCTTTAGTAGAAAATATGGCAGTGTTTCACGTATCCACGATCAGATGAGGATCAACGACTGGCACCCATAATATTTTAGAATAAACTGTTTGCAAACAGATGACCGTTTTATTTTCCTTCGAACACTTTTTCCCAGCACTAAGTTGATCATCACATGTTACATCCATGGCCAGGCTGTCGATGGCTGAAAGTTGATACGTGTTCGGCAGCCTTAACGGTTCATACCTGTGGCCATTATACTAAAACCAGTTGTGCCGGCCTATAAAGACCCTCAGCAACTTTCATATCAAGTAGTCTGGGAACAAAACAAATGGTTCAGGGCCCTCTTGATTTCACTATTGACCTGAGGACCCGCACGACTTCCCAAAAGACCCAACTGTCACAACACTACAACACTGGCGAGTGCTGGACAGTCCAGTTAAAAAAGAACAACACCACCAGGAAATTGAGTTTAGTTAATGGGAGGGGAATATAAAAGAACAAAGTAGATTAGTTGGGGGAGGGTGGGGTGTTTGGAGAGTGAAAGAAAGAGGCAAGGAGAGAGAGAGAGGGGGGTTGTATGTTTATGACTGAGAGAGAGAGATGGGTGGGGGGGGGGAGGGAGGGAGAATTGAAACATGCCATGCAACATATAACGCGTGAACGTTCTGATGCAGCACTTGATCTGTATTTCTGAAATAAAGGGATGCCTCGTTGCAGTTTAAACGAAAGGGTTTTCTTTAGCGTTGAAGGAAAACCGCTGTTGTAGCGGTAATCAAGGATATTATTTCGCTGCTTTTCGCTAGTCTCATAATGAACGCCTGGGATCGTCGATAATAATCTGCCCCCTCTCTACCGTGCGAAGAGTTTAATGTGTGGTAATATGCACTTCTCTTGTGCCACTCCACACGAGCTGTTAAATGAAGTTTAAAAAACAACCGAAAGTGCCACAACATATGTTAATGTACTAAATGGATACATTTTGTAGATACTACATCCCCGATCCCACATGATTGTGCTCAGCGCCTTGAGCAGCTCTTGACCTGGAAATGCGCTATATAAGAACCACTAAATATCTCTGTGCCATCTTTGTTTTAACACTGTGGGTTCGGGCACTAAATAGAATAGACCCAACGTTTCCCGGCGTGTCGTAAGAGGCGACTAACAGGGGTGATGTCAGCACGGCATCACTGGGCGAAAGTCTTCTACACAGAAGTCACCGGCCAGGGCGGAGGAACCTCACGTTACTACAGGTTCAACGACCACGTGCTCAGGGCCAAGGCGAGCCACACTGTATTCGTGGATTTCGGCTGTGGCCAACAGCCTGGAGAGGATTGGGCACCGCCAGGTCTTTCTTGCCCAAGACACACTACATGATGAAACTATCCACAACGATCATCTGTGGTGCCCCTACGACCTCCGAGTTACGGGACAGGATAGGAGGATAGGATCTTTGTTCATTTTTTAAATAATAATGAGCCCTAACATGGTTTACAACATCAGTCCGCAGGGCGGTGATTTTTGTTTTTGATGTTGATGTTTCTGAATCTCTATCTGCATGTAATGGCCATGCCTTTTTAGGTAGTAGGATCGTTTTGTTACTTGTCCACCGTTGTTTAACATCGCTGAGCGCATCCTGAAGATCTTACTGAATGTTGACAGGTGTGTGAGTTTTGTTTTGATTTGTTTTTTTTAGAAGACGGGGAAAAACATAAAACTATCACCTGCAAAAGGGTTGAAAGCAGCACACCATTTATGAAAAAGCAAAATAAAAAAAAGATAAAGGGCCTAGGACGTTTTGGTGTTTTTTTTGTTTTTTTTTGTGGGGGGTGGGGGACGAGGGGGGGGGGTACATTGCTTATGACACTACGGAAACAAGAGTAATTACCGCTCAAGAGTACCTGTTGTATATTGTCTATCAAAGGCGACAAATAAAGGTGAACTGTGCGATAATTGTGTGTGTACGATAAATAGTTTGTCTATTACAATCATCTGAGAAAAATAAAGACTAAGAGTCGGAAACCTTTCTGAGATCAAGGAAAGCAACACCAACAATTTTGGATTGAAAGAAAGATAGAGAAAACGAGAACAAGATGGAGGGGGAGGACAAGAGGGAGGGGGAGAGAGAAATAGAGAGAGAGACAGAGAGGGTGGGAGAGAGCAGTGTTTATGTGTGTATATGTGTGTGTTTGTTTGTGTGTGTTTGTGTGTGAGAGAGAGAGAGAGAAAGTGAGAGAGAGAGAAGGAAGGCCAAAAAAAAAAAAAAAGAATTACAATTTTTGTTAGCCTTGATGCAACCACAAAAGCCTCTTGGGGAGAATTAGATTTGCCACTTGAAGCGAATGCATTTTAATCTTTAATGGTTTCGACGAACATTTTCTCTCTTTAGATTTTGCCTTTGCGTTGAAAAGGGGACATTGTGGCAAGCTGTGTTTATTTCCGCTCTCTCTCTCTCTCACTCTCTCTCTCACTCTCTCTCTCTCTCTCCCCCCTTCTCATTTCCCCACGCCCACATCCTGCTTAAAAGCCACCAAGGTGCGTGTTCACTGTATTTGCACATAGTTTGGTTACAGTTTACGGTAAATGCAAACAATTAAGCACTGAACACTTTGGTTGGTACAGCGTGTTAGCGGCCTGCCTAGTGTTTTGTTAGTAATCAAAATTAATCTCTCCCTCCGTACAGGAAGGAAGCGAAGAAATGAGTGGGTGGTAAGGGGTGTATGCCGCTTATCTAATACTGTATCTGTTTCTAATGCAACGTGTTTTGAGATAAAGCAAATGCAATGGTACGATAGCTGGTCACCAAAGCATGTGATGTTTCTATGAGATTTAGACAAAATCTGCTTAGCGGTTCTTGAGATAGGGGGAAACCGACTGACCAACTGACAGACAGGCTGAGCGACTATTTAAGTCCAAATGAAAAAAGTATACTAAGACGAGTATCTGTATAGAAATAAAATCACACATAAGACACATAAGGTGAAGTCGTTTCTGAAATAAAGGGAAAAGACTGTTTTAAAATAGAAAACTGAGAAACACACTAACACTAAGAGACATGGCGACCAACGGTATGCCACGAAACGATGGCCCGTAAGTTGAAATACCTGCATATCCAACTGTTAAGCTTTCCTTAAGTTAAAAGAGCGAATCGTGTTTAGCAAACACTGACCTCAGCGACATTGACATTTCAGTTAGAGGATAAAAGAAAGGCACGAGAGGCTGGCAACCAACACTGGTAATGTTCGTATAGACCGAAATAAAAGTCAAAACTGCTGTGTATTGTGTGTTTAGTTTTATTGATGAAGTCGGCATATTGGGTGTACTCTGTACACACCTCCACACACCACATCCTTAACAAGAAAACATAACCCCAGCAATGCGTGTTGACTGTTGGTTGCATAGAGTGCACTCAAAGTAGGCCGCTCGTGCATAAATGTAATACCGAACGCTACGATTACCACATTATCCTTGATATCTCTGGAACTAATAATGATAATCACTTGATTTTGTTTTAATTTTACTTGGTTTAGTGTGGTCTTTCAAATAAAGTACTTTTTAGTACAAAAGTAAGTGGACCTATTGTATGCTCATGGTCAAAATATTTAAACAACAATGAAGGCTGGGACTTTCATAGTTTTGAATTAAGATAGGGGAGACAAAACGTTTGTGTAGAGTACAAACGATATAGGTGTCTGGGGCTGGAGTTTATTGACAGCACCCTGGATATACCCCTTATTAGATGGGGTCCTCCAGGGAAGGTACGGCTTGCGATGAACCCACAGACCGACCGACCACCGACCGACAGAAAGGTAAGAAATTTCGTTCGTTCTGATTCCCGACTAAACAAAGTATTTCAAGATAAGTCCGACATTACACAAAAATTTAGTCAGTTGAGACTTCCGGGTGCAGTTCATAATGCGTAATTAGCAGCTAATCTTGTCAACGAAGTAAGCAATGAAAACATAACACGCCATTCGTGACGAGCCATTAATACATTTACAGCATGGCTACACCGCACGGCTCAATCACCGTACTATAGATCTAGGCTGTGTTCTGATGTAGCGGTATTTCAACCTCAATAGGCTCCCGTCACACCTGTCTCCGTTAATTAGTGGCATTGTCACACGCTGTTCGCGTTTAACCGGAGTGCGATCTCTTCAACGGTGAAGTGCCTCGAGGAAAACTATAAAAGTCCCAGCCTTCATTGTTGTTGAAATACTTTGACCATGAGCATACAATAGGTCCAATTATGGTTATGTGGATTACATATTTGGAACCACTTGGAACAGAATAGACATTGCGAAAGTAGAGCTTTTGTTGTTTGATTTGTATGTTGTTTTGTTCTGTATTTTGTAGGCTCGAGAATCCGGTGGATCAACGAATGAGAAGATGTATTCTGAAGACCGCTTTCTTCACTATTGAAATTATGTTGCTAAACAAAATTTGCTCTTTGACTCAAAAGCGGGTTAACCGTCTTTAATGATATTTGGTTAAACAGGCACGTCAGCTCTTGGCTCATCGTTCTTGGGCGACGATTCTGTCAGTCAGTCTGAATCTCCAACGCGAGTCCCTTTGCGGAGCCTGGAAGACGATTCTCTGTGGTAGAAAAGAACAAAAGAAGAATACCTTCGTATTGATCATGGTGAACCGCTGTTCAATGGCGATGTGTCACTCACTGGTGACTTTGATAGTCGTGATCTCCAAGACTGTTCAAATGCTTGGTATGAATTAATAATAATAATAATGATAATAATAATAATAATAATAATAATAATAATAATAATAATAATAATAATAATAATAATAATAATAATAATAATAATAATAATAAAACTGCATGGAAGCTATGTACGCGCTCTCCCTCCCTCCCCTTTACCCAATCAGGCTCAAAACGCGGCGATCTGTTCCCCATATACACGCTTTCATGTTTCACACACTCCTACAAACACAACAAACACACATCTGTCGCTCGAACATGTGATGTAAATGCAGGAAGACCGCTATCAGAACTCGGAGATATCCGTCGGCGTCTTAACGAGTGGGAAAAAAAACGACTAAGGCTGAATGTACGTCAGGCTTGAAGTCGCAATGAGGTGCATGCGGTCGTGCGGCAATTTAGAATGCTAGATAATGACTCTGTTGATTGCTATAATTAGTTTGGTCGTTTTGAGGTCTGACTTAACGCTGCTACCAATTTTTGTTGCACATTCTTTATTACGCAATCCCTGCACAAGGTGAGGAGAGGAATGTGGGGCGTTGTAAAGAGAGGAAGCAAAAGAGAGAAAGAGAAGTAGACAAACAGATAGGCAAAGACAGAAGCATCGGGACAGACAGACGAGCGGGAGATGGAGGCGATAACGAGAGGGATTGGAGTGTATAGCTAGGAGTCGGAAAGAAATGGGCCAGTACAAATTAATGTAAGCTGCAGTTTCACAAGTTCAAGATTTCATGGGCATAAAGCTGCGCACCAGCACGCGTAACTTCAACCATGGACATTCATCTCCATTCCTTCCATTTGTGTTTGGTCCTGATTTGGCTTGGAAGAGTCCACTGGACCTAAAGCAATAATCATGTCATGTCCATTTGTGCTGTGACTGTCTCTGTCTCCATCTCTCTCTCTCTCTCTCTCTCTCTCTCTCTCTCTCTCTCTTTCTCTCTCTCTCTCTCTCTCTCTCTCTCTCTCTCTCTCTCTCTCTCTCTCTCTCTCTCTCTCTCTCTCTCTCTCTCTCTTCTCCCCTCCAAACAACATTTTCTGCTCGCAGTTGTGGCAGAAGATTGGAGTCCATAGAAAAGTTGCAGCTTTATAGCCCATGACGTTTGGGATTTTTTTTTCTCTTCAACTCTTTTTCGCATTTAGGAACCACCAGATGTGCAGATCGCCGTTTAATGTAAATTGATTGCTGGTCGAGGACAGGACACACACACACACACGCGCGCGCCCGCACACGCACAGTACACAATAACACACACACACACGCGCACAGACCCACCGAGTACAGAGAACACATTAAAAAAACACATTAAAAACACACACTCAGACGCACACACACACATTTTTTCGCATTGAAGAACCTGCCGATTTGCGTATCGGCACATAATGTAAATTGATTGGGGACAGGACATACACACACACGAAACACACAACACACACACACACACACACGAATCCGCGTACACACACATAGGTGGCACAAGAACTCACACGCTCGCACAGATTACACGAGAACAGAGAGTGAGAGAAAGAGAGAGTGAGGGTGGAGGTTATTAAGATGATGAAGGTGATGGTTGGCGATAATGGTGAAGACGATGATGATGATGATGATGATGATGATGATGATGATGATGATGATGATGATGATGATGATGGTGATAATAATAATAATAATAATAATAATAATAATAATAATAATAATAATAATAATAATAATAATTGTTACACTCGTTTGAATGTTGGTGATTTCTATCAGTAGTGGATTCAGCCCCAATGCTGAAGTACTGATGAGTGTAGCTCAGATTCGTTTATCCACGCAACCCGTTCAATCAGCATACAAGTCACAAAGTCGACGTATGAAGCTTTCCACTTTTATTCAGCACACATCAACAACTGCATACAATCGCTCAATCGCTTTTCCACTCTCAAAGTTTACTTTCCAACTCACTATCAACAACACTCTATCAAAACAAACATTTTGAAACAGTGCGGCACTTATATAGTCTCTACATCCTCGGGAACAAACGAGAATATCCTACATGAAACACCACAACCAATCAAAATTAATTTCATCATCACTGTCATGGTAACGCTTCCATGGTAACCACTCGAACTATCCATACGCTTCGATCGATAGTAAACAACCAATTCTCGAAAATTCTCAAATAATATCGAGCAACTAAAAACACTAACGTTACACACAGCCTCTACTAATAACAACGCAAAATCAAATAAAAAATAAATACACTCTATTACTGCATGCGTTGCAAAATAAAACGAACAGATCTATCGCGCGCGTCACACACGCAAGCCTGCCATTGCACGCGCTTCACACATAATATCGTGCGCATTTCACACGCACCATCATGCGCGTTTCAACGTAACAATAATAATAATAATAATAATAATAATAATAATAATAATAATAATAATAATAATAATAATGAGGATGATGATTGACTACGTCTTCGACGACGAAGAAGACGATCATGATGATCATGTTGATGACGACGAATGATAATGACGCTGATGATAATGACGATGATTGACGACGACGAATGATGATGATTGATGACGACGAATGACGAAGGTGACGACGGAACTATATCATTAAGACAATACATTGTTATAATGGACAGGTGTTGTCACTTAAGCGTTATTTCCAGGAACGATGAGGGTAAGATTGTGTTTGCTATCTTATCAGTCTGTCTGGCTGGCTGGCTTTATGCTGGCCTTGTTTCCTATTTGTCAGACGGCCAGTGAACCACAAGACGACGGTCAGACAGATGAATGGACTGCCCAGCTAGAAGGAGAACAAGATAACAAGCCATCCGAATGTATCTCCGGACGCTCGTACAAATAAATACCCGAGAATTAAGCATTTTTTTGGCGGTGCTGTGACTCGGGTTCATCCTAAAGAAGCAAAAGGAAAAACATGGAATGAATATTAGGCCACTATCTGACCTATCTGCAAACCCACAAACATTTCATTATCAAGATCGGACCATCCAAATTTTAGATACAATGCAATACTTGTTTATAAATGCACTGTGGTCTAATGGTAGTGCTTCGGCTTGCGGATCGGAAGGTCCCGGGTTCGAGCCCTGGCCGGGCCATTGTGTTGTGTCCCTGGGAAAGACACTTTACTCCTGTTTTCCTACTCCTTCGGATGAGTGTATAAACCGAGGTCTAGTCTGTGACGCATACATTCCATCATAACGGACTTTAAAGATCCTGACGCTCATGTCCTAGACGGGTGAGTGCCGGTGACAAGAAAACACCCAGCATGCACCTAGGTCCTTCTCCCCCATCCCTGGCTGCCCAGGATTGTGCTCAGTTGTCCGGGCGTCCGACCATGCGCCCAAAGGCTGCGGGTGGGCGTCTCGGGCGGCTTGAGTTAGATCCTGTATCGGCCAGCGCCTTGAGCAGCTCTTGAGCTGGAAAAGCGCTATATAAGAACGATTAAATAAATAAATGGTGAAGCATAATGAACATTTGAGAAGCTAAGTACACATGCGAATCGAATGATCTAACATGCTTAGCAGTTGTGATAGTATCCACAAAATACAAATGACGATTTTGTGGGTTCAGTTTTTTGTTGTTGTTGTTGTTGTTGTTTTTTAGATTAGGCCAAAAGTGTGTTTTGAACAAACAAGTGAAATTCAGAGCGACGGGCCGACCGAAAACCGGACTGGAGAGATGGTCCCGTGATATGAATTTAGCCACAAAAGTGACCTTGACTTTGGCGGATGGGCAAATATGATATCACGGGAGGCTCCTTACCTAGGTAATGTTCCATTGAAGTTTGGTTTTGTTCTGTACAGCGGTTGCTGATATATGGCGGCTTCCAACGGACCGACCGACCGATCGACAGACTGACATTTGGCTCGTTTCGATTCCCCCAGACTATTTCAAAGTATTTCCAGATAAGTTTGGCAAATCCAGAAATAGAACGTATTCATGAGGAATATGAAGGTAGACAACCCATAGACGTAAATGACTTATCGGAACGTGTGTTACAGGGACCCATTCTGACCACACCCCCTTGACAGATCCTTGGTAACATTCACAGTGAGTGCTGCACCACTGAAAAAAAATTAGCTTACAACATTGGACAACACGATGACCTGCTCACAGTGGTGAAACAACGGAAACTCCGATGGTATGGCCACGTCACCAGATCATCAGGTTTTGCAAAGACCATCGGCCTGCAAGGCACAGTGCAAGGAGGCAGAAGAAGAGGGAGACCGAAAAAGAGGTGGCAGGACAACATTCGAGAATGGACTGGTTTGACACTGAGCGAAACAATCTGGGTTGCTGAGGACAAGGAAAGATGGAGTACGCTGGTTAAACGATCATCTGTGGTGCCCCTACGACCTCCGAGTTATGGGATAGGATAGGATAGGATAGGATAGGATTACAACAACAACAACAACAACAACAATACTTTCGAAAGTATAGTTGTTGTTGTTTTTTTTTTTTTAAATGAATAAATTCCATAGTTTCGTGTTATTAATAGCCCCGGCTAGTCAACATTCTTGAGCTAAACAAGAGCTTGTAGCATAACCGGTAAGAGATAGAACCCGTAAAACAAAATGACTCGTGATGTTTTTCGTTTTTGAGGTTGATAAAATAGACCCTTCTCTACCACAAACACCAAACACGCACACATCAAACCGCGTGGTTCATTCACAAATAGGGTCAAAGGTCACACGGTGGTACCGTTTGAACAAGAACAATCACTCTTTGTCAGAACTGAAATTGGAAAATTGGAACTGTAGCGGTTGGTTCGAGCAACGAAGGCCCGCTTTGTCATTGTTCATGTAATATCTATGCCAATTTTAGAGTAAACCCGTTTTAGGCCAAAAGTAAACAAAGCCTTCAAATGTGGGGCCTTTTAAGCTACAGCGGTTGTTCATGTTATTATCGCACAGTTGCCTGCTGAAAGAGCTCCTTGGCCTAGGTCGCAGCCCTCCAGGTCCAATCAGGACCTAAACTCAGATCGGCCCAAGACCCCAACTTGATTTCATCGACAACTGTTCCATCTAGATCGCTCTAGATGTATGATGTGTGGGAATCGTTCAATGCACGGTTGGTAGGGTGAACGGATTCCTTAAAACGTGCCGCTGCAGCCGGGGAGAGAGGATGGGGGGAACCTATTACTAGTAGTAGTAATTATGGTATACATGCTTTTTTCAGTTCACCAATCAGGCTGAAGACGCGGGAGATCTGTACCAACATAGCACGCTCACATGTTTCGCCCACTCTCACATTCACCTATCACTCAAACATGTGGTGTAAAGGCATGGGAGATCCGGATTAAAAGACGGGAAAGGAAATACATATTTTTAAAGTTTAGATTGACTGCATCCATCATCATTTTTGAAAGGGAGGGAGGAAACCGGAGTACCCGGAGAAAACCCTCGGTGACCTGACCTACATGCGTTATTAATAAACATTTCCGTTAGAAGATTAGTAGTAAAGAAATGAGCCCTGCTTTTGATCTGTTTAATACAGCAGACTAGGCCATTAGCCGACCTCAAAGCCAGGTTAGCTAGAAATCGTCAGACTTGTTATTTGAAAGGGAAACACGCGCACACCGTATCATTAGGCGATGCTGGTTTACCAAGCACAAGATGCATGAGGTGCACTCGTCAATCGATGAACTGCGTCTTTTGTTCCAGAAACAAAATCCGATAGTATTCTAAATCAGGCGCGCGTTGCATAAACGCGATTGTTGCTCGAGGCAATCCACGAGAGCGAGAGAGGGAGAGAGAGAGAGAGAAAGAGAGAGAGAGAGAGAGAGAGAGAGAGAGAGAGAGAGAGAGAGAGAGAAAGAGAGAGGGAAAGAGAGAGAGAGAGAGAGAGAGAGAGAGTTCAGAGATAGCTTTTAAATATAATTATTCTTTATAATTGATATAAATTTCTAAATGGTACACTATTCTTTTTAATGAACTCGATTCACTTTCTTGACGATATATATGCTTAGACTGTTTTGTTTTGTACAGTCCTTGGGTCTTACTGATGAAGGTTTTAGTCTAATAAACCGAAACTTTTAACGACTACTACCCAGGTGTTGTTGTTGGTTTTATTATCTCAGAGAGAGAGAGAGAGAGAGAGAGAGAGAGAGAGAGAGAGAGAGAGAGAGAGAGAGAGAGAGAGAGAGAGAGAGAGAGAGAGAGAGAGAGAGAGAGAGAGAGAGAGAGAGAGAGAGAGAGAGAGAGAGAGAGAATTGTTCCCGAAACTTTCGGTCGCTGGGGTGAAAGGCGTTTTTAATACCTCTTTTTTCTCAGAGCCAGATAAAAGAGGTTGGAGCACATCTCCTCCACCTCGTTGCTTTACCTTAACCCGGTTCTAAACAGAATCGGGAACCCATTCACAGCTGGGCGGACTGGGGTGTGTCGTGTGCCTGTTTAATTATTTGCATCGTTCGTTGGTTTCTTTCAGGCATGGTCTCCCATACAAATACTAACCGGGCCCGACCTTGCTTCACGAAACGTTATCTAGCGTGTGCCGTAACTAGACCACCTTTAAAAAAAATCTTCCGAAACTGCTCGTTTGTTTATGAGGTCTGTTGGGTCAGCTTGGGAATATTGGACACTTTCTGCCAAATGGTCACTAAGGGCTTCCTATTATATTATTATTTAGCATTTTATATGTATGTGTTTTGTTGATTTTTTTATAACGATGTTTATATTCTATTTTGTTTTTGTAAACGGGGGTTCGATAAATTAAGAATAGACTATAGCCGCTGAGTCCGCTGCGTGGAGCGTCTTTATTGTAAAGTGACCGGCTGGTGGTTGTGCCTTCAGTGTTACCATTAGGGTTGGTTCAGCAGATTTTTTATGCGGATCAGGGGCGAGTCCTCTTTCAACCAAGTTGGGGCCGGGGTCCTGATTTTTGCAGTCCGCTGGACACTGTAAGCAATGAATAGCTAGCTAGCTAACTAACCACTGCATCACCACGAACGAGAGACATAGAGAGAGAGAGACAGAGAGAAAGAGAGAGAGAGAGAGAGAGAGAGAGAGAGAGAGAGAGAGAGAGAGAGGGAAAGAGAGAAAGAGGGAGAGAGAGAGAGGAAAAGAGAGAAGCATAATAGATTTTTGTTTTATGGAAGGAACACTCATGCTATGGCTTTACAATCTTTGTCTAATGACGCCCCTTCCTAACGAATTTATCCGTTTTGCTTTACTTCAGATCTAAATTTCTAGCTAATCAGCCAAAACGATGGCCAGTCAAACCATGCATATCAAATAACATACCTTCAACATTCGCAAGTTAGGATATTATTTTCCATAGCTATCTTATAAGATGAAGTTGCTATCGAGGCTGTTACTTTGTAGAGAGGTTACATGATCTGTAAAGCGGGGTGTGCAGCTAATAAAACAGTACTATTACTGTTAAGATTTGCCCAGCTCGCAATGCCTTTGCAAAGTAAACGCTGGTAGATCTTTTTACTAGCTAAGTACACGGTCTGCTAGGCGAATAGCTAGCGAGCATCAGGTAAGCAACGGTTCACTCTAGACAAACCCGCCAGATCTTTGGGAAGGGAACGTGCGCTTTTGTGGAGGAGAATATTTGTCCCTAGGAACCCCCAGGAAAACGTTGCTATCGTGGCTGTAGCCGTTACATGATGTGCGAAACTGCAGGCTGAGTAAACGGACCCCGGAATTGCTGCCGCAGCTGAGCTATAATCTTGACCCGTCCACTTCACTGATTAGCGAAAGGTCAACAGAGACCTCGGACTTAGTGATGCAAGAACGACGGACTAGGAGTAGACGGAGAGAGTGGAGGATAGATAATGGAGGTTAAACGAATGAGAGGGGAGGGGAGAGAGGGAGGCGAGGGCGGGGTTTGAGTGTGTGGTGGTGAGAGTGGGTGGGAAGAAAGAGATGGGAGAGAGAGAGAGAGAGAGAGAGAGAGAGAGAGAGAGAGAGAGAGAGAGAGAGAGAGGGAGGTATTGGATCATGATCCAACATGGCCTGGATTTCCTTCTTATTACCCCCTACACTTCGCCCACCTCCACCTATCCTATCTTATCCTGTCCCGTAACTCGGAGGTCGTAGGGGCACCACAGATGATCGTTTAACCAGCATACTCCATCTTTCTCTGTCCTCAGCAGCCCTGATGGCTTCGCTCAGTGTCAAACCACTCCATTCTCGAATGTTGTCCTCCCACCTCTTTTTCGGTCTCCCTCTTCTTCTACCTCATTGCACTGTGCCTTGCAGAATGGTCTTTGCAAGGCCTGATGATCTGGCGACGTGGCCATACCATCGGAGTTTCCGTTTCTTCACCACTGTGAGCAGGTCATCGTGTTGTCCAATGGCTTGTGTGATGGTCTGTCGGACTTCGTCGTTGATGATGTGCTGGGTATAGGAAATGCCCAGAAGTCTTCTGTAGCACCTCATCTCCATGCTTTGTATTCTTCGTTGTAGATCTGCTGTGAGGGCCCATGCTTCGCAAGCATATAAGAAGATGGAAATGACAAGGGAGCGCAGCAGTCTTACTTTGGATTGTAGACTGATGGTCCTGTCTTTCCAAATGGGCTTCAACCTTGTCAGGGCAGCAGTTGTTAATGCGATCCTGGAGAGGACTTCATGTCGGGACCCATTATCTGATACAATGGCTCCTAAATATTTGAAGCTATGCACTGTGTTGAGGGATTGGCTTTGGACTTTGATGTCTGTGTTGATGCCATTGGTGTTGTTGGTCATCATTTTAGTCTTCTCTGCACTTATTTCCATTCCATAAGCTCTGGAGGTGGTGCCCACCCCCACCACCTTATTATAATTATATTCATCTCATCTTGCATTGATTCTGATTTTTGTTGCTGAGGAAACCGTGAACAGACTCATTCTAAAAACAATCAACTTCTCAAGCAATGTTAGGACATTGTTCGAAATAATGTGACAGTGTGCATTAAAGCCCCCCCCCCCCCCCCCTCCGCCACTTTCATCACCATCATCGTCTTCGTCATCACCGACGTCATCACTATTATCATCTGCAGCAGTTGCAGCTACATCATCATCATCGTCATCATCATCATCATCAGCAGCAGCAGCAGCAGCAGCAGCATCCCACTGTATCTCCTCTGTCAAGGTCATCAACACAGGTGCGCCACAGGGTACTGTGATAGCCCCCTTTGTCTTTACCCTTTACACAAACTGCCAAATTTCCAGAGATGACACACATATTATCAAATTTTCTGATGATGCTGCAGTTGTCGATCTTTCAGACTCTGTGACATGTTACGAGCAAAGTGTCAACTCTTTTGTCAACTGGTGTGATAGGAACCATCTTGAACTGAATGTCAAAAAGACTAAAGAAATGGTTGTGGACTTTAGGCGGAATGGGACAGATTTGCCGGCACTCTTGTTAAAGGGAGAAGAGGTAGAAAGAGTAGACACCTATAGATATCTTGGCATTCTCATTGACGATAAATTAAAGTTCACAGCTAACGCTGAGGCAGTGTTCAAGAAGTGCAGACAGAGGATGTATATGTTGTACAAACTGCGTTCACTGATGGTGTCGCAAAGAATTTTGCTGCAGTGCTATACTGCTTTCATTGAGTCTGTGTTAACATTTTCATTCATCTGTTTCTATCAGTCTCTTAATCTCAAAAACCAAAATTCTCTTAACAGTATCTCCAGAACATGTAGCAAGATTGTAGGCAGAAATCTCCCCCGTCTCTGTGATCTGTTCCAAACAAGGGCCCTGAGCAAGGCCATGTGCATCATTAAAGACCCCACCCACCCCCTGTGCCCCCTCTTCCAGTGTCTTCCGTCCGGGGTTCGACTCAGGACAATGCAATGCCGAACAGTTCGCTTCAGTTCCACTTTCATCCCTACTGCAATTACCCTTTTCAATTCAACCAACAAACGCTGATGGCTCTGCTCAGGGATGGTATTCATGACCCGTTAAATTATAGGCGATGGTTAACGTTACCAACATTGGTTTTGTAACCAACAATGGTATCGTTAACCATCGTTTAGCAGATCGCTATTCATGAGCGAGTGTGCACACATCGGTACGTAACCAAGGCTATTTTTGGGCTGTGCGGGAATATCCGTAAGGGGACATAATTCAAGCAGCTGTTTTCCTTCTTTCGTCAACAAAATAGGCCTATAAAAATGGCTGTGGCAATGGCAAAGAGAAAAGCAATTTTTTCGTACACTGAAACTAATGTTCTCCTTGAGAAAAGACCATCGGAATCGTGCAGCCGCACGATTAAAGTCTGGCAATGGTGGCGTGATTAGCAAGCCTACCGACAGCATGCTGGATATCATAGTGAGCAAGGAGAGCGAGCTTTTTGTTGGGGTGAAAGGAGAGAAATCACTTTTGATCACTTTGTATTTGTAATGTTAGGCCTACATTTTGTTTTTAGACTGAGGTGTCAATTTCTGCCGTTTCTGGGTAGTTTGGAACTTGAAATGTTGTCTTTATTTCGTAGGGTTGCATTACCCTACGAGTATAAACTATACAGATACACAATAAGCCTACACATCACCAGTCAAAATCCAACAACAATATTTTAATAATAATAATATTAACCCGTTTTATTAATATGACAGATTATTAAAGGTGCCAGAGGCATAAAAACAAAGAGTGAGACACACATGTAAAAGTGGTGACAAAACGCCTTGCCGATCACACAGTTTCAGTCTGTCTACCGCGTTCGTTAACGTGACGATATCATGCCGACGAAAACGAAATTTTGATACCAGTTCCACATCATCAAATTTGTCAAGTGGATTACTTCTGTCGCGAAATACTCTCTCTCTCCTCGGAGCTCGTCTCTGTCGAAGTTGCCACCAAATGATGGCCGCCATTTTTAACCAGTGTTCCATTGGTTATCGGGTGGTCCCCCCTCCGTTAAAATAACCATGGTTAGCAACCGTCGTTAACTCTGCTAAGGCCTCATGAATTTAAAATTTCCAGCTTAACCAACGTCGTTAATTTTACCAACATTGGTTAAGCCTTAACCAACGGTCATGAATACCACCCCAGGACACCTCACCACCCTCAAATTAATAACCCCATCATTTATTTTTATCTGATTAATTGCTTTTACATTCAAACTTGTATGTTTTACTTTACTACCCACATGTTTATTGATAATTATTGTGTTTGTAAGTGTGAGTGTATTACCTTATTTGTCAAGGACTGTTTGGTATTTTTTATCTCGTTGTTATAGTTGTTTATGATGTGTTCTGTGTGGATGAGTGCACGGCTGCAATGATGAGTGGGCACATGTAGTGCGTGAGTGTTTTGTAACTGCGCGAGGCTTTTATGACTGAAATAATAGTGCCTATTCTTTAGTCCTACTTCTTACCTGTAATATTTTTACCTGCAAGAGGCGTTCGCTCAATCAATGCATAGTTAAATTATGTACGGATGATGTGCGTACGGATCCTATGCTTTCTGAACCTCTTATATCAGTCTGTGTCTTATTATTGTTCATTATAACTGTCTTGTTGTGTGGAGCCATAATATAATATAATGTGATGAGACTTCTACAATATTTCCATTCCTGTGGTAATAAAGATGTGTTGAATTGAATTGAATTGAATAGGCCCCTTTCCTCTAAACGGGCTACCTTGCGCGTTAGCTGAATGTTAGAGGTCTATCAAGCATAAGCATGTGTATAGGCATATGCTCTCACCACCCTTTGACATTCGGATTGTGATCAGCGTCGCTTTCGGACCGACTATCTATGTCTATTGCGGATGACATTGATGGATTGGCTGGAGAGGGATAAGAACGTGAACAGCTGATACAGAGGCTTGACACCACCTCCAGAGCCTTTGAAATGGAAATTAGTGCAAAGAAGACCAAAATGATGACCAGCAGCACCAATAGCATCAACACGGACATCAAAGTCCAAGGCCAATCCCTCAACACGGTGCATAGCTTCAAATATTTAGGAGCTATTGTATCAGACAATGGGTCCGACAGGAAATCCTCTCCAGGATCGTACAAACAACTGCTGCCCTGACAAGGTTGAAGCCCATTTGGAAAGACAGGACCATCAGTGTACACTCCGAGGTAAGGATGCTGCGCTCCCTTGTCATCTCCATCTTCCTATACGCTTGCAAGACAGGAACCCCCACAGCAGACTTAAAACGAAGAATACAAAGCATGGAGATGAGGTGCTACAGAAGACTTCTGGGCATTTCCTATACCCAGCACATCACCAAGACGAAGTCCGACAGACCATCACACAAACCATTGGACAACACGATGACATGCTCACGTGAAGAAACTGAAACTCCGATGGTATGGCTACGTTACCAGAGCATCACGCCTTGCAACGACCATCCTGCAAGAAACGGTGCAAGGAGTCAGAAGAAGAGGAAGACCGAAAAAGAGGTGGGAGGACAACATTCGGGAATGGACCGGCTTGACACTGAGCGAAGCCATGAGGGCTGCTGAGGAGAGAAAAAGATGGAGTACGCTGGTTAAACGATCATCTGTGGTGCCCCAACGACTTTGGAGTTACAGGATAAGATAGGATAGTCTGTGTAACCTTAGTAAAAGCCCGATAGCGGCAAATTAAGGTCTATTGTTCCATCCATTGTTTGAAATGTGTGGCAGGCGGTTTGGCTTATTGTTCTTTTATTTTTGCTGTCTTTCTTTTTTTTACGTAGAAAGTGAGCTGAGACTAAACCGACTTAGGTTCTTGGCATTTTACTCCCGAAGAAAAACTGTTAACAAAATGCACGTACATGGACCCTTTTAATCTGCTGTGTGTTTTGTCTCCAGTGGCATTTTGTTCTGCGTCGTCATCTCCTGTTTTAGCATTGTACCTTTGTTTAAGTGTTTCCCTGATTTTTTTTCACTGATAGCATTTGTTTCCTCTAGTTTTCCATAGACAACATTGTTCACACGCGCACATCTATCTACTTCTAATCCATATTCTAGCTTGTATGCGTTTAAATCCGTGTGTTTCAGTGTCGGAGTTTGCTCAGCAAATGGCGGCTGCGCACGAGCTCTTCTCCAAGGAGATACAAACAGTGGTGGACGCCTTCCGGCGTCGCAGCTACGAGCTAAAACAACAACGGTAGGTACATCTCACGTTCCTTAAGTGTATTTTAATACAAAAAGGAGAGAGGGAAAGAGGAAGAAACATAAGTAAAAATCAAAACAAAAATACATGTACGGCAGGACATAACGCAGCCTACATTACATAATAATCACAAATCACAACTACACCAATGACATTAACACGGACATCAAAGTCCAAGGCCAATCTATTAACACGGTGCATAGCTTACAATATGTAGGAGCCATTCTATCAGACAATGGGTCCCGACATTAAGTCCTCTCCAGGATCCAACAAACAACTGCTGCACTGACAAGGTTGAAGACCATTTTGGAAATACAGGACCATCAGGCTACACTCCGAGGTAAGACTGCTGCGCTCCATTGTCATCTCCATGTTCCAAGTCATCAGATCATCAGGTCTTGCAAAGGCCCTTCCTGCAAGATACGGTGCAAAGAGGCAGAAGAAGAGGGAGACAGAAAAAGAGGTGGGAGGACAACATTCGACAATGGACTGGCTTGACACTGAGCGAAGCCATGAGGGTTGCTGAGGACATAGAAAGATGGAGTACGCTGGTAAAACGATCATCTGTGGTGCCCCAACGACCTTCGAGTTATAGGATAGGATAGGATAGGATAGGATAGGATAGGATAGGATAGGATAGGATAGGATAGGATAGGATAGGATAGGAAGTGATTTTAGACTAAAACATCTTTTCATCGAAACTACAAATATGCAAGTTATACAACAAAGCGTTCCGACTCATCTTACCTCATTTTATGAAGAAACATTTTCTGTCCTTTAGACTGGATCGAAGATTTCGAACCATTTCCCTGTATGCAGATTTTTGCTACAACTACTTCTGCACAGTAGTTATTAGATGTTGGACTCGAGCCATACCCCACTTTTACAGAGTGACCCAGCGTGTGTCTCAACGGTGGGGCCGGGTAGCTCAGTTGGTAGAGCGGTTTACTAGTAACCGAAAGGTCACTGGATCCAATACCGGATTGGCCAACGTGTGGCCGTATTATTTTCTCATTACCAACAGCTGGTTCGCTGGTGTCAGAATAATGTAACCAGTAGGCGCCTATACGCTCCGGTGTCGTGTGACTATAATCTACAATTAGCGTGTGTCTGAATATAATAACAGCTGTAACGAACTTTGCTCTCAATACAATACAAGATTATTGCGGACTCTTCCGAGCCAAATCAGGACCAACTTTGCTCTCAACCAGCAGTGGTCCAGCGAAGGAAAGTACTCCAGAAAGACTGTCACCTTACCTGTAAAGGAAAAGTCAGTAATGATAATGTCAAATTTGACAGGGAAGTTTATATTGGGAACGCCTAGTTGTTAATTCCGTTTCTACATAATAATTATAGAAATAAGGCACACACGGCATGACAACAGAATTATTTCCCATATTTAAGTCTCCTTTAGCTCTGTCTATCCTTGATAGATAGGATGAACATCTGAAGGATAAATAAAGATTATCAATCATAATAATGTTGGAAAAGCTTTGTGAGTGACACTAGAAAACGTTGTTAGACGATGTCTTTGGTGGTGGTAGTGGTGATGATGATGATGATGATGATGATGATTGATGCTGATGTTTATGACGACGATGAAGACGAAAACGATTAAGACTACGATGATGATGATGATGATGATGATGATGATGATGATGATGATGATGATGATAATGATGATGATGATGATGATGATATTTTTGGTGGTAATGGTAATGAATTTATAGTGATTGTAATGGTAGTCTGGGAGTTTATGGTGGTGGGAAGCTGTACCACCAGTTAGACTCGGTATATTTTTATTTTATATGAGCCAGGTAGCATTGAGTCCTGTAATTGGTGTATAGCCTAGTGGTCAGTTAGCAAAGTGTTGCCGCGGGGGTCGGGTTAGGGCATTAGAGTCTTTAGAGGTCGAAGAAGATTTCCTCGTCGTCTTTAGGGATAATACAAAGGTAAATTGCCCACGCGTAAACATGATGAGGGTAAGGCAGTTTTTGTGGTCTTGGGGTGGATGGTGGTGGAAAGAGAGAGAGAGAGAGCGAGAGAGAGAGAGAGAGAGAGAGAGAGAGAGAGAGAGAGAGAGAGAGAGAGAGAGTTGTTTTCTTCTTTGGACTGTTGAATTAATTTTTGCTGAAGAAAGACTGCGGAAATAAGTATTTGGAGCCAAAACTCACGTCTCAACGCTTACACGAGACGCGACTATGATCAGACAGTCCATCATCGATAGCGTGTCCCCGCTGCTCACCAAAAAGAAGAGCGGTCCATTTTTAAGTCAGGCCGGTCCAATAGCGCTGAAAGGCCTGGACATCATGGTTCATCTCCTTTCATTCCCCGTGGAAGGCGTTCTCTTGGTTGATGCACGTATTTGGACTCCTAAAAAGACCCACGTTGACCATGCCCTCTCCACAGATCCGTTTTCGTGCACAGTGAATGTTGCCCCACTGAACCAAATGAGCTTGCAACAACACCACCATCTACCAACACAACTCTTACAAAAGAATAGTTATTTTTGGAATCAATAAAGTCCATAGTTTTGGGGCCTATTATTAGCATCCGCCAGCTAACGCTCTAGCGCTAAAAATAATCATCTAGTAGACCGTAGAACGTACCGGTGTACTGTTAAAACAGAAGAAATCACTCCCTGTCAAAACATAAATAGAAAATTTGAAACGAGAGCGGTAAGTTTGAGCAACGGGAGCCCATTTTATCATTGTTTAATGCAGCACAAAAAACACAACACATTCTTGTACTTGGGACCCTTTAAACAAAACGCTACCAACTACAATCCAGTAGCAGACTACCTAGATAATCTGGCCACAAGCCCTGAGCTCTACCAGTCGCTTGGCTTGCAGCAAATGCGTGAAAATAATTAGTCTGAGACGCTGGGGCGTATCTATAGAGACAGTCACTAGACGCTGTGTGAGCAATATTATGCTGAACGAAAGGGGAAAAAAATGGGGGCTTGCGTGAAGTCGGCGCTCACAATAATGAAGTTAGGGATTATAGAAACTGAGACAGAAAAAATACAATGTGCTTCAGAGGCTCTTTTGTGCCTCTTTCCTCTCCTCCTCACCCATCCTCGCGCCATTATCGCATTTTGTAATTTTACAAGAACTTAACTAATAAATGAAGACGATGTATACTTTACATACACGGGATGAGAAAATAGACCATTGAAGTCGAGCTTTGGAAAATCAATAGCTGACTACTGGTGGTAACCCCTCCCCTCCCCTTTCACCTCCCACTCCCATCCCTCCCTTCCCATGCGCCCTCGCACAGCAGACGAAACCAAAGAATATCTACTACGCAAAGAACGGTCATAAGGCCTAGGATAGCGAAACGATAAGCGCGAGCGCCGCCAAGCGGATAAAATGATAATTACGTCCCTTTGTTGCTGAAAAGCATCGCGGACAGTGGGGAGAAAGCGTATGAGCTCAATAACATGATTATGAGCATGTGTGTATATACATTGTTTTCAGTGCAATATCAAAAACACTTTGATTAAAATGTCGTAGGTCTGACTGCTGTTGTTGTTCTTGGTTTTTATTTTTAACTTTATTTATTTTTAGTTATTTATTTATTTTATTATTATTATACTAATTGTTATTATTACTTTATTTTTATTTTTATTTTAGTACATCCTTTTGTAATGTTGTCTTTTCTGATTTTTTTTTCTAATGTGTGAATCATAAGTGTGTGTGTGTGTGTGTGTGTGTGTGTGTAAAGTTCTGAATAGTTTTGAAATCATGTTTGTAGCAATGTCTATCTGTTCCTTGCAAAATGTTAATGTTGGCATGAGTTCAAAGCAACGACACCTAAAATAAGGACTAGAACCGCGATTTTCCCGTCAAATTAGCGGAGGCAATAGAGAAAGCGAGAGTCAAAGAGAGAGAGCGCGCGCTTGCGGTATGATGCGAAATTGGAGAACTAAAATTAGACAAGTGCTCGCTCAGCCATCCCATAATAGTTGTTGTGATGTGGCGGAAGAATAATCTTTAAACTAATATGAAACAATTTTTAATTGTTTTAATACTTTCTCATTACATTCTGATACTTAATGCTTTTATTTATTTGACAACTGCTGCTTTTCTTTGCGTTTCTAACGTATTTATGCTGTTGTAGATAGTACAAAGTTGGCACTATTTTCTTTGCGCATTGGGTTACTAACAGGAAACGTTGTTTGCCTGAAGCGCTAGTTTTGGAATAGCAATGGCGATCTTTTGTTTTCTTGTTTGATGATGGTTTAAGTGCTTCTTGTTCTTCATTAAAATGGTGAAAAAGTGTAGTATTGTGAATTGCAGAGGCAATTATGATGAGAAGAATAAGGTTCGTGTGTTTCGACTGCCAAAAGATGAGACGGAAATGCAAAAATGGTTAGGTGTACTGCCTCCACGTGAAAATTTCATCCCTACACGTGAGAATTGCTTCATTTGTGAAAGGCATTGGAGTAATCCGCCTATGATTAAAATTCCGGGTGGTTCCACTCGCCCAGCGATTCCACCTAGTGTTTTTGACGTGCCCAAGTCATGCCTGCCTACACCTAAGCCCTCACCTCGCCCAGTGAAAGATGAAGATCGTCAAGCCAAGCTTTTTTTTTCAAGGGACAAGATCATTTCTTTTGAAAGTTTCGATCCTAGTGAAGACCTACTAGTGAAGTATAAGAATGTTTTGATTTCACGTTCACATGATCGATTTGTGTGTCTTTTGATGTCGGATGATTATAGTGAATGTAGTGTTTCAGTTGTGATGGAAAATAAACAGACTTTGTGTTCTCCCCTGACCCTAAGTGCGTTCAAAGAGGGCGTCAGAGTTCCTCTAGGCTCAATTTTGAATCCAAATAATGGCCTTAACTCCAAGTCGCAGTTCTTTGATGCTCTTCATTTTGCTGTCAACTATGAGATTCCCCTGGAAGAAGTAGTTAAAAAAGTGACAGTTAATTTGAAAGCTGCAGTAGACTGTTCTACTTCTGTGGACCACAAGGTAAAGAAGTTAGACTTCTTAACACACCAGTTGGAGTTGCTAGCACACAAACAGTTCACAACTAGGGACATTTGCTTTGCAATTGAATGCTTTCCTCGTTGTAGCTATGAACAGTTGAGAGAACACCTAGTGCTACCAAGTAAGCGCAAACTTCAAAATGTCGTTTCTTCAGTTGACAAGGATGCAGTTTTGTGTAACACATTTAAAGTTTTGCTGCCTCAACAAAAGAATGTTTTCTTGTTAATCGATGAGGTCAAGATACGACCTACCATTGCGTTTGCTGGCGGGGTTCTCAGCGGCATGGCCAAGAACAACGAAGAGTGCCGTGCAACATCCATGCTGTGCATAATGATGAAATCTTTGCGCAAAGGTCCCAGTGTGATGTTGTCAGCGATCCCTGTGCACAAGCTGACAGCAGAGTTCCAGTTCAAGGCAGTGATGGAAGCAGCTGAGGCTGTAGAGAGACATGGGGGTTGCGTGTTAGGCTCCATCACTGACAATCATAAGGTCAATCAACAGTTCTGCAAGTTTTTTGACAGACCAGACGAGAACAGAGCCACAGCCAGGCATCCACTTGATAGTGAGCGACCTTGGTTTCTCCTCTTTGACACCGTACACCTCTTAAAATGCATTCGAAACAACTGGATCACTGAGAAAACACAGGAAATTCGTCTCAATGGCCAGTCAGTGGCTTCTTTTTCTGAAGTCAAAAACCTTTACGAAGAGGAAAAAGACAGCATCCTCAAGACCACCCCTTTGACCAATGCCTCTGTCAACCCATCAAAACTTCAGTTGCAGAATGTCAAACATGTTCTCAAAGTTTTTAATGAAAAAGTAGTTGGAGCGCTGAAGATGAAAGGCTGCATTGAAACTGCATCAGTGATAGAGACTGTCGTGAACTGGTGGAACACAGTCAATGTCGCAAAAAAAGGATTGGATAAGCGCTTGAGGGACCCCCATCGTGCCGTACAAGAATCTAGTTCGTCCAGTCTTGACACTTACATCAACATCTTCCAGGAAGCTGACTCAGGGCATGGCCCTTCGCGCATCAAATGCCTCACTCACGACACCAAAAAAGCCTTAGTGCAAACTATGCAGGGACTGAAAGCTGCGTGCAGCTACCTGCTTTCAACAGCAAACTTTGATTATGTTGTTCTCCGAGAACTTCAAAGTGACCGTTTGGAAGGGGAATTTGCTGTTTACAGACACTCGACTGGGTCAAATGTCTTCATGACAGCCGGGGATGTTTTAACAGCATGCAAGAACAGGCTCGCTCGGTATGCTGCATCCTTTCTCCAGTTCATTGAGCTCCAGCCTGAGCCCCAAACACACGTCTGCTTGGGGGATGTCATCACTGAGGATGCAGATGCCATCGAGAATTGCATTTCAGGTGTGACCCTCAGTGTGAATGAGGAGAGCAGTTGTGCTTATGTAGCTGGTTGGTTGGAGACCAAGTGCGGCTTGACATTTGACGAAGAAGAACCAGTTGTGACAAGTGAGGTGAAAGACTTTATTGAGACTGTCTCCCGTGGATCCCTCAAAATTCCTCATGACTGTACATTTCAACTGGTTCGACTTGGACTGTGTTTTGTCAATCAGGCGCGACATCGTGCATGCTGCCGCAAGCGACTCTCTAACATTCTCTCCATCATGGCCAGTTACAACAACATCGATTTGGACTCCCCCAGGATGTACAGCTCTTTGTCCAATGTGCTTCTTAACGGATTGCAAAATCTGGAAAAAGACCACCAAAAGAACGCGGTGTTGCTCCAGACGTCGGTAAAGAGGGCACGGTTGGCGAATTGAGAGTCACCAATTGGTATGTCTCTGAAAAATAATTCTGAATCTTAATCAGTGTGTGGAAGGGATGTGTGAGGGTAATGTTCTTTGTGCACAGCATGTAAATGTTTCTAATGTATCATCTCTCACTCTCTCCCTCTCTCTTGATCTCTCATTCTCTCTCTCTCTCTCTCTCTCTCTCTCTCTCTCTCTCTCTCTCTCTCTCTCTCTCTCTCTCTCTCTCTCTCTCTCCCACTTTCATCCTTTATCTCCCTCTCTCCCCTTCTCTCTCTCCTTTTGTGCCATTATGTTGGAATTGTCAGTGTGACTAGTTTCTTTAGTGTCATTATGCCTAGAGCTGGCTGTCTATTGGCTTGTTTGTCGGCCGGCTCTTTTCATCTTTGTATAACCTCTTTCCATCTTTGTATAAAATATACTAAATAGGTTTGTATCACTTGTTTAGTTTTAAAAAAGTAACATTTACATAAGAAAATAGACTTCTTTACTCAATTGTTTAAATATTTTAGGCAAGACTGAGAGTCTCTTTTGTATAATTTTGACTGATTAACATAATGTCAGGTAGACACAATTAACCTATGTATTACAGTATTAGTAATAGCATCACTTTATAGAAAAGAGCAGAATTTATCACAAAATATTTTATACCATTACATTTTAGTCCTTACATATTTACACTATGTGTCTAGCAACTGTAATTTGATTGCTCCTTCAGCTTTTAAGTGTTTTTGGCAAGTGAGACTCTGGCCCCCGCTAGCGGGGTCAGGAAACAGAGTCTGCTAGTCCTGTAAGTAGGTGTCGTTGGTTCAAAGCCTATCATAATCCTAACCGAAATGCAATAAGAGCTTGAAAAATATCACTACCTTATTTCATTTTGCATCAACTATGATAGTTAAAATAAGTTTGTATGTATTATTGGTTGGTTTTTTTTTAAGCCTGCTGGTGTGAAACAAACGGAATAATAAATAATTGTATTGTAACAGTACTAAATTTGATCATTGTTCATTGTCAGTGTGTGTAAAAACACTTTGCGCTCTCTCTCTCTCTCTCTCTCTCTCTCTCTCTCTCTCTCTCTCTCTCTCTCTCTCTCTCTCTCTCTCTCTCTCTCTCTCTCTCCCTCTCTCTCTCTCTCTCTCTCTCTCTCTCTCTCTTATGTATATGTGTAAGTGTATTCTTTTGTGTGTGTCTATCATCTGATTTGTGTGTGTGTGTGTGTGTGTTTAACATAGTTCTTGTTATTTGCAACACACATACATACAAAAAGTAATAACTGGAAACTAGCTAGTAAAGTTACTGCCATGAATCATATCAAGTGCATAAATTGTGCATAATATTTCTCTCTTCTATGTTACTAGGAATACAGTGTAAACACATACCACACACACCCACACACACACACACACCCATACTTACACACACACACACACACACACACACACACACACACACACAACAACAACAACAACTATCTTTTTACAGTTCCAATGTAAAATGTACAAGCAAATTATTATCTCATGTAAATGTGTTTCCCCACACCAACTCCCTCAAACAATTATCATATTTTATAGGTGTTAAAAATTTTTTTTTTTAAATCTGTTCATTTAGAAGGTTACACAGGCATGAGCGGGGATCGATCGTTTCAGCTTTCACGTTTTAAAATTCGGACGGAGTTTTATTTTATTTTAAGTATTATAATGACTTGTGATAGGTTGATGCATCTAATGACATATTACAGTATGCTTATATGCAAAACTCCATGAATATCGGCCAGGAAGCGATGGTATGGCGTCCGGCAAAAGAAGGCTTGTTTACAGATCGCTAAGCGGACGGTTATCTCCCTTGAGTTATTTATTATTTTACTCGTTGGAGGGCGCTGCGCGCTGACCGTCTTGTAACTTTATAGAAGGGAATCTCCTTATGACCGTTCTTTGCGTAGCCTACCTTCTTTGACGAAACTAACAGCTTTGTCGTCATTGTTATAAGGGGACATAACCCGTTAAGTCAAGATGAATTATGATACGTTTTCGGTTCAAAATTTCGTTTGTACAATGGCAGTATTTGTGAACAGTTGCGAGAAAAAGCAACACCACAGATGCAAGCCCAGAAATATAACCTTATGTTCATGTCACATTCGGTGACGATGGGAGCGAAATTGTTGATTTCCATGAAGGACACACACAAATATTTTCGATGTCGTTTTATATTAGTCTACGTCTATATACGGGATTCTGCTTCAGCGACTTCGATTACTCGTGTACTCTATATGCATTTAAAAAAAATAAAGCTGACAAATGAAAATGAAAGTCCTCAACCTCGGTTTTTTTTCTCTTGTATCTCTTACTGTACCCCTGCGAGGTGCGTATACCTGCTTATGTTGTACACGAAAAGGAGAGAAGCTTTAGAAGCCTCCCGTTTTAGCACCGGATACGTCCCTCTACAGCTGAAGGGATTTGGGTATATAATGCGCTGTTTCGTTCTTTTTGCCGTCCAGGAGTCTCGCCCACAATTGGTTTATTAAGTAAAGAAAATACTTTTTTTTAAAACATTTGTTTTGCTTCAAGAATGAAGGTACACTTTTTTAATACTATAAAAAGAGGGGTTACAGAAGAGAGAAAAACTGAAAAAAGGCAAGCCTTTCAAGTGTATTTCCATGCAAGCCTTTCAAGTGTATTTCCAGGTAAGCCTTTCAAGTGTATTTCCAGGAAAGCCTTTCAAGTATATTTCCAAGAAAGCCTTTCAAGTGTATTTCCAGGCAAGCCTTTCAAGTGTATTTCCAGGAAAGCCTTTCAAGTGTATTTCCAGGAAAGCCTTTCAAATATATTTCCAAGAAAGTTTTTCAAGTGTATTTCCAGGAAAGCCTTTCAAGTATATTTCCAAGAAAGCCTTTCAAAAGTATTTCCAGGCAAGCCTTTCAAGGGTATTTCCAGGAAAGCCTTTCAAGTGTATTTCCAGGAAAGCCTTTCAAGTGTATTTCCAGGAAAGCCTTTCAAGTGTATTTCCAGGCAAGCCTTTCAAGTGTATTTCCAGGCAAGCCTTTCAAGTGTATTTTCCAGGCAAGCCTTTCAAGTGTATTTCCAGGTAAGCCTTTCAAGTGTATTTCCAGGCAAGCCTTTCAAGTGTAGTTCCAGACAGTCCCACCCGTAGCCGGGAAAATACCCATTCTCAAAAGTGTTGATATTGTTGGCGGTGCTGTGACTGGGATTTATTCTAAGGAAGCTAAAGTAAAACATGGAAAGATTGGCCACGATCTCAACTATCTGCAAGCAAAACCATATCCAGATCGGCTTGGCCAATCAATGTTAAACTACAGCACAAAACATGTTTATACAATGTGAAGCACAATGACCTTGACCTTTCAGTAACTACCACGACGAATGATCTAACATTCTTAGCAACAGTTCAAGTATCTGCAAAGTACAAAAAAGAACAAAAGATGAATTTGGGTGTAGTTATTTTTGATATAAAGTTTTGAACCCCCGAACAAAGTGAAGTTCGAAGCGACGGACTGACCTACTGACCGACAAATCAAACAACACGCACAGCAACAACAAACAGCTGTAGTTGTCCTCATCAACACTGAAAGCAAGCAACAGCAGCAACAACGTTGGCCAATTTCCAACTTTAAGGCTTCTGCAAGTCATAAGAACCGTTCCGTCATTTGTAGGGAGGTCTTAAGCGAAAGCCCAGTGTAATTCCGTCTTGTCGAGCTTTCTATGAATATCTTAAGCTTTCTCATGAATACGGCTTAGTACATCAAGATATGTTTTGTTTTGTTTTTGCACAGCCCCTGTGTAACGTCAGGTTGGGCATTTTAACTGTTGACAGGACAATCTACGCGCCTATCAGACTCATCTGTTTATTTTTGTCGTTTTTTCTTTTCTTTCTTTTTTGTTGTTGATAAAATGTATATATATATATATATATATATATATATATATATATATATATATATATATATATATATATATATATATATATATATATATATATATATATATATATATATATATATATAGATATATATAGATATATATATAGATATATATATATATATATATATATATATATATATATATATATATATATATATATATATATATATATATATATATATATATATAATTATTGGGTTGCATTGGCGAAATTCTGTGGACCCTTTCAGAGAATGCGCGACTAGCCGCAGACCTCGGCCACCCAAAACGAGGGTAAACGAGGACGCAGGATATGCTGGATATTTTATGTGTGTTTTTGATGTCTGGGGTAAGATAAATTCCATTTTATCAACCTAAAACCAAAACTCTTACTATCAATTGTTTCTCCGGGTTTTGTCTCTTACCGGTTTTGGTAGCTGCTATTTTTAGCTCCAGAATGTTGGACGGCTAGACAACGGCTGTTGCTATTAATAGGCACAAAACCTACGGAATTTATTCTTTTAAAAAATATATATATTTTATTTTAAAAGTTTTTTTTTTTTTTTTTTTGGGATATGCCCTTTTTTTTTTTAAAGTACGGCAGTACTCACTGTGAATGTCGAAAGGATCTGTCGTGGTCAATGTGGATTCCTTTAAGTCCGTGCAGTGCAATCCATCCGCACTCAAACAAGATCTTTGTTTTATGCTCTTCTCCGAAAGAGGTAGGGGTACCGCGCTACGGGAGTATCAGGTTTATGTACCCCTGCACGGGCGGCCAGGTGGTGTCTCTAGGTGATTCGAATTCGTTCTTCTGTAACGGACAGTTACATATCGAGTTATTATTGTATTGAGGACGTATGTGTGTATTTAAAAAGAATGTAGAATTCTTGCCTTCTGGGTGTTATCCTGTCTCGCGTGCACACCTGTTCCAACCCACCCATTTCCCTCTCTCTATCTCTCCTATCTCGCTCTCTCCCCTCTGTCCCTCTCTCTCACACCACCCCCTCTCTATCCCTCTATCCTTTCCTCTTTCCATCCCTCTCTTCCGCCCCTCCGCCCCCACTCCGCTCTTTCTCTCTCTCTCTCTCTCTCTCTCTCTCTCTCTCTCTCTCTCTCTCTCTCTCTCTCTCTCTCTCTCTCTCCTCTCCTTGTGATTGTGTGTGTGTGTGTGTGTGTGTGGAAGTGGATGTGGGTGTGTATGGTTTGTTAATGAAGCCAATTTCTGGCCTAAGAAGATTGGTCTGAATATTTAAAAGAAGGAGAAGAAGAAAGAATAAGAGATGGTAAGAGAAGGATGAGAAGGCAATACAAAAGATAAAAGTAGCCTACTACGAGGGAGAAGAAGGAGAAGCTGCGAAGAAGAAGAATAGGAAGAAGAAGGAAGAAGAGGCGGATTAGCGGAGGAAAACGGAGCGGTAGATGGAGATGATGAATAGAAAAACTGTAGATTATAGTCACACGACACCGAAGCGTATAGGCGACTACTGGTCACATTATTCTGACACCAGCGAACCAGTTGATGCTAAGGGGAAAATAATATGGTCACACATTGGCCAATCCGGGATTCGAACCAGGTACCTTTCGGTTACTAGTATGATGCTCTACCAACTGAGCTACCCGGCCCCTCATGAATAGAAAGGGAGAGACCTAAACATATAAGATATAATAATATATATGAACATCATCATCATCTGCAGCAGCAGCATTATCATCATCATCTGTTGCATCATCATCATCTGTTGCATCATCATCATCACCTGTTATCACATCATTATCATCATCGTCATCATCTGATTACTAATTACTACTTATTTTAGTTTTCTTGGTTTCAGGCCCGTTGATACACCTTGCACCATTATCACGGCGTGGGAGACACTGCTGTCGGAAACGGAAATGGATGCTCAGGTACGTCATTGCCGTCTTTTTAGCGCAAACTCCTAAGGGGAGGGGAGGGGAGGGCGGGGGAGGGAGCGGACAAAGAAGGTATTCAGCTGGAATGTAAAACTTTGACAAACTTTTTTTTTTTCATTTTCTTCTGCTTTTTCTCCCAGTATGACATTTTCTAATTCTTCCCACGTCTTTCCTGTTGACGTCTGGTGGCGCAACTGGTTAGTCGCCGGTTTCTTATACCGAAGGTCGCGGGTTCGATTCGATTCCCGCAGGGGCACGAAATTATGTGACTTAGATATGAGACTTTTCGGGTCACCGAGTAATCCATTTTTCCTCCATTCCCTTTCAAAATTCATGATATTGGATGCAGTCTTTATAAACTCTTCGAACTAAAATCACAATGTCCTTTAATTCCGTCTTCTAATAGCGATTTGCCTTTTACACCACGTGTTTTGAGTGATGAATGAGTGTCTGTTGTGTTTGTAGGTCCGTGAAACGTGAGCGTGTGTGTTGTTTATAGATCGCCGTGCTTTGTGCCTGATTTAGAAATAAGGCGCGTATTACTGTGAAACGTAAACTTTGAATTTAAGAAGTATGGATTGGGAGTTGATCCAACCCCTTGTTGTCTAAATACCTGAAGAGAAGGAAAGTGAGGTCTCCGCTTCATTTCATTGAGAGTATGGAGTTTGATTATTTGAAGAATTTGAGAAATGAAAGGTAATCGATGTGATGTAACATGCAGGCTACTTAGAGAATCGAAAGGCATATGAAGAGAAGGAATACAAAATAATTAGGTATCTATCACTTTAGTGCGAGTATTGTAACGAGTTTGATTGTTAAAAAATGTTGAGAAAAAAATTCAACATAGTTTAATGCTTATACAATTAGGTCTAGATAGACAGGAGGAGAGAGGAAATTGATAAACCAGCTATTAATCCAAATGGTTGATTATTTTATCTAAATACGCGAAGAGAACGACTGAAATTAATTTGGTCGAGTCACTTTATTGTGGAGGAGTGAGCTGTACGCAATGTAACGTCATAGGCTTGAAGTCTCCTCCGGTGAATGATCATCGGCGCCGGAAGTTGTCAACTGCCAAGACCGGAAATGATTTGAGGTCGACGTCATTTCCGCTGCCCTGAGATCAAGAAGAATAAGACGCACGAAGGTCAAGCAGGCACCTTCGTAATGAATATTATTGATTGCTTTCCCATTTGGCTATACTCTGTTGTGCGATGACAAAACATAACCAATCCATTTGTGGCCAAACTTGGATTTTTCGATCCCGAAAAGGCATGCGCACAGCAAAGGAGAAATGGATAGAAGATCAATAACAGGAAATAGAGAAACGTCTGAACAAGAACAACAGCAAGAAGGCCTACCAGACTGTGAAGCGGCTGACATGTGTTAAACAGCCCAAGGTCTCCACGATCCAAAGCAAGTCTGGCATATGCCTTACAGAAGAACAAGAAGTCTTGGATAGATGGACAGAGTATTGCTCTGACTTTTACAACCACACACCAAGCGGAGACCCATCAGTTCTAGCATGTCCCCAGAAAAGAGAAGAAGAAGATATTCTCCCAATTCTCCGAGAAGAAGTTGAGGCAGCAGTGCAATCGCTGAAGAAGGGGAAGTTAGCGGGAGTGGACAATATACCCGCAGAATTGCTCCAAGCAGGAGGACAAGCGATGATTGACGCCCTCACCATTATATCATTATATCAAGACCTGATAGAGTAGAGAGTGGCCTACAACATGGACCCAGTCGCTTGTCATCACTCTTCCCAAAAAAGGTAACCTTCAGGAGTGTGAAAAATACCGCACCATCAGCCTCATCAGCCATCCCAGCAAGGTCCTCCTGAAAATAATATTCAACAGGTTGAAACTACAAGCTGAACAAATCATAGCTGAAGAACAAGCAGGATTCAGGGCAGGCCGAAGTACCACTGAACAGATTTTCAACCTCAGAATAATCTGCGAGATATACCTACAGCACCAACAACATCTATATCATGTGTTCGTAGACTTCAAGAAAACGTTTGACCAAGTCTGGCATGCAGCTCTGTGGGCAACCATGAGAGTGTACACCATCAGCCCTAAAATTATTGAAGTCATCAAAAACCTGTATGACAAGGCTACCAGTGCAGTCCTCCAAAAC